>CM068589.1:16833567-16956067 GCA_035048485.1 Pteria penguin
CTCGTACGTCTTATTTACCTCGCATACTTGTGATCATGCATACTTAAAAATACATGTACCTGTAAAGACCATAAGCTGAACAGTAGACATATAGACATAAACTTTTTAACTTTTGTATGGAAGTACACTGCGTTTTTCTTGAAGTGTCTAAAGTTTGTTAAGGAACTTTTTAGCGTGGATGCAAAGTGTTACTTGATGAAGTTTATGTATACATATACGTTTGGGCCTATGTCCTGTAGTAAAATTAACCCATGTGTCTGTAGACCATTCTATCGCGTAATACACGGGCGCGGCCATCTTTAGATCACGTGACTATCTGCCATTAAGGTACTGAATATGGCTATCATCAGCCTAGTCTTGACATCAGTAAAGGACTTTTAAACAAGTTTACAAGTCCTTGCATCAGCTGATACTACCTAATGTTTTTTTTTTTTTGTTTTTTTTGTTTTTTATTAAGTTGTTTTTGCAGTTTGGACAGTGATTATAAGTGAAATACATGTACAGACTATTTGCCATGGGTTGCCTTAATAACATTACTTTACAAAACCTAAAGCAAATGGAGGTAGACTCAATCTTATCGCTTATAATGCTAGTTTTTATGAATAATATACTGTTTAGTACTGATCTATTAAAATTAAATTATTTCAGAGACATAAATCTCTGATTAGTCCCATGATTGTTACTTCGATCCATGTCCCAATGTCACGTTGTAGCTTGTATTAACAGAAAATGGATTATGTAACAGGTGTAAAACCAGGTTATCACCTGGGGTCAGTAATATCTCAGCATAGGTATCCTTGGCAAAAGTTAAAGCTACATTCCAGAAACTGTCGTCCGTATTAGGCAATAAACTTACTGGATTTATTTTGTCGTTAAAACCCCATCATCCGTAAGACTATTATTGATACATGTGTATGTTGATTGAAGCAAATTAATTAACATTGCATACACGAGAGAAGTAATGCAGTGAAATGATGTTCGTTTTTATCCATTGGCAGATCTAGCGCCTCCTTTGAGGGGGGGGGTCGAGGGGCGATTTTAGTCAATTTTAACAGAAAATTGGCCAAAATACAGGGTTTTGGTAAAATTTTGGGTCAATGCCGGGGGTTGGGCGAGCAACCCCTCCGTTCCCCCTAAATCCGCCACTGCTTATCTAAGTTATTTTGGACTAGTTGATTTCGGTACTTGCGAATTCAATTTTCATAAAACTGCAGGTCATGTTCCAAAGGATCATATACGAAATTTTTTAAAGGATTTTCCAAAACTTTCAACGCCAGGTTCTGCAAATACGGAAAGCCTGAATTTAGAAATAGTTAAGTAGATGATATTTCTCATCCCCGAATACAACAATTAATCTGCATACTGAAAGCAGAGACATATATACACATATGTATATATGTCTCTGCTGAAAGTTAGTGATAATCTTTCCGAGTAAAAGTTATGAAAAATCTTCGTTTGCGAAATGGTCTAGGTGTTGATATTGGTATTTGCCGAAACATACTAGACTATGTTTTGAAAGTAGTCTATGTCTATGATATGTATTTAATAAGTTTTATTATTATCTAATAATTATCTAATTAATCTGTAATACATAAATACAACATTCATTACTGAATAAATAACTTAGCTTGGTGACCAACATTTTTGGTAAGGCCGGAGAAAGGTTCCTTTTCATTTTCTGTTTTTTTTTTTATATTTAAATTTTAAAATGAAATTTATAATGGACTATAAAAACAAACACGTTTATGAATTTTCAGTCCTAGTCACCGATGAGACCATTCAATTAAACATTGATAAACACAAATATTGTTTTAACCACTACGCTCATAGGTCATTTTACTATCTTGATAGCTTTTTTCAGTACCGTAATGGCGGATACGACCACGACACCTATTGGTGAAGGGCAGATAACTATTGAGTAACTGCCCAATAGAATGGTCTATAGGAGTAAGCGTCACCTGTTTGACTAGTCACACTTGCTGTCTCATGTCACACACAGACTAAAATATAGTGAATAAATCACCCAAACATATGTACCGAAACATCTTTTTAGTGTACCGAAATGTCCTTTTCATTGTACCGAAACTTCTTTGCTTGTACCGAAATGTCTTTCTTATGTACCGAAATGTCCTGTACTGAAACATCCTTGTACCAAAACGTCTAGCATTCTGAAAATGTACATGCTAGTTCCTCATCATATTATGCACAAATTTTTTGTTCCTTTTTTGGATCAGACAAAAAACATGGCCGCTGTTGCTAAAAATAGAATTTGACATTTCTGAAGTAACAGAGATTCACCGAAATAACACTACAAATTACCGATATAACTTTTATGGTCACAATTTATTATTTTCATAAGAAAGAATAATACATTTCAGTAGAATATGACATATGAAATAATAAAATTGTCGGGTAATATATAATGATGAATAGAGAAAACTCTGACATTTATGGAGCTCACTTTCTCTTTATTTTTTCTTTTTTTTATATTTCTTCTTCTTCTACCCATCAAAGGAGTAATACTTATTGAACAAATGTCAAGACTCCTGTGCGCATGGTAGCTAACGGCTATGTACAGGTTAAAAATAGTTAAAAGCCAGACAGTTTCAGTATTCTTGATCAAAGAGATAATTTCTGATGATTACTTGTTTGATACTTCTATAGATTGTGTTGTTTTATATGTTTCAGTACATATTCTATACATTGTCACTTTTTGGCGCATCTAAGTTCTGTTCATCTTATATTCTGAATAGTTTGTTTTTAATTTTTGTAGTTAAAACGGAGTCTGCAAAATCAGAATCTTTTGAATGTGAGTATAATTTTATTCTAAAATTACCCATCAGTGTGAAAGGGTGTGAAGTAACTGATTTTAAATAGTTCATTGATATCTAACACACAATTTGCATTTCTTAGTTTTTGTTTTATAAACATATTATATCATTATAAGTAATTAATCATTGATCTGTTGATGAAAATTTCATCTTTGTGTGGGGCTGAAGAAGCAGCTCTTTTGAGGTCAACAAGGTTGAGAAAAAAATTGCCACTCTTTCCCAATTAGTAAATTTTAAAGAAAATGAGCTTGATCTACTAGAACTAGCCAGCTTTATGGGTCATGACATCCGTGCTCACCGTGAATATTATTGATTACCAGATACTGTATTCAGCAGAAAAAGGGGAATCATGAGCAATATTGGACAAAGTCTTGATGAAATCCATGTAGATCCAGAAGGAGGTAAATATTTATTCTTAAATTCAAATTTAGATTTTTTCATAAAAGGCTGATAAATTATGTTATATGTTAATTGAGCGATTAGTTCAAAAGAGCTCCAAGCTTGAAAGAGGCAATGATAGTAATTTAGATTCAACTAACAAAAGTTGGACCAATCATTTCAGAACAAATTAATATTAACCTTCTCTTGGACTTTTTAGCTCACCTTATCAATTTCAAGTAAAAGAGACATATATTGTCATAGTCTCATAGTGTGTTTTCTATCGTCATGCTTAAAATATGTTGATTTAACTTTGTTTGTTGGTTGCTTTTGTTGATCAAAGGTAGACCAGGTATCAAAAGGTGAGACATTTTTTAATTTTATTTTCTTTTGATGTTTTTTTTTTAGAAATCCCGATCGTTGGAAGTGATGATGATGGCGGTGGTGATGATGATGATTAAGATGGTGATAATAATGATAACACAGCAGAAAATAGACTTATCTTTGAAACATTCTTCTGATGGTAAGATATTTTAGTAATAATCTAGAAATCATTATAAAGTCTTATTATAAAAAACTTTTTGGAAATACACTGTTACTTGTCCAAACTGGATGCTAATGGGATTCTAATATTTGGACTTGGACATCAACTAGTCCGTTGTGTCTTCCAGTACAGTAAAAATACTGCGGGATCATGTGAAATTCCAGCTATCATTGTATAAATTAACAAAAAGAATGTACCGGTATGTCATACCAGAAAACGGCCTTTTTGTGATCTATTATATGTTAATGTCCAGTTGTTTTCTGTTATATCACGATCCCACAGCATTTTCCTTGTAGGAAATGTCATCAACTTTTCATATATCACAAGATTTTTATGATCATTTGTCGTTAAGAGGGGATGCTTTTGGTTTATCTTCAAGGTTGTTCTGTTTTGTTCTAGTTTTAGAACTTAAGTCACGTGAAAATTACATAGTATTGAACGCATTAAGGATCATGTGTTCAATTAAAAACTAAAAAGTCTTGATGATAGCTAAATTGTGACAATATGTGACATGAAATAGTAATATTCGTTTTTATTAGGAAAAAAACGAAATCGGCCTTAATTGTGCTGCATATCATGCATGTGTGAAGTTTCAAGTCTCTATGCCTCTTGGTTTAAAAGTGCTAGCCTTAGGTTAAAGTTTTTGAAAAGTAGGTCTAACATCAAGGTCAAAGGTCATGGTCCCAAATGAAAGGGCCTTTCACAAGGTATGCATGTGTGAAGTTTCAAGTCAATCAAGACTCTACCCCTCTGGGTTCAAAAGTTATAGACCAGGTTAAAGTTTTTGAAAAGTAGGTCAAACTCTAAGGTCAAGATCAAAGGTCATTGTCCCAAATGAAAGAGATTTACAGAAGGTAAATATGTGTGAAGTTTCAAGACTCTACCCCTCTTAGTACAGAAGTTATAGCCAAGGTTAAAGTTTTTGTGTCAAGCCTCTGGTGCTGACACTAAGGCTATGACATTAGCTCCCCGGACATTCGTCCCAGCTCACTAAAAATTACTCTTAAAAAACTAATATACAATGTCAATTGTCGTCAAATCAGCTATCACAAATTTGCAAACTATCTAAAGTGTTTATCGTGAAGATACATGTATATGCCTTGCCACGTTTTTTTATGCGCCCCCCAAAACTTTTCGGGGGAACAAATAGTCGCTGTCACGTCTGAATTTGAATTTGATATTTCACACAATTGTACATTAGGATACATGCTCTATGACAAAGGTCATTCAAAGTCACTCGGTAAAGGTGAAGGTCATTTTTGGTGAAAATATGTTTAAAAAAATTCACATTTTCCAGATTATCGAGTTCCTGGATTAACGAGACAATCACTGTAAATGACAGCCTATGATCTTATTTTTGATTTTAATCTTGCACCCTTTAACCAATAATATATCGCCTCAGACACAAAGGTCAAAAACCTTGTTAGATTACAGGTTGTCATTTGTTATTTCTTCAATAGTAAAATATTTAAACTTTGTCTGAAATAATCTCCCCTTGTCTATGATATAATCATCAAATTTCAGGATGTATTGAGGAATGTCATGCTACAGAATATGGAATGTATTCCTGTTTGTCTATTTATCTCTTTGTTAATTTGCCACACTTTCAACTTGGCTATAACTTTGGAACCATATGGATAGGCTTTGATAATTCATGTGTATTCACTTGTAGAAGAATGTTTCAACTTATACCACAGTTTTTACTTATTGGTCATTGACATCTTTGACATTGACATCATGACATCTTTAATCTCCTTTCATTAATTTTTATCCTTTGTCTTGTCTTTAAACATAAGCATTCAAAGAGCATTATTCTTTTTACATAGCAACGAAAATTCCATGGAATGAAGGGGAGAAGAATGCAGTGAGAAAACATTTTGGAAAAACTTTATTTCCATGAAACCCCCTGGAAAAGCAGAAATTGAAAAGTGCTTGAAAGTAGAGAAAGTTCTGAAAAACAGAAGTTGGAAAATTGTAAAGGACTTTATCCGCAACACTTTTACATCCAAAAAACGTGCATGAATCATACCTTTAAGACATCATATTGAACTTTCAAGCTCATGCCATACCCTGTCGTCTGCCGTCAGTCTGTCCATCCAGCTTTCTGTCGATCGAGACATTCAGCTGTAAACAATTGGTAGTTACCCTTATTGTCTATTCATAGCAGAAAAATATTTATTGGTCATCTTGTTTCCCTTATGTTCTTGCTGTGCATGTTCATTTTGAAGATCCTCCCCCAGAGGCTGAGAAATGGTCATGGTCAGTTTCCAAGTTGCCAGCTAAACATAACAGCACATAGGGATCACTGTCCAGCATCTATTTGTCTGTCTGTCCGCTAGTCACACTTTATGTGGTAGTCATGTTCATGCTTAGCAGGAGACACACTGTTCCTTGAACATTTGGTTCCTATATAAGCCTAAGTAAATCATGTTATCCTATATCTTCACAAATTATTCATGCCAGAAACCTCTATATGATCCATAATTGTTTTCCTTAGGGTCTAGTTGTGTATGCGTGTTTTTGATGAAAATCATTTCTAAGGGGATTGAGAAATTGGTGTGGTAATTGTTTTTTTACATATATAAGACTTTTTAAATCATTTAACCCTATCTTCTCATCCGCTATTCATGCCAATGTCTTTCCTTTAGGGTCAAGATATGCCTTTGTGATTTCTGCAAAGATTCTCCCCAAGGAGGAAGCCGGCATGGCCTAGTAGTAGCCGGCTCGACTTTACATGTAGATCGGGAGGTCCGGGGGTTCGAGTCCTGTTCTGGTCATGTGGGTGTCCTTTCTTTCGGATGCGACAGTATAAACCGAGGCCCCGTGTCACGGAAGGCATGGCACATTAATCCAATTTGTAATCAAAGATGGCCGCTATGGGCCCCTGATTGGTTGACACATTTTCGACTTCTTCTCCAAAACCACTTCACAGAATTTCACCAAACCTTATAAGAAGTAAGTACTCAAGATTCTCTACAAAGTTTGTGTTTTTCGAGCTGATCCGTAATCAAAGATGGCCGCCATGGGCCCTGATTGGTTGACACATTTTCGACTTCTCCTCCAAAACCACTGCACGCAATTTCACCTAACTTTATAGGAAGCAAGTACTCAAATCCCTCTACCAAGTATGTATTTTTCGAGCCAATCCGTAAATCAAGATGGCTGCCATGGACCATGATTGGTTGACACATTTTCGATTTCTTCTCCAAAAGTGCTGCACAGAATTTCACCAAACCTTATTGGAAGTAAGTGCTTAAAGTCCTCTACCAAGTTTGTGTTTTTATGACCCAAATAACATTGGAATCATAAATTTGATGTATATAAGGACATGCATTCCTACTGATGTATAACAGAACTCCACTTCGTCAATGTAAAATTTTCTTTATAAGATTTTTATTATTATGCTTTCTTTGCAATGGTAAACTTGAGATTTCATATTTTGACTTTTTGCTGAATAAAATTTTGTCTATATTGTTATGTTCTTTGAAAATGATTTAGTTTTAAGTCTATTTAAAAACGAAAAATGATAAAAATTGTTAAAAATCACCAAGCACTTGATTGATTGATGATGTCTGCCTGTCTGTCCATCTGTCAACATTTTTGTTATTGTTTCTGATTGATGCAGTATTTAAGGAAATTTGTTAGTTGAGTTATGAAGGTTATCCTTGACAAGATCTTTAAGATTTTGTGGCAACATTTGACCTCAAAGGATTTATTTTCTATTTATTTTTGGTCTATGATGAATCCAATTAAGTTGATTTATTTAACTTTTGGCCTCTGATTATTGGAGAGCATATAGGACCTGTTCCTTTGTCTGCTTCTCTGTAAAATTTAAGTTTCGTTGTGAATGTTTTATGATAAAAGTGATAGGGCTTTGATATATCACAGATGTATAACTTAAGACATGATCTTTCTATTGACACAAAGATTTCATCATTATGACCTTAGATTTTGGCCTACATTTAAAAAACTTTTACTTTGGCCTTATGTCATGACTGGTATATGATATGATTGATATTCAACATGTGTATTCCTTGAGACAAGACCTTTAATTTGGTTAATTTTGGTACCACAATTGTTCACTTAATGACCTTCTTATTTGAGTTTTAACATTTTTGGATTACAACTTTATTTACTGAAACAAAATCGTAGGCATCTCTGTATAACAAACGAACATTATGTATATATGAAAATATATTTATTTCTTGATTTAAGAGTTTAACCAACTCTTTAAGAGAAAATTTAATGCAACTTTATATCAATCTTTCGACATAATGATACTTTTAGTTTAAAAAGTGTTACTATTTAGGCATCAAGGTCTTCAACTTAACTGTGCGTGAATACTTACATTTTAATTGATATTGTAACATTTTAATAATTACAAATATAGATTGTATAACAGAATCATGGAGTTAATAAATATGAATAAAATTTAATGGTATTGCTTGATATATTTATCTTTATGCACCCGACTTGAAAGGTCAGAGGGCTTATAGTTTTTGGATCATATGTCTGTGTGTCCATAATTCTGTCCCGCTTTACACAAAATGCAATATGCAATAACTTTGACGTAGAAACTTCATGTGGTATGAATACTCAATAAATAAAACCCTTTCAATTGACACCAAGGTCAATGACTTTGTAACCTTGAGCTTGACCTTTCTCATCAATATAGTTCTTGTTCAATACTGTAAACAAAGTATCTGTCATTGCAATGGCAGTTTCTATATGGTTATTGTTAGCCAAGACAATGTTTTGTCTTTCATGTTTTCAAATTTCATCAAGTATATACAGCAAGTGTGGCAACCAAAATAGGAAATGACAGCTCTGCCCGGGCACCTAGTATCACTTCTAGCTCACAAGGTGTTTGTCTATACTCCCAATGGTACTCCATTGTAAGTACCATCATGACACTTTGCTGGGATATCTTTAATTTTTGAATGACTCCCAAATTTTTAGCATGGGAATTTATTTTGAATATCTGAAAATTCACATTTTTATAGATAAGGATAGAATTTATGAATGAGCAGCTTGTGATGGTTTCGTAAAACGAAAGTTTCTTCTCTGTTTCTTGAACACAAGTTTTAGAAAAGAAAAAATAAGAAGAGTTACATGTAGCTATGCAATACAGAGACAAACTACTTTATAAAAAACAGAACATTAGACTTGCAAACTAAAGGTGATAATGAGAAATGAATAAGCAAGATATCTTCATTAGACATAACTATACCTTTAATTATACACAATGTCCTCATTTGACATGATTGTACCTTTGATTAAACACAATGTCCTCATTTGACATGGTTGTACCTTTGATTACACACAATGTCCTCATTTGACATGATTGTACCTTTCGTTACACACAATGTCCTCATATGACATGATTGTACCTTTGATTACACACAATGTCCTCATTTGACATGATTGTACCTTTCATTACACACAATGTCCTCATATGACATGATTGTACCTTTGATTACACACAATGTCCTCATTTGACATGATTGTACCTTTGATTACACACAATGTCCTCATTTGACATGGTTGTACCTTTCATTACACACAATGTCCTCATTTGACATAATTGTACCTTTCATTACACACAATGTCCTCATTTGACATGATTGTACCTTTAATTACACACAGTGTCCTCATTTGACATGATTGTACCTTTCATTACACACAATGTCCTCATTTGACATGGTTGTACCTTTCATTACACACAATGTCATCATTTGACATGATTGTACCTTTGATTACACACAATGTCCTCATTTGACATGATTGTACCTCTGATTACACACAGTGTCCTGGTTTGACATGTTTGTACCTTCAATTACACACAATGTCCTCATTTAAAATGACTTAACCTTTGGTTATACCCAATGTTCTCATTTGGTATGATTGTACTGTCGTTTATACACAATGTCCTCATTTGACATGATTGTACCTTTGATGATACATAATGTCCTCATTTGACATGATTGTACCTTTGATTATACACAATGTCCAGGTTTGACATGTTTGTACCTTCGATTATACACAGTACCCTCATTTGACATGACTCTACCTTTGATTATACACAGTGTCCTCATTTAAGATAACTAACCTTTGATTTTACACAATGTTCCTATTTGGTATGATGTACCTCCGATTATTCACACAATGTCCTCATTTGACATGATTGTACCTTTAATTATACATAATTTCCTGATTTGACATGACTATACCTTGGATTATACACAATGTCCTCATTTGGTGCGATTGTAACTTTGATTATACACAATGTCCTGGTTTGACATGTTTGTACTTTCGATTATACACAATACGCTCATATGACATGACTATACCTCTGATTATACACAATGTCCTCATTTGGTATTATTGTACCTCCAATTATACACAATGCCCTCATTTGACATGATTGTACCTTTGATTATACATAATGTCCTCATTTGACATGACTATACCTTCTATTATACACAATGTCCTCATTTGACATGGTTGTACCTTTGTGTATACACAATGTCCTGATTGGACGTGTTTGTACCTTTGCATTTTGCATGTGTGTACCTTCCATTACACAATGTTTATTTTGATAACTTGTAAATTTTTTCTCGATTAGTTTGTGATTGAAACTAACAAAAACATTAGTTCCCGATTGACATGCATAAACTAACACACATGTGTATACCCCTGTCCCCACTTGGTATGCACAGAACACATTAGGGTTTTTTGAAGATAGGGAAAAATTAAGACCAGATAAGAAATGGGGTATTTTCAGAACATATGTCTATAAAATTTTGTTTTGATCAAGCTAAAAACAAAGGTGTCCCCTGTTGGCTGGTTACTACATTTGTCCTCATTTGACATGGTAGACACGTATAGGTGTGTGTGTGTGTGTGTGTGTGTGTGTGTGTGAATATGTACATAAATGAATACAGATATAACATTGTTTAAAGATATAACTTTTTCTTTTATATTTACATAGGGGACCAAAGATGTAGATGATTTAGTTTTAGACACTGCCATTATGTTCGAGGTTAAAGGGGTAACCTCCTATTACCATGTTTCAGTTTGACTCATAATGAACGAAATTAAAACACAGAGAAACCATGACTTCAGATTTCTGTTAATATTACTTTGGAAAGGTTAATGTATTAACCGCATAAGTTCTAAACATCTTAATTGTTATGTAGAGCAAGGTATTCTGAAGAGGTTTCCAAAGAAGGGTACGCTATTGCCCTTTATTACTTCTACAACTCATCACATTAAAAGTTGGTCTAACAAAACAACATTTTTATTCTATGGGATTATGAGTACGTTGTCTTTACCTAATGAATTCAAAATCCAACCTTTTATTTTGTGTATAATTTGCTTATCGCAATAAACTTACCCATGCGACAAGGATGAAACATTATGAAATAACATATATACAGTAGCTATGAAAGTTTTAGAACAATTCTGATAGCTAGCAGTTTCGGCCCGGTAGACTTTCTGGACATGGGTATAGCTCTCCATCTGGACCTTTATGTGCTTAGTATGTTACATTTTTTATTCAACTTGTATGGGGGCTTTAGAAACGTCTTTTTTTCATCTGTTATCATTCCTGGAAAATTATCAATACATTTATATGCAATTACAAGAAGACATGCAGTGAATGAAACAAACACGATCAGTAATTTTTAATTGCTTTCATTATTTATGTTTTATAATCTTTTTGCAAATTTTAAATTATCATTAATTGGGAGAGTGGACAAAACTTAGTATCCCATCAAAACATTGGCTAGTAAGGGTAATACAAGATTAAGTACATTGGTATTATGAATATATAAAAAAGTGTAAATGTCAAAATTAGCAATCCAAAAATAAGTAAATTGCTGCAATGTACTTATTGTAATATAATTGATGTCTCCTAATTTATCATGCAAGGTAAATAAACTTTCAAATGTGATTCATGTGATGACCTTTTCTACCACAATACTTTAAATCTGTAGAGTATAATATAAGAGTCAAGGCCATACATATCAAATAAGCCATTGTACCTCTAATCGTCCATTACTTTCTTTTAGCAGATTTGAAAGCAATCCTATAGTTCTTTAACATCCCTATAGTTCTTTTATTCCTTCTTCTCATTCCATGGCCTGTAGATTCATTAATTTATGCCATTATTCTAACACTTTCTCTGCTTGTTATATGACCTGAGCCGCTTTGTTTCTCTGTTTTACTATGACTGCTCAGCATCTTCCATTGCTACAAATTAAGTCTCTAACCTGTTGTCATTTATAGTATTGCTATCCTATAATGGAAAAGTACATTACGTTACACATAAGCGGATCTAGAAATTTTTGAAAGGGGGGAAGGGTTGTAGCCCTAAAAATTTGGTTCCAACCAAAAGGGGAAAGGAGGGGGGTCTGTTGCCACCCCTTTAAATCCGCCAATGTTATAAATATGCTTCAGTATCTTCATTGCTAGCTGCCTTGACATGGAATCATACCTGGATTTGATATACTTAAAAAGCTATAGAGAGTTTCAAGCAGGACAGTAGCCTATTTTGTCACTGAGGTTACATGTTTATAAATCCTATGATAATATAGATATTATAATATAGAAATACAATACACATTTACAAGCAAAGTATAAAACTAACACTTGTAACATTTTAATAGTCATTAGTAATAAACACAGTGAGATGATGCTGCGGTTGCCATCCCCTTTAATCCACCAATGTTATAAATAAGCTTCAGTATCTTCATTGCTAGCTGCCTTGATATGGGATTATACCTGGATTTGATATACTTAAAAAGCTTTAGAGAGTTTCAAGCAGGACAGTAGCCTATTTTGTCACTGAGGTTACATGTTTATAAATCCTATGACAAGCAAAGTATAAAACTAACACTTGTAACATTTTTAATAGTCATTAGTAATAAACACAGTGAGATGATGCTGCGAATGCAGTCCTTAACTACAGTGGAAGAAGGACTTGCTTGACCTTATGGTCAAGTCTTAGATATTTTCAAAATAGGGCCAATTTTAAAAGTTCTCCATCAATATGCCTATTACTCACTTTTATTATACTGAAAAACACTTTTAGTAAAAGATAGCATTATGAAGGGCTGGATTAAAATGATACTTTTATGTAGATCTACAGAAATAATGAGATATTTTCCAAATGAAAATGATATTCCCTCATAATAAAATGATATATCGAGGTTATTGGTGTTTTTCAAGGAAACATCACAAAACATATTATTTCCTTCAGCATTTTATACTTAAAATGGTATGAAACGTATGGATAAGAATAATGAAATCGCTGGAGAAAGAGAAAGAAAAGGCTGAAAGGGTGGGGGGGGGGGGGTGTAGGTAATTGCATTAAACATATGAAATAAATGTTGTCATGAAGTTGTCTTCCAGGCAATGATTTTGGGAATCAGAATCTACTACAATGTACTATAAATAACAATATAACTGCTGCAAATAATATGCTTATAAGTGAAGACAATAAATTTAAAACAAGTGGGGAGGGGAAGCTGACTTCCAAAGCACTATTCCATTTTTTGAGGTTCCACAAATGAGTAAATTACAATTTAATATAGTTGTAACTAAGTTGTTATATATACATGTACTCCACTTTGTTGTGATAACGTTAACATCAAAATACAATACTGCCACAGCACTGTAAAAAAATCTTTTTGAGTCCCTTCTGGGGGCTCCTCGATCAAACCACGTTTGACAACTTATGTGACAGAAATCTTTCAAATTTTCATTGTATAAAGCTAAATTACTTTTGACAGTATTACTAATCATCTTTTCTGTTCTTTTGTGTAGTAACTGTGTACTTAGACATCTAAAAGTGTTTATAAGGTTTGATATAACATGTTTTACCAAGTTTACTCACCGTCACACTCGAGTCCTTTGTTTTTGTCACGTGATATGCTGACCCGATCTACATGCGTGTCAAATGTTGTGTAAATGGTGATTTTCCCGGTCTATAAAACGCGTCAATATCGTCAAAAGAGCTGATTTTCGATTTAGTGTAACTGTAGTTTTATCGTGTTTAGTTTCAGATCAGTAAATGACACATGACATTTATGAAATACCAATTCCGACAGCTAGTGCACCTTTGAGTAGCTGTCCATGTAAGAATCATGCAATAGGTGATATACCAAAGGTTACCAAATCTTTTCTTATGGTGATTTATATACGTATTTTAATGCTAATATCACAAAAAATTGACAAAAAAAATCTCCGTTAATGGTTGCTAAGGAAACTGACACTCCCTAGCAACGCCTTATTTAATCATTATTTCATACATAATTTAATGCATAAATAAGTAGGAAATACTGAACAAATACAAATAATAACTGTAATTAAAAAAAAGAAAATAAATTAGGATACTTAGGAATTCAATAGTAATTGTGACAATATTATAGTAAATATCATGTTGTTGTTACCATGGAAACCAACACATCAACATAGAGATATTCATAAAATACCAAAAAAAATTTAAGCATTTCACAAGATCAAAAATGCATTTGCGCATAAAGAAAATGTCATTTTGTTATAATAATTTTATTCTTCAGTCATTTACCTAGAAGATCGTTTGTAGCCTCCTCTTAATTTTTCGGTGGAAGCGCATATTTATGGGTCCTGTCAATATATAATATACACATATATACTCATATAATATGAATAAAACACTTCAATACATCGTTTATTGCTAATTTAATCCAAATAATTTGGTTTATAAGAATAAACAAAAGTAATAGAAATACCATAAAGATATTATTTTACCCTCCGCAACAAAGTTGTTTGTTTGTTTGTTTGTTTGTTTTTTTTTTTTGTTTGTTTTTTTTTTTTTTGGGGGGGGGGGGTTATATAGGAATCACCCTGTCTGTCTGTCCATCTGTCCACCAAACTTTGTGTGGGCCATAACTTCTCACCCTGTGCACGAAATTCAATAATATTTCACAGAATTGCTGCTTAGGATCCAAGGGTGTGTCATGACCTTACACCAAGGTCATAGGTCAAGGTCATAATAGACACAATAAGTAAAACATTGTCCGGACCATAACTTCTTCCCCCGTGTACGGATTTCAATAATATTTCACAGAATTGTTGCTTAGGATCCAAGGGTGTGTCATAATCAAAAGCCAAGGTCATAGGGCAAAGATCAAGATCATAATAGACACAATAAGTGAAACTTTGTCCGGGCCATAACTTCTTACCCTGTGCACAGATTTCAATGATATTTCACAGAATTGTTGCTTATGAACCAAGGTCACAGGTCAAGCTCATAAGACACAGTGGGTAAAACTTGTTTTCATTGATTATACCTCAAAATGTGCTTGTAAGTGAGACATCCATTAACAGTGATGTATCTTGGGATGAATTATTGCATGCTTCTTGGGATCTTCTAATGTAACAAGCACATCTACATATTGTGACCTATATTTGCACCAATTTTCATTGCAATCCTCTGAAGGGTTAAGGAGGAGTTGCAAAGACAAATTGAATTCACGCTACATGTATAGAAATCTAAGTCCAAGGGCTATAACTCCTGATCTATGGCGTAAGTTGTAGCTTCGGGGAAAAGATCTTGCAATCCTTTTTTGTCATTGATAGGGCTACCATTGACAACAGTTGTTTATAATGCATCTATCAGTAGATTTGGAATACAATTTAGATATCAGTTGCAGTAAATTATCAGAGACTTCATCTGATTTTGGATGAGGTGTTTGTATTAACTGTAGTAATTTTGCAGATTGCCCAAGGGCTATACAATCAAGGAGGCCATTTACAGTTGATAATGCTGTTCTCTTTATACTTCTTATTGTTGATGGCTGTAAGTCATTCAGATCGGTCCTCATTTGATACTTTATAGGACTGATGTTTCATTTTTCTATGACTGATAAAGCATGATTAATGTTGTGTATGAAGGTAGGAACTGTAACACTCCACGAAGAACTTTGTCAGACAGTTGTTCCTGATTAGTAGAACTTTGCTGAAAATAAGAACAACGTATGACAAGATATCTCTGAATCATTCATAATTCTGCATTTGTAATTTGTAAATTCTAAACAAGCTACATGTAAGTTTGTGACTAACTATATGTGCAACAGTAAATGAGATACTCAGAAGTTTTGAAAAATAGCTTAAAGATGCAAGTCAAGGTACAGGGCATAATCACAAGAAATGTACATACCCAAATATCAAATTCCTTGCACTTTTTGTTCAAACATTACACATACATGTTTCAGAAATGTAGACAAACAGACAAACAGTGAAAACTTGGTGCTGCATCCAATCATGTATTTTGACTGACTATTTCCTCAAGACAAGTGGCAGTGTATTTGCATTAAACAGCACCTCATCCCCCTGCAGCCCCTTGGATATAATATATTGATGTTTATTTATAACAAGTTGCATAATATCTTAAAAATAAGCTGTGTTTGTGAAACATTAATATCCCCTGCAGCACCAAAGCCCAAAACGTTTTTTTAAGTGTTAAGGTCATTGTCAAGGTCAAGAGGTCATTGACCTTGGTGTCATCTAAGAGATGAGTATGTGACCAGGGCAGAAATTGAATATTGGACCATTCAATCACAAGTTACGGCCAAAGTTATAGTTGACAAGAGACAAACAAATGAACAGGACAAAAACAATATATATTGCCCCTGATTATTCTTTCCAGGGGCATAATTTGGAAATGCTCATGTTTACTCTTTATCATTTTCACCATACCTCTCTATCATGCTCTAATTAGTCTCATTTCTTTTTGGTGAAAGGGTCTTGTGGTGATAAAGCATTAGGATTTTCTGTAATTCAAAGTAGTCCTAATAAGAATATCTTAGACAATGTACAAAATGAAAATTTATTAAAATCTCTAAATAGTTAAAATAATAACTAATAATAATTAAAATTGAAAGATGAATTTATCTCATGTAACACAATGGTTAAGTAACAACAGAGACTGCATTTTATCAGACTTCTAGAATTTTAAACATATCAATTTCACTATTCAGTATTCAAACAAGAGATATATATAGAAAACATTTGCATACCCCTCCTAATACTTTTTTGCCAGTGATATTTGGTCTATTTTACATGAAAAGCAATTGAGAGTATACTATTTATATCCTTTTTATAGCAGCTGGCCAACATGTATATTTATACCTATATATACTGTTCATTAGAGCAATTACATTGCCCTACTGACCCTAAAGTCTATAGGATCAAATACTCAGTCAGAGGCATCACGTTACAACGGCTGTACTTGTTGTAAAACATATATTAAATTTATATAAATTAGAAGGGTTGGTTTAACTCTGAACTGAAAATCTATGGGTAATTTATGGCATAGTTATATTTCTTGATTACATGTTAATATATTATTGCATGCAATACATCATAAGTAATATCAATCCTTATAATTTTGATTTGCTTTGTATAACACTAGTAGCAGATCCCTGTAAGGAAATAATCATTAATGGAAACAGTGCAAGGTCTTCTTTTTTACCTCAAAATATAAAATGAAAATTGTGACAAGCATGAGCTTATAAAAAAATCCTATAAAAATCATAAATATATAGTTTAAAATTCAAAGAGCTAACTATAATCATTTTAAAAATGAAAGTTTGAGGGTCAGAATAAAAGATCAAAAAGAGAAAGATCTTTGTGTGTACATTTATGTCTGTCAGAGATTTGTATCTACAAAATCCATTGTACATCTCAGTTTTATGATATGGAGGATTGTAACATATAAATGTTTTCATCCCTTCCTTTAAAAATTCTTTGCTTAAAAGGTATATTCTGAGTAATGCAGATTTTGTCTCTATCAATACATACAAGGGTGGAATGCGGAAACACAAAACTAGTCAACTAAAAATTTCTAGGCTGCTGACAATAATATAAATTTACTCAAAGATAATTTTTCTGAGAAATTTAAGGTTAAACATAAATATTTCTCGTACATGTATATATTAATGTTCATGTACCATAGCTTGGATTATGTACCAAGCCCATTAATCCAATATGAATAATGACATTTGAAATCCTAAAACTCAATATTTATAAAAAAAAAAGAGCATATAACTTTTTTTTTCAATTTTCTGTTTAAAATGCTTAGCTCATGCCATATTGAATATTATGATGCATTAGTGCATCTTGTGATTTTCAATGTCTGCTCATGTAAAATGAAATTAGAAATATATTTAAAAAACACAAAAATTATCATACCACTTCCTATGGAAACAAGAACATCATGTTGCTGTAAAATGTTTTGGCTCTGCATACTTGATACTCCTTGAAATGATTTGCTGTCTCCAACATGCAAGGGGTGAAGACATGATTTTCCTTGACGGAATCCCAGTCCGAGTCTGGATCAGTGGTATGGGCATACTGTCAATGAACGATTTGTTGTGAAGAATCCTGCCCTTCGGCAAATCGGATCTGCTTCCGAATTAATATTAGTATTTGCTTTGAATATAACATGATCGCTTCCAATGCTAATTTTAATGTTCTTAAGTGAGAAGTAATATCCATTTCACATTCGGAAAGTTCAACTAGAATTGTTTCACGTGGAAATCGAACGCAAAAATTCCCCTTTTTCACCATAAAACTGGGAAAAACTACAACGGTACTGTATCAAGGAAAAATTCACTTATAATGAAAAAGTTATCGCCAAATTATTTCAAAGGATTCATCAGAACGGCGCGCCCACCACAGGCACTTTCTCCCACGTACAATATTCATAATCATAGTACATGTAAAGTTTACTATGATTGAAGTGCCTATGAAATAGACATAGAATTTAGTTGAGAGTCTGTTCAGAAACCGAAACTATTTCGAATGAAACCGAAACCGGAAGTAACTAATATACACAAAGGTCAA
The DNA here is from genome assembly GCA_035048485.1 of Pteria penguin. Taxonomy (NCBI): domain Eukaryota; kingdom Metazoa; phylum Mollusca; class Bivalvia; order Pterioida; family Pteriidae; genus Pteria; species Pteria penguin. Next base: position 16,852,213 of record CM068589.1, read on the forward strand.
AGCGGATTCGGGGTGAATCTAAAAAACAACCGGGGGTGGGGGTGGGGGGTGGGGGTTGTGTAATGTTATTTCCTGGCATGAAAGTTCTAACTATTGATTGTTTTTAGCATAATTAGATTTATATCATTTTATATGATTTTTATTTTGCATTTCTGGTCATTTTCCGAGTCTGTGACATGCTCAACACTTTTTAAATTCAGTATACAAGAGTTATCCTTCTTTGTTAGATTCAAAATTTGGTTTGTGTTAAATGCTAATTCATTCGTAAACAAGAGAAGGCTACAAATAAAATGTTTTGATATTTCATGCAAACTGATTTATTATTTTGACCTAAGTGCAAATTTATATCTGTCTCCCCTGATCAAGGAAGATAATGAATCCCAAACCTCACTAGCTCATAAGGCTTTATACATAAAATATAGGCGAAGGAGTCCAGATCAGAACGAAACAATGAAATCAATTAAAATTTTGTGTGTTTTTATTTTGAGTCAAGAAGCACAATTTTTCAAAATATTATTGAATTTGGTGATATAAAATGTATCATATATTTTCTATTTTGCATAATTCTTACGTGGACTGCTACTTAAGTCATGAGGTTGAGAGGTTTAAAGTGCCGTAATATAAAGTGTAAAATTTTGATTAACCCCAAAATATCTCGAACGGCTTTTTTCATTTACGTTGCCGGAAAAATTTTGATGGACCAATGTAAGTGAAGTTACAATATTCAAAACGGCATATAAGGAATCTTTCGTGTTCATGGGTGCTAACTGTGGTTTGTGTCACTAAATTTTCTCAAATACCGATTCTTTGTTTTAGAAATTTGCAATTGTAAGAAAGCACAACTTTGTTAGAACATCCACTCCTACGCACTACGTTCCGCCTGGGATATTACTAATAATACCATTTTTCTGCCGGATCAAATCCGGATTATGTGTTATCCGTTTTCGTGTTCTTTGTTTATGTGTGTGCGGAACTCTTCAATAAGGGTTAGTTCAACGTTTCGTCATGGAATCCTAAGGCAGAAGCCTCGCGACTATCACGTCGTCAACAGTGTGTAGCTGTTCTTGTCGCGTCTTATGTCCCCATGGTGTAAGTGTACTTTATTTTCTAGTACCAGTGCTCTTTTAAATCGTGTTTGGCGTGTACATTGTACTTTTGTATTCTACTTTCGTATTGAACATTTACACTGCAATATTTTCATCGTGAAATCATTGTTAGGTCATACAGTAATATATTGTTTTATATTGTATTTGCAGTCTTGTACCCTTTGTTGTCCTGTCAATATTAAGGTGTTGAATCTTGTGATCCGCACTGGCTTTTCATTATGGACCTTGGCAGGCGAGGGTAAACCACTGACTCATATTATGGAGGCAGTACAGTACAAGAACCTTTGCATCAACACAGGACGTTGACCTTCACATACCTAAGATGTTGATCAACACCAGTCAGAAGGAAGACTTTTTGTGAATATTTATAAACATTCATTCATCAATTTTCATATCATTCACTTTTGAACATTTTTTTCTGTGCCCGGATGTACAGTGACTATCCATGAGACATGTGTTTACATTTTTACACTTCTCACATCTCATGTATTAGTAGTATGTATGTACCTATAGGTCCTCTGACACGTTCAAACATTAATTGTGTAATAGATCGTAGTTAACAATGTCAGAATCCAAAGAAGAACAAGTTTTAAGGTCTTCCGAAAGACAACGAAGTCTTACGGAGAAGGGAACAGAAATGTTCGTAACAAATCTGAAAACATTGAATCGGTCGGTCGACAAAATTTGGTCTGAAATCGAAACTCTATTATTTGAATTTGACGGTAAAGCGTCAGAGCTCTCTCCTAGCGATTTGAAATATTATCATAAGACAGTTACTCTTTTACATTGTAAATTTATATCCGGTTTCGATACCGTTGTGGATTTTCTCGAGAGAACTCATACACAAGAAAGCATTGATGCTAAAGACAAGCTGTTAAGAACTTACAAAATTCGTACCGATGTTGTGGAACGGTTTTTAGGTACTCTGAAGGACAAATTGTGAGAAGCTGCAGAAGTTATTTCGATGAAGCTGGGGTCAGATTACAAGAGCAAGTCAAGGTCATCACGGTCTTCGAGGTCGAGTGCTTGAACAATATTACTGCAGAAGCAGATAAAAGCAGAAGGTCAGAAGGCACGCTTGAAATATCTACGTCAAGAAGTGACTTTAGCAAAGCAAAAAAGCTTTAATCGATGCTGACATGAGATTTTTAGAGCAGCAACGCGAAACTGCAGTGGCAGAAGCCGAAGTCGATGCTAATATAAAACATGATGAACATCCGGTGTTGCGAGTAAAAGACGAGTTGCCACCTTCTATGCCTAAGGAGGAAATGATGTCAAGGTATATGGCGTCCATTGCAAGACAATCGAAATCTCTCTCGGCAGAAAACATTTATGCGGACTTTACCCAACCTAAACCGCATCCACCATTACTTCCTGAACCAGTTAACAATGTCGACTTGTCGAGATCCGTCGTAAGTGATTTAACTTCGTTTCTCTTGAAGAAGGATCTTCTCACATCGAGGTTTATATCATTCAATGATCAGCCAGAGGCTTTTGCAGCGTGGAAGACCAGTTTTCAGTTGATAACTACTAAACTTCACACTACTACTAGGGAGGAATTGGACTTATTGATTAAATGGCTTGGACCTGAATGGAAGAAATTTGCGAATAGCATGAAGACTGCCAATCCACAGAATCCTCATAAGGCCGTTCATCTAATATGGCAACGTCTTCAGGAGCGATATGGAAGCCCAGAGCTCGTAGAAGCAGCTTTGAAGTCGAAATTGGATACGTTTCCGTCTTTGACCAATAGTGACAGCAAGAAACTGTATGATCTTGCCGATATTTTGTCCGAGACTGTCTCAGCTAAAGATGATCCAGCATACAGTACTCTTTTATCATACTTTGAGTCTTCCACCGGCATTCTTCCGATTGTAAAGAAGCTCCCTTATAATATCCAAGAAAAGTGGATATCGCGTGCATCTACTTACAAGCGAAATAATGGCAGCCCTTATCCACCTTTTAACTTCTTTGTTAACTTTATTGTTGAAATGAGCCAGATACGGAATGATCCAGGTTTGCGTATTCTGGACCGAAAGAAGGAGTCCCAGCCTGAACGTCCCAACAATGCTAATCGAGTATACAATAAAAAGACTGAAGTGGACAAGAAAAGAATGAGCGAGCGAATCGATCCCCGCAAAAAAATGCGCACTTCATAATGACTTTCACGCTCTCAACAAGTGCATGACCTTCCGTAACAAAACACTTAAGGAACGGAAAGATATGCTAGTGCAGAACGGGATTTGTTTCAAGTGTTGCAACCCGACAGAACATGTAGCTAGTAACTGCACCCAAGATGTGATTTGTTCTGTGTGCTCAAGCAAATCTCATCCGTCCGCACTGCACATTGACGCTCCAGCTAAAAGTAGCAGTTCCCAAGGCGGGGAGGGGATTCGTAAAGTTATCTCGGAGAAGAAAACTGTTTTAGACAGTAAATGTTCTCAGATATGCCATTGTATACCCGGAGGAAAGTCATGTTCAGAAACATTGTTGGTTGATGTTTTTACCCAAGGAAACCCAGAGAAGACTCTCAGACTATATGCCGTTATAGACGATCAAACTAATCAGTCTCTTGCGAAGAGTCATCTATTTGATACACTAGGAATTCAGTCGGACCCAGAAGGATTCAAACTTAGGACGTGTTCTGGCGTACACTACGCGTTCGGTAGATTAGCAAAGAACTTCTCGTCGTTTCTTTGATGGATGGAAATATGAATTTCAAATTGCCACCCGTTATTGAGTGTGATAATATTCCCGATAATGTAGATGAGATTCCGACTCCGGAAATAGCTCAACAGTACACCCATTTATCCGATATCGCAGATTGCATCCCACCTATTGATTTGCAAGCGAAGATATTGCTTTTGATTGGACGCGATCTAATAGACGCTCATTATGTATTGGACCAGAGAATCGGTGAAACCGCGCCGTATGCTCAGAGACTAAGTCTAGGATGGACGATTATAGGTGAAACTTGTCTCAACAAAGCTCACCTTCCTACACGCGTGACCACGAACAAGATCCACATTCGAGGCAATGGTAGGCCATTGATTTTGCCACCATGCGAGCATGACATTACCGTCAAGCATACTGGGGCTCAAATCATTGACCTCCTATGTTCGAGCGAACCGTTGATGACGACAAGCTAGGGCTGTCAAGAGACGACCGAACGTTCCTCGGTATAATGGAAAACACTTTCCATCGTAACCAAAGTGGGAAATGGACCGCCCCACTTCCGCTTTAGCCTGACCGACCCAGGCTTCCTAACAATCATTCCCAAGCTATTAAGCGAGCTAGGAATCTGGACCCCAGTCTTAAGAGGAATCCTACGAAAATGGAGCACGATTTATCCTTTATGCAAGGGATCTTCGAAAATGGTCATGCAGTACCAGTACCGACTTTGAAACACAATGAGGAATGCTGGTACCTACCGATATTCGCTGTGTATCACCCCGTAAACCGAAAAAAGTCAGGATGGTTTTCGATTCTTCTGCGTCATACGAGGGGATCTCTTTAAACTCCGTGTTACTTGCCGGACCTGATTTTACTAACAATCTGCTCGGAATTCTCATGCGTTTCCGTAAGGAAAGAATCACAATTACCGCAGATATTGAGCAGATGTTTTACTGTTTTGGCGTCAGTGTCGCAGACCAGAACTTTTTGAGATTCTTGTGGTACAAAAATAACGATCCGTCGAAGGAGCTTGCCGAATATAGGATGACTACATGTGTTTGGCAATACGCCGTCAGTGGCTACGTATGGGCTCAGGAAATCTGTGTCGTTCAGCACGCAATCTGATGTCAGCCATTTCGTTCACCGAAACTTCTACGTCGATGACGCTTTGACATCACTCGCTGATGAAGACCAAGCCATTGAACTGCTCAGAAAGACACAGCAAGCACTTCTCGTTGGAGGACTTCGTCTACACAAGGTAACATCAAACAGTCAGAAAGTAGTGAATGCCTTCCCTGAGGAGGACAGAGCACAGGATCTTCAAAACGTTAATCTTAATTTTGACGTAATACCCATGCAGAAAAGCCTTGGCCTTACTTGGGACTTACAAAGTGACTCATTCAAATTTGCTTTGCCCATTCAATCGAGCCCATTCACTAAACGAGGAATGCTGTCAACATTAAACAGTTTGTACGACCCTATCCGATTCATCGCTCCAGTTTTGCTTCGGTGAAAAATTATGTTTCGCAAGATACTGGACTCTTCTTACGGATGTGATGATTCTTTACCTCCAGAGCACGAGTTGGAATGGAGAAAATGGTGTGACTCGCTTGTTGATTTGGCCAAACTATCGGTCCCTCGTACATACTCATCGTCATCGCTTCAGGATTGCTCGCGACTAGAAGTGCACGTCTTCTGTGATGCATCCGAGACAGCAATCTCCGCCGTAGCTTACCTGAATGCGCTCTATTCCGATAAGGGTGATATTGGATTTCTCATTGGCAAATCAAAGCTTGCACCGACTCACGGTCATACAGTGCCCCGTTTAGAACTTTGTGCCGCCATACCTGGCTCCGAGATAGCCAATATAGTAATCGATAACATAGATGCTAAGATCGACCAGATTTGGTTTTATTCCGACAGCCGCATCGTATTGGGGTACCTTAACAACACATCTAGACGCTTCTATACTTACGTTTCGAATCGTGTTGATAAGATTTTCGAGGTAGCTCCAGCGGAACAATGGAAATATGTGCCATCAGAGAGGAATCCAGCGGATATTGGATCGAGATCAGTCGCAGCAGCAGATCCTCCCGTTAGTTCGTGGATCAAAGGACCAATCCAGCTCGGTATGGATTACGACCGTTTCGAGGAATATAATCTCGTTGATCCGGATCATGACGAGGATATTCGACCGATAGTTTCATCTTTTAAAACACAGACTGCAAACACATCATCGTTGGGAATCAAACGCCTCGAAAACTTCCAGTCCTGGAACTCATTGATGAGAGGCATAAGCTTTCTTAGATCCGTTGTGTTTAAACGCCAAGGCATTGTCTGCGATGGACGGTCTTTGTCGTTTCGTCATTCTGCTGAAAGCTTCTTATTGAAGACCGTTCAGCGAGAGCTACTGATCCGTGAAGTAGTTAGTTTGAAGGCTGGTGCGTATCTTCCTAGAAACAGCATCATCAGTGACGTCACGTGACCGAGGGTGCCGTTCGTAGTGCGGGATATTGGATCGTGGGCTTCCATTATTTTCAAGTGCGTCTATTGTAGGAAATTACGCGGTCGGTTAGAGCATCAGAAAATGGCCGACCTCCCCTCTTCGCGTTTGCAGGCGTCGCCTCCATTTTCTTTTGTTGGCGTTGACGCCTTTGGGCACTGGAACATCATTCATCGCAAAACACGTGGAGGCGTAGCCAACAGCAAGCGTTGGGCAATACTTTTCACATGCCTTGCATCCAGAGCATCCCATATCGAGGTAGTCGAGGATATGTCACCTTCGTCGTTTATCAACGCATTAAGACGCTTCATGTCGATTCGAGGAAAGGTCATAGAATTTAGGTCAGACCGAGGCACTAACTTCGTGGGAAGTACGGATGACCTACATATTGATGCAATATCCGTCGAGGACCCTCCTGTGAAGACCTTTTTGTATGATCGCGGTTGCACATGGATGTTTAATGCACCTTATTCGTCCCATATGGGAGGCGTTTGGGAAAGGATCATAGGACTTGCTCGCCGTGTGCTAAATGCTATTTTATTGGAGGAACCTCGGCAACACTTGACGCATGACGTCTTAGTCACACCCATGGCCGAAGTGTGCGCAACACTCAATAATCGCCCTCTGGTTCCAGTTTCTACCGACCCAGACAACCCATACGTACTATCACCGAATATGCTTCTCACACAAAAGACGGATATCGATATACCGCCGTTTCAGCATTTGGATTTGAAGGACATGTATGTTTCACAGTGGAAACGCGTTCAAGTTCTTGCGGGCTGATTTTGGAAGCTGTGGCGAAATAAATATTTTCAACTTCTACAAGGTCGAAGAAAGTGGAAGGACTCTCGGACTAATCTTCAAGTCGGTGATATTGTTTTACTAAGGGACAAGGATACCCATCGGAACGATTGGCCCATGGGAGTAATAAACAAAGTGTTTCCGTGTGCTGACACAAAAGTTCGCAAGGTGGAACTTCGTATTTACAAGAATGGACAAGTTGTGCATTATGTGCGTCCTGTAATTGAACTGGTTGTTTTATTGCCTAAGTAAGATAGAGTTTATGTAGTGACAGTCGTCAGGCGGAGAGTGTGCCGGATCAAATCCGGATTATGTGTTATCCGTTTTCGTGTTCTTTGTATGTTCGTGTGCGGAACTCCTCACTAAGCGTTAGTTCAACGTTTCGCCATGGAATCCTAAGGCAGAAGCCTCACGACTATCACGCCGTCAACAGTGTGTAGCTGTTCTTGTCGTGTCTTATGTCCCCATGGTGTAAGTGTACTTTATTTTCTAGTACCGGTGCTCTTTTAAATCGTGTTTGGCGTGTACATTGTATTTTCGTATCCTACTTTCGTATTGAACATTTACACTGCAATATTTTCATCGTGATTTGAGGTCGAAAATTGAACCTTTATATCATTTACTTTAGATCTTGTCTATTATTTCATTGAAATCATTGTTAGGTCATACAGTAATGTATTGTTTTATATTGTATTTGCAGTCTTGTACCCTTTGTTGTCCTGTCATTATAAAGTGTTGAATCTTGCGATCCGCACTGGCTTTTTATTATGGACATTGGCAGGCGAGGATAAACCACTGACTCATATTATGGAGGCAGTACAATTTTATTCCTTTCACGTGTAATATGTGAAACGCATTTCGACAAGGCGTGTTTCTTCATTGATGCTTAAGGCCAAATGTTTGGAAATCTAGATATACATAAAAGTTTGAAGAGCAGAAATAAAATCAAAGTGGCAAACAATAAATGAATAAATGAAAAAAAGAGTCAAAGAATAAATATAAGGCCAAAACTATGTAAGAGGAAGATATTCCTTAATTTTTTTAGTGGTGTAAAAATTTCATGACTGGAGATTGTAGGTATATATTTCATGTCATGTATGTATATATACATTATAATATAATGCACCAAAAGGGCATTTAGATAACTTGTCTCTTCATAGATGTCCATTGCCGAATAAATTCACTTCTAATAACAATTAAATAGTTGAAGGGAATAATTGAAGCCGGATTGACCGAAAATGTGAGCTATGAAATCAATCTAAGAACTATGCATGAGGAAGAAACTCCTTAAATATAGAGTAAATTACAAAAATATTGATGTATATGTGCATATATCCTCAGTTCAAAATTATGTTAAACCTAAAAAAAAAAAAAATTAAAAAAAATGACAAAACAAAACGGGGAAGGGGGTGAGGTGGTGGTTACCCATTTTTTGTAGTGAAATGATGGTCATATCAAAGTTACGTGTGATTTTACATTGACGATAACGGGAAATAGAAAAATATAACACATATCATTTGACTGAAAAAAAGAAAATAAAAAAAGAATCCAATTTCGAGTTTGATATTAGTTCTTTCAATACTATAGACTCTATACATCTTATTATAATACAGAAATTTATTATTCTTCACATCTGCTTCACACATCACTATGTTATTACCTATGACACACAGTTGTGCTTAATCTGTGTCCAAGGTTATAACTTCAAGGTCAAGGTCACAGAAAACGAATTATCAAAGTCAGTTTTCTGTCCATAAAACCAGAGCAGATATATCTATATGCTTCACAACTCGAACGATTGCTTTATATGCGCGAATTTATAGATTTAATACAATGTCCTAGTTTACAGGTAGCAAGAGTGAACTGACGTCATCCAATATCAACAATTCACTTAATTTTGATTTGGTCGCACGTATAACATTTTATTTCAACAATGAACTGATTTATTGTTTGTATATATTGAATTATAACAACATTTCCTAGGAAGAAAATTCGTATCTGAAATATAAATACGCATCATTTACTATTATGTGCTTCATTAAAATGAAACGTGATGTAGAATATATGTATTTCTAGTGGGTTTATTGACGACTATTAGATACTTTCATTTATATCTTAGCATCGGTGACAATCTGCAATTGGCAGCATCGAGCACACTAATAGCATGCTACATCAATTATATTCACATTCATCCGCATGGACACGGTGCGATGTATAATAATCGCATAGGGCTCGAATCGACTCTCAACGACTTCATGTATCCAGCTCAGTTTAACATGGCACATTGATTGTGGGATGCTTGCGATTATTGATTTATACAATCAGCAAAATAAAAAAAAAAAACATGGACACATAAATAAAAACAAAACACATAACAAGTAGTAGTAAGCAGTATATCTGTATCCGAAAAGGGAATGCGAAAATCTACCGGAGAGAGTAAACATCTACTGCTTGTTAACAATATGTTTGTCGCCACTCAATAAAAACTGTTGGTATGTTATTGTAGCATAAGTTAGACATTGTTTTATCATTTCAGTGAATCCTAATTTCCCCTTTGTACAGAACAGTATACAAAATGGATCCAGAATTCAGGGAATAGAGGAACAAGTTCTCACTATCACATGTGACTCAAAGGAAGGAAATCCACCAGCTGACGTCACATGGTTGAGAGGCCAGACTGTACTCGCAACCGGGAAGGATTCTATATCTCACACATGGACTCCTGTACGGGCTGATGACAGGATGGATTACAAATGTCAGTCTAATAGTACAGCACTGGTTAGCCCGCTGTCAACAACAGTGCAGATGTATCTAAGTCGTAAGAATTCCTTTATGAATTTCTCTGATTCTCAGCATTCTTGGTATAATTGTCTCTTTTTCCTTTACCCGAGTCTACTAGACAATTGTATTCAAGGAATGTCATCTTCACTAGGTGGATCCTTTCTAGTTTTAATACATTTTTACTTCTACTTAGGGGAATATTTCATCGGACTCTTTAGAATGTGAATCACACTTATCGGCATCATCGATTTCTTCAGGAGGTACTACATAATTATTTCTCTTAAACCGATTACCCATATTATCTTTCGATATTTCCCATTGATGTATTTTAGCCAAACGTAATTGTTAAACATTAATTAATTAATTGCTATACACTTTAGTTGACTTTAATTAAAAACTAACTGGAGAGGTTTGTTCTATAATTCTGTAAGTTTCCACCATAACTCTAAGTTATTGTCCTCAGTACAATTTTTTAATGGACATGGTCTCCTATTTGAAACGGAAACTGTATGCTCTTTCTATCGGCAAGTTTATCTTGATCCTTATTAGCTTTCTTTAAATTCGTATGAACTTCTAAAATGACTAATGCCGCATTTGTAACGCAATTTGATGTTGATTTTCGCCGACATATTTACGTCGAGGTTTCCAAATATTGTCTTGGGGAATAACAACGTATCTGTTATAAAGTAGGGATAGAGGAGGAGAATTTGGTCGAGTCACAGATGTTAAATCTTATATCTGCTAAGGTATAATTCAAGTATACTTCTCACACTGAATATTCATTTTAAAGATATTTTAACATGATTCTGTATCTTACGCATGGATTTCTGTCCGGGCAGACGACAGGGTGGATTGCATATGCCAGTAAAGCATTTCATCTATTTCGGATTTCGGTATTGTTGTACGTCGTATAAAAGTAGCAAAATATTTCTTGACATAAATGTGAAGGTGTTATCAAAGAGCGTGCTGTGTCTACAAGAATTGAACATTGCACCAACAGAACAAAACTTTTTAAAAACATTTCAACAGCTCTCAGCTAGCTCTTTTAAATGAAAATAAATATAATTATAGTGCGATCTTTTACAATAAAGTTACATGGATTTGATTATTCTTACCTCTCAACAGTTATTTTGTAGCTTTTGTAACTAAACCATGGAGAGGAAGATACATAATTAATTCAAATAACCATATTACATTTTTATTTCAAACAAAACTAATAAAAGTATTCATCACTTATATCATCATCGTCATCATCATGTTTGTAACGTGAAAGTTACTAAATAAATGCACATCCTACAATCTATTTCATTTCCTCTGTGCTTCTTAATGTATGTTTATGCAATACAGCTAGATTGTATATGTATACCGATATGATCAAATTGTGACATTGTTTTCATTTACAAAATGTGACTTCTACTGGAGTAGTGTTTTCCTCCTGAGTGACGATTACCAACTCAAGTGGCGGTCCGTGGGATCTGCTTTATGTAGTCATTCTTGCTTATATCCTCTGCATGGGCGTAAAGACTTTGCACGTACAGCTATGTCGGATGTCTGCTTTCCTTTCATGCCAACTTGATAAGTGCCATTTTAATCAATATGCTAGTTTACCTTGCTACTCAAATGGCACGTTACATTACATTGATGATGTATAGGAAGAATAGAACTAAGAACTATCGCCTCTGAATAGAGTAAGCCTCCTCCCTCTTCTGTGTCTGTAAGGTAACATTTAGAAAGAACGGAGGGAATCATTAGAAAACTTTGAAATTCTACGATTACATTATTATGATCTATGGACGAATTTGCCAACGACGGTGAAATATATTACACTTAATGCAGATTCCTTACCATAGGTTCGATATAACGGCTTGTGCGATTATTATGTGAAAATAAAAAATCATGTTCTGTTTAAACGAGTATTTCTGTGGTGTTTTGTGTTAAACATATCGTATATCTTTATTGCATTGTGGTGTATTTTCAATTCATTACCAGATATTTTCCAATCTTTTAATTAGTATGTCGTGTACGTGTAATAAAACTTGTGATCTACACATTATTGATTACATGTTTCAACTCACTGTATGAATTGTCAATAGAGATGTTAAGTTCCATCTCTTAGTTCGTCTCTTAGAAATATTTACAGATGATATGCTAATAATTTATTCTGAAATATTAAACATGTATATATTCCTTTTTTCATATTCTTCAGTAAAACCATCACAACCTGTGTTAACCATTCCTGAAGTCAATGAGAACACAGTAATGACAGTGACGTGTCGCTCCACTGGAAGTCGCCCTGCTGCTATACTGTCATTGATATTTAGAGGGTTGCCACAGTCCCCAGTCAGTCCTCAGCTGAACACTACAGATACATTGACGGATACATACACAGTGTCATCAGAATACAGAATACCAGTGACCCGATCAGACAATGGACGAGATCTTATATGTATTGCCACAAATAATGCTTCACTAGGTGGTGTGAATACAACACAAAATATAGCTGTCAGATGTTGGTATTATTTCTTAATGAGTTCGTTGTTTTCTGCGTTTTGTTTCATTCAAGGCAGGATAGCATCACTTAATTATTTGATAAAAACAAAAAGCAGTCATTCAATTTTAATCATTCCACACCGAAATCTAGCCCATTTGTTGCTCTTTTTTCTTAAATTATAATCACAATTTCAAAGGATGGGGTCATTTGATGGACTAACAGTCCGATTTCCAACCTTTGAAATCAAATCAGCTCTTGATCGGTGTATGCACGTAGAAAAATTCTGCAGGACCGAAATGGTCTTCAGTTATAACATTAATTTAATACCATATGCTTATCTGACCACTACTGCACTATTTACCATTGTACTAGTAATTGCATTAACACTATTAACTTTCTATACTTTTCTATGTAAAAAAGTGTCTCGTGAAATCCAGTCCTTCTATTTTCTATTGTCGGCATAAATTAGATATGCTGTAGTAACAGTTCAAATTCGATCATTATCAATGGCTTTATACCTTGTATATGGAAGTAATAAAAAGGAAGGAACTTCTTTTTTTTCAACAGTTGGTCCTGATAGGGTCAGCATCAGTGGCAGTACAATATTAAATGAGAGTACTTTACTAAGTGTAAGATGTACGGCATCATCATCCAACCCTCAATCTACAATAGTATGGTTCAAGAATGGGAATCAATTCACTCCGAATACTCAGATCCTGAAATCAGACGGTGATAACAATGGTAGAATAACATACCAGGACTACAGTGCAACCGTGAGGAAAGAAGACGATAAAGCTAATATCACATGTAAAGCCTCTACATCGGCCGGATCAGCAGTAAACTATGTTATCTTGGATGTCAGATGTAAGTAAACATGACCACATGTAGAACCTCTACCCCAGTATAGTGAGCAGTAAACTATGTTATCCTCGATGTCAGATGTAAGTATACATGGCCACATGTAGAATATCTACCCCATTGTAGTGAGCAGTAAACTATGTTATCCTGGATGTCAGATGTAAGTAAACATGGTCACATGTAGAACCTCTATCCCAGTGTAGTGAGCAGTAAACTATGTTATTTTGGATGTTAGATGTAAGTATATTGTAACCAGTGTAGTGCCCGTACCCTACTAGAGTGAGCAGTAAAATATGGTATCTCCCATGACAGATGTAAGTATACAGAGTAAGTTACATTCATCTCATGTAGAGTGTCCATGGCAGCTGAGTCAGCAGTAAGATATGTTATTCACAATGCCAGATATAAGTATATAGTATTGCTACATTTATAACATGAAGGCCTGAATACCAGCAGTGTCAGTAGTAAATGCTGATATCCTCAATGTCACATCTAAGTAAACTGTCAATTATACAGATCATTATGCAGCATCTATATCAGATGCGTCAGCAGTTAACTATATTATTTTTGATGCCTGATATAAGGTGCAGCATCAATTACCAACGCCACACAGACTCCTAAACCATTAGAACTGCAGTGTGTTATTTTTATGTGAGCAGGTCTTGATATATGTTCATAATTTGATATTAAGCCGGAAATTCTTAAGTTTGTCATAACGACAAAGCTATACTCAACTTCTTGCGATATATGTGGATTTATGTATGCAAATTATAGGTTTATTTCAGCATTTCATTCTGATATAATTATCAAAGGAAAATATTTCAGATTAAAGAATTCGGTTTAGATAAGGTATATACAGTATATATGTCATTTAAAATATACATTGAATGGTTAGCATTCTCATCAGATGAGAAAATAAAACAAAAGTTCAAATTAAAAGATAATATAATAGACATATAAATTACAGTTTTGACCCAGGGTTTATAAACATATTATTTAGCTCTTGATTTTATGATTCTGTTGGATTCTTATGGTCAATATTTAGATAGATGCAGGTAAATATCTTGAATTTAAAAATCTTTCATCGGATGTACCTTCAAAACACAAAGATTCCTATTTCTTTGTGACTTTTGTATTCAAATACTGCACGATTACAGCAATGTTTTAATTTCCATTTCACAGATCGGCCCAGAGTGCAGATACAACCAAGTAGATGGAAGGCCATTGTTGGTGATTTGAACGTACAGTTGATGTGTAGTGTTAATGAGTCCAATCCCGGCGTGCAGTCATACATCTGGACCAAAGGAACGCAAACACTGACAGGTCAAAGTAGTCAGACCTATACAATCTCCAGCATTAGTCGTTTAGACAATGGGTCATATCAATGTCAAGCTGTCAACATAGTGGGTACATCAGAACCAGCACTAGCCGTACTGGAAGTGCTATGTAAGTTTAATATCTATTATCATTTACATATACTTGTATCTTATCATGGCCGACTGTGAATTGATATAATGACTAAAAGCTTTTTTTTTTAAAGTCAAATGGAATGTTTCATGCATTCTGTAGATGTTTTATTTTATTTTATTTTTTTTTATCATTTGGAGGAAGAGGTATAGTGAATAATAGAAGTTTGCATTTCGCTGGTTATGCTATCTAATTTCGAGATCAAAGATAAAACAGAAATGTGGTTGGGTGGTTGATAGGTGTTTTACATCAGTGTCTACAATTTTATATCGCGACGTGAAAGCAGGAGGTCATCCACCTCATTAACATAGTGGTGCAATCTGGAAATCGTAATCATGCTCGTCGGGGCTGAAAGTCAAATTCTTAACTACTACGTTTGTTCCCTAAAACAGAAGTCTGCAAATGCTGAGTGATACATGCATAGGCCTTATCGTGTATCTTCCTTTGACAGACATCTTTTTCTTTTTACGGCCTTTATGCATGATTAACCTTAATATGACAGAGGAATCTAGAGAGGACTCAGTGATGTGGTGGTGTTTTTGGTTCCATTCGAAATTGTGGACGCTTTTGTAGACAATTTTTTTTTTGTCATAACATTTTCAAACATTTTTGGGTGATTTCCTTTCTTTACTTTTCCCAGAAAGAAAAAAAATGACAGAGAAAGAAATAATAATACAATAAAATAATAGTAATGAGCAATACTTAGTATCTCATGCACTTTTCATCAACTAATGATGAGGCAGTACAACCGGACGCAAGGTAAAACTAAAATATGTGTTTTAAATATTGTATAGCTCCATGGTGACTTCTGCCACATAACTGAGCCGGTAACTCCTCTTTTTTTCTTTCTTAAAGAAACTAGGCTGCCACATTGTTATTGTGGCCCCATCGCCCGTATGCAAAGGGCTATTCCTCTGTCAATGTGCACCCTATTTAGAATTTCCTCCTCTCACAATATTCTTTATCAGTTTTAAAAGCGTTTGATCGGACGTTTATAACTGTGCTCCTTTGCTATCCGATTTATTCCTTTCGTCGTACGAAATTGACTTTATACAAAATCTTATAAGTCAAAATAAGGAGCAATTGGCCTTGTCCTTGATGATGCACTATCTATAAATAACAAAAACTTTGATACATACGCACATACAATATATCCAAAGGAATTTGAAATTAAGGACACTACAATATCCAATTCATGTGCTTTATATTTAGATGTACTTATTGATGTCAACCGAGATGGTGAACTCACTATTTCAATTTATGACAAACGTGATGACTTTAGTTTCCCCATTGTTAACTTTCCATATACTAGTAGCAACATTCCTTTATCACCTGCGTACGGTGTTTATGTATCCCAATTGTTTCGATATGCGCGAGCGTCATCTGAGTATTGCTCTTTCATTTATCAAAGCCAATTACTAGGAGAAAAGTTGCTCAAACAGGGATATGAGATATCACGACTTATGTCAACATTCCGCATATTTTACGGTCGTTATAAAGACCTTATCTGCTCATATGATTTATCGTTGTCTGACATGTTGACTTCCTTATTTCACAGTAACTAAATCATCTGTATTACCTATACTAAGCCGCAGTACCCTTACTGCTTATGACATATACCTATTTTGACTACGGCTGTGCCGTTTCCTAATTTTGTGAGAGCGAATAGTGCTATTTGCTTATACTTACGGCATCATGCCGGTTGTGACCGGTTGGCAGGGGATGCTTAATCCTCCATGGCACCTGATCTCAAACCCTGTTTTGACAGAGGTACGTGATTGTTTATATCATATTTACATATGTATTGTAGTGTTTCTTCGACTTCGAGTTGTGGATTTCGGAACAATATCTTGGATTTGTACTTCAAAGCAATACTTTAATCAAATGTACATTATCTATGTGTAGCTCTTTCAATATCTGACTACAAAAAGCAAGTTATACAAGTTTTGTTACCATAGCAACACATTTTATCTTTATAATAACTGTATGACATTGGTATTTTGAATATTAGATCATGTTTTTTCTTCTGTTAACTTTAGTCATTGGTTATACATTATTTAATGTGTAATGTACAATATCCATGGGTAAAGATAGAAATGATCAAAAACAACATTTTCAATTTGGTATTTATCTATACGGTGTCTCAATCTATTCATATTAAAACATTCTCACATATTTTCTCAAAATAATCACAAGATGCGTTTATACAATTTGTGTATTTCTTTCCAATGAGTTAATACAATTTATATGACCTTGACATTAAGGGGTTTCAATGCAAGTGTTTCACAAAACTTGACTCGTTAGAGATTGAGACCTTTCTGTAAAACAAGAGCATGGTAACTCCATTTTAATGCATTTGAGAAAAATAACTACAACTAGAGGCAATACGCTCAGAGTTATGGTTTTTCTTAACCATGTCGCTAATCACAGTGACGCCATAAAAAGACATAGGTTATCGTGATGTCACAAATTAAAAACTACAGTGTATCATAACATCATATCAAAAACTACAGGGTATCGTGCATACCCTTGCAGTATTTACATCGGACAGCTGATTAGATAGCGTGTTACAAACAAAATGCAATAGAATTGACCTTTTCACCTCAAATGGAAAATATTTTAAAAACCAGAATGTTCTTTAACAAGTATATGCCAAATAAAAAAAAATGTTGCCAATTGGCAGACACAAATACACCTAGGCGGCAGAATGATTCTTTGAATATGGCCTTGACCTTATGTAGATCAGGCCAAGGGCTTGACAAAACCATAGGTGATAAAAGGGTAATATGTGGGTGATATGAACTTGTGCAGTTTCTTTACTTGAGAGACGGGTGTGTTGTGATGATGTTGAGGAGAGGCCTTGTTGAAGGACTTGTCACACTCACACCCTAAGGTGTCAGACAAAGGTTCAATAAATTTGGGAACGTCTTGTACTGAATTGAAGAAGATTGAAATTGTAGAAACCATTTACCTATATCAATGTTTAGTGCATTTGACCTCTAACCTTTTGGCCCGAAAATCGAAGGGAATCACCCTTGTTACTTGAGGAGTGGATCACTTTTTGACTTAAAAATCGATAGGGATAATCTTCGTGCCATGGGGAGTCCATATATCAATTAGAGTGAAAAGGGATACCCATGAGAGCCAAATACCATTTACCATATTATCAATTTCCAGTACACTTTTTTGACCTCTAAAGCTTTGACGTACAGATCAATGTGTCCATCAGATGGACCAGTGATCCCTTTATGACGTTGTAGCTGAGGACAAGCTACATTTTAACAAGAATGTCCAGAGAAGAAGGCCTAAAATAGCTTATGAAGATTATATTTCTAGGTGTGATGGACGGACAAAAAATGGCTAAAGTTTCTAAAAGTTGCTATGGTTGGTATGAAATACATAGTATTATATTGTAGTATTATAACCTAATTTTGATATTATAACAGACATAAAATTATCACGACAATAGCCAATATAAGGTTAAGTTTAAAACTGGGTTGACTTTCACTTTTGATGAACAAGCAAGTACTGAATAATGTAAATTATGCAAAATATCATCAAATTCTGATGAATATTTAGTAATATATAATAATATATGAGAATCAAATGGAAACCAATGATTTCAGCCATTTCTATCAGCTGTAATTTTGACATTATGACCCCAAAAATCAATAGGCTCCTTTGTTTCTTGGTAAGTAAGCATAAATCCGTATTTTGTTTGAATATGATGAACGGTACTTGAATCATCATCCAAAAACCAATAATAACAGACTATTTCACCAGCTGTGACCTTTTACCTTTTGACCCCAAAATCAATAGGGATCTTCCTCTCTTGATAAGTGAGCATAAATCCAAATTTGGTTTGAAGATGATGAACGTACTTCAGTTATCACTTCGGAAAGCAATAATCACAGCTGTGACCTTGACCGTTGACATTTGACCCCAAAATCAATAGGTTCTTCCTCTTTTGATAAATAAGCATATAACCAAATTTGGTTGGAATATCTTGAAAGGTACTTGAATAATCACCCGGAAACGAATGTGTGACTGAAAGACGGATTGAAAGAAGGACGGAAGGATAGACAAAGCAAAAATGGCAGGGTTATAATATCAACAAATTTTAGCTACAAAACTGATGTTGTATTCTTGTTATTGTAGTTTCCTTTGTAGCATCTACTGCTTTCCTTTTACGGCTTAGCCTAGAGATGTAGCTAGCTGTCTGCTGAACACTTAATATTTTCTCATAGTGGAATCTCTTGGAGCCATCTTGATTTCTTTTTCTGAGAACATTGCCTCTGACACAAGTTAAGGATCTTCTTTATTTCCCGTCCTAAAACCAACCATATATTGCACAATTGGAAACTTTTCTGGTTTACAGAAAATCTTTTGTCTTTTCTCTCTTTATGCAATACCGAACCTGAATTTAATTCTTCATTCGTGTCACCCTTGTTGGTTGCATAATACAGAAGTAGAGACTGCATTTTTTAGCAGCATTAAATTCATCTCTAAAAATGCACAGATGGACAAAATATAAATCTAATACTTACGAGTTCCAATAGGAAGAATCAATCCAACATGTTTATGTACTGTGCTTATATCCGTTAAGCATAATCCTCTGCTAGCATTTCATTTTTCAGCAAAAGGATACCCCGAGGGTTCTAATTCTGGATGGCAACTAATAATAGGTGGGAGATGACACGATTTCCGGCGTCCACGATTCGACTTGGTTTTCATAAAATGATTGAAATGTGCTGAGCATATATATAATATTTAAGCGGTATAATTGTCGAAGGTAGAAGTCCAGTCTCAGATAAAATTATACAAATGCTCGACTCACTTTGTACATTTAAGTCCGCCGCGTCACCCGAACATTCTACAAAGTTGTGTGTTTTAAAATGGCACAGCATGTTTCATTTTCAGTCAAAATAACATGTTGGTTGGTAATTTTACAGCCAATATACGTTTATAGCTATACTAAATCCTCAAAACTTTACAATACATCGTTTGGCTTGTTACAATTCCAAGGCTTTTTACATCTCCATTGCATGGCACTGAAGAATTCCATTTCATTAAGGGAGGTAACTCAATGAAAAATTAATCAGTAAATTGCAAATTCATGTAGAAATTAATATTTTATATCAAATAACACATTCTTGACATTTTTAAATTTAACTACACACTCACACCAATGATCTCTGAATATCCAATTAATCAGAATTTTTACACGTTGGGTTATTGAGGAAATACGATCCCAATATAATAAGTAAATTCAACATAATGTTTCTTATATATCTCACATGAAATGAGAAATACTTCTTAAAGGACAAATTTTGCTTTTAATTGATAATTCACTTTATAAATGCAAAATACGAAAGTAACTGGTGTCACATGAGTATGGCACTAACAACAATGTACCACAGTGGACATTCACGGACCCCTGAAATTCAGAGGTGAGACCAGGTGCCCGGGGGGAGTGAGCGTCTCCTGTTTGGCTAGCCACACCCGCCGCGAATGTCCTTACACACAGACGAAACAACAATAATTCAACACTGTATATATAAATGAATGTGAACAAACACTGTATAGAAAGTGTCAAAGCCACATAACATCAGGAAAAAGGTATAACAACACTTAAGTCAAACCCTCCGCGGGGAACTTTTTCACGAGCTCCACACTGCAAAGGGAATAAGTGTGACATTCATGCAAAATACGAAAGTAACTGGTGTCACATGAGTATGGCACTAACAACAATGTACCACAGTGGACATTCACGGACCCCTGAAATTCAGAGGTGAGACCAGGTGCCCGGGGGGAGTGAGCGTCTCCTGTTTGGCTAGCCACACCCGCCGCGAATGTCCTTACACACAGACGAAACAACAATAATTCAACACTGTATATATAAATGAATGTGAACAAACACTGTATAGAAAGTGTCAAAGCCACATAACATCAGGAAAAAGGTATAATAACACTTAAGTCAAACCCTCCGCGGGGAACTTTTTCACGAGCTCCACACTGCAAAGGGAATAAGTGTGACATTCATGCAAAATACGAAAGTAACTGGTGTCACATGAGTATGGCACTAACAACAATGTACCACAGTGGACATTCACGGACCCCTGAAATTCAGAGGTGAGACCAGGTGCCCGGGGGGAGTGAGCGTCTCCTGTTTGGCTAGCCACACCCGCCGCGAATGTCCTTACACACAGACGAAACAACAATAATTCAACACTGTATATATAAATGAATGTGAACAAACACTGTATAGAAAGTGTCAAAGCCACATAACATCAGGAAAAAGGTATAATAACACTTAAGTCAAACCCTCCGCGGGGAACTTTTTCACGAGCTCCACACTGCAAAGGGAATAAGTGTGACATTCATGCAAAATACGAAAGTAACTGGTGTCACATGAGTATGGCACTAACAACAATGTACCACAGTGGACATTCACGGACCCCTGAAATTCAGAGGTGAGACCAGGTGCCCGGGGGGAGTGAGCGTCTCCTGTTTGGCTAAATAAAATGTTATGGAAAATATACATCATATTTTAACACACTTGATTTGTCGAAATCGACCATTTAAAAATTCCACACATATTGAGCATTTTACAAGCTGCTGTCATAGCAACGACAAAGTATACATCTTTATATGTGGGTTTAATTTAATTTTCACTTGTCTGATAATTCATCCGCTTTCCGACCATTTCTGATGCTTACAGATAATGGCTCTTAATGTGTATGCAATGCATCAGGTAGTTGATGCCATCAACATATAGGTAAAATAATTGTGGAGTGACTTAAAACAACTATCAATTGATTAATTGAGGTCAATGGCAGATCCAGCGTTCCCTTTGCAGTGGTCGCATGTTGAATCCCCCCTAACACACACACACACACACACACACACACACACACACACACACACACACACACACACACACACACACACACACACACACTCGAATCTGCCACTGGAGATAAAACATACGGTAGCCATATCAATACAATTTTCAGTACCGGTATAATTAATCCGATATGTGACAAATCCAGATGGAGAAATTTAGTTAGGGAGAGATAAGGACATGTATAGATCCCTGGAGTTTGTTAAGTTTGTATTAATTGCTGTGTGAAAAAAAAATAGTTCACGCTACAAAACGCTTACAACACGAATGTTAGATTCAAGGCAGATCATTACTTATCGATTATTACTTGGACCTTATACACGGGACGTAGTTTTCGATTTCCTGCTTTTCACTTTGGATATGGGGGATTAAAAGAAAAGAGTCGGCTAAACACGGTTAAACATCGATGTTGTTAGAAAGTTTTAAAGACAAATTTGATCTGAAAACACAGATAAATCGGATACCGGAAATCCGTAAAACCATATAAAAATATTTAGTATGCGGCGCCAATGTTAGTAATACGGCGGTACCTTAGAAATTTAACATTATTGTAACCCCCGCAAAACAAAGTTGGGGGTATATAGGAATCACCCTCTGTGTCTGTCCGTCCGTCTGTCTGTCTGTCCACCAAACCTTGTCCGGGCCATAATATCTGAACCTGTGCATGGATTTCACTAATATTTCACAGAATTCCTGCTTAGAAAATAAGGATGTGTCATGACCTTGAACCAAGGTCAGGTTACAGGTGATGGTCATGATATACAGAATAAATAAAACCTTATCCGGACCATAAGTTCTTCTCCTGTACACGAATTTCCATAATATTTCACAGAATTGTTTCTTAGGATCTAGTGTGTCGTGACTTAAAACCAAGGTCAGAGATCAAAGGTTAAGGCCATAATAGACACAATATGTATTTTCCGGACCCTAACTTCTCATCCTGTGCACGGATTTCAAAAATAGTTCACAGAATTGTTGCTTAGCGACTAAGGGTGTGTCATGACCTTAAGCCAAGGTCATAGGTCAAAGAAGAAGGTTAGATTAGTCACAATTGTTATAACCTTGTCCGGGCCATAATTCTTCCCCTATGCACGGATTTCAATAATATTTCACCGAATTGTTGCATAGGATCAAAGGGTAGATCATGACCTTGACTTTGTTTTTGTTTTGTCACATCAACTAATATAACTCTTTCAGATGACATCAAGATCAAAGTTTACCCTTCCGTGAAAAATCGATTTTGCAAGGACTTTCAATGTCTTGCGGTATCTTAAACTTGCCTTAAGAGCTTTAAATGATAATTATACACCCAACAAGACATCAGGAGGTATAGAAGACCCTTTAACCTTTATGATTTAATTCTGTTTTATCGTAGTAAAATTATTGTACTTTACATGCTATGCTTTTATGTATGCATATATATTCAATATAAACAGTATTCAGGATTTACGTTTACTTTCAGCATTTTTAAGAAGGCGTTTCAGAAAAATATCATGAAATGTTTCAAGCAAGTATCATCATAGTTTTCGTCATGTCAATTTCACATCTTTTTGTTTTATGTTTCTAATCTATTCAATATATAGAATCAAGCATTTCAAAGTTTAGTAGGAAGTATCTATTTGGAGGGTTATTGGAAAGTTCTAAGTCAAATGTTAGATTTCTAGATATTTAATGACTTAGAAAAAGATATATGCCAGGTCTGTCATGGGAAGGGAAGCAGATGAAAGCCCAATATAGCTGTATTTCCTTTTTTACTTCATTTGACAAAGGAACGGTGTTTTCCCTCTGGTTTGGAGCGCTCGAAATGCCATATGTATATTCTCATTTTTTAAGTAGTCTTTTGTTCGTGAATGAGCAAATTGTGCTCAAATGAGCTATATTGGCACACTGCAACCTCTTGTTTGCAATGTAACTTCAAAATGGACATTGTCTCTGGATCTCAAATTGTGAGCTACTACTGTTTAACTGATTTGTTACATTTTGTTATTTATTTATCTAATTCTAAATTTTCCAGATGCTCCAGTGATAGCACCTCTTCTTGATCAATTCCCTGAGGAGGGTACTGGATTACAGGTGACCTGCTCAATAAGCGCTTCCTATCCCAATCCACACAGTATTTACTGGACACGAGATAATGATGCTAAATATCGGGTAAACAGTGCTACCTTGACCATTACTAGCGTAAATAGAGCACAGGCTGATGTATACAGATGTCATACAGAGAACACAATGGTATCTTCTACAGGGGTTTCAAGAACTGGGACATCTCAACAAACAATGACAGTAAATGTATTATGTAAGTATGGTGGAAGTTATTAGAATCTACCATCAACGTGGAAGTCTACCATACTTAGACTAAGGGAAGTTTAACTAGGTATACTGAGATGAAAATGGGTCTTAACTATACCTAGTAAATTTGCGTGTAAGTTTCAATGTACGTCTGTTGAAAATGTTGAATTACAAGACTTTCAGACAAAATACAATAAAGTAAACTGTTTATAAAGAAATGACAAGGGTTAAGAAGAGGAAATGGCGACAACAACGTGTGTTTTTTTTTCATTTAGCGGCGAGATTCTTCGTTCAGCAGCAGTTATGATTATGTGTAGTCTGATTGCAGTTAGATCAAATCAGGAAGACATATTTGGCAAAAAAGAATTATTACGTGGATTACTTATTATACCATCTGCAAAAGAAGTTTTGGAAGGGGTGTATGAAAACAACAAAGGGTTAACCATGTCTCGTAATTCACGGAATGAAAGGAAAATATCGTGTATAATATCATATCCGTACACTGATTCAATTTGCGTGTATGCACAAATGTACGTCTTTATATAGGAATCAGCTTGTCAATCTATGTGTCCGACTGTCCGTCAGGTAAGAAGGTCTAAAACCAGATTTCTCTTACATTACAAGGGATAGGGCTTTCATATTTCACGAACACAGTCAATGTAGCAAGTGCTACATTTTGATACCCAGTCATTTGACTGTAAGCAGATTTCTTCCAGAGTATAAGGGATAAGGGGTTTTATAAGCCACAAACACATTCACCATAACAAGTACTACATTTTGAATATTATTTGATGACCTTAACCTTTAACTTTCACCTTGACGTAATACTTGATAAGAAAGCAGATTTCTCTTATAATGTATGATACAAGAGTTTCATTTTTTATTCATTGATTATACCTCTTGAGAAGTAAGGATTGGGGTTTTAATATTATGGTACAAATGCATATCATGACCTTGAGCTAGACCCACTGTTAGTATATAAACAAATTTGTTGTTACTCACCTTTGCTGCTGAGGGGGATATTTGTCCGAATGGGACAGCTCTAGGCATGTATTAAGTAAGGGAAATCTTCTATTGGTTTTAATGAAAGAAATGAAAAATGAAGGTCATATGAAGGGGTAAACATTCCACTTTGCAGAGATTTTCTAACTAATATAAATCAATACCTTGCAATCAAAGATCGATTGAACATTTTTATTTTAAAAAATAGGTAATTTTATTTGTAAGTTTAAGCAGAAAACCTTGGGACATGCACATAAATAGTAATAGTTACAAGTATTCCTGGGAAGTAGAAAATAACAGCGTTCATACATCTAGATGTTTAATAATTAAAAAATAAAAATAAGATTAACAAGACACAAATTGAGTCACAAAATGTCATTTGTAATAATAATAATTGGTATTTTATAAGATTGTTGCATACTGTTTCGTAGATGGTCCAGGGAATAGCATTGGATTATCTCCCTCAAATAGAACTATCGCTATGGAAGAACGTGAAAGCAATATTATCCCCATTGTTTCCTGTAGTGCGATTTGTAACCCACTGTGCAAGTACAGTTGGAGTGGACCTTCGCCATCAAGTACAGGACAGCTCGCACTTGGTAAAAGTGAAAGAAAGAAGAACGGGACATACACATGTACAGCCAGCAATACAATCATTGGTCACCAGAGACAAGCAACAATACAGCTGGATATTCTCATTTACTGTATGATCTTTATTTTAGAATATGCATTGTAACGGGAACCTTTAGTTTTAATTGTGTTGGAAAAATTCGTGTTGTTCAATTCCAAAATGAAAACGGGGGATTTGGGATGTTAATTTTTCAAAGCAGGTCAGTAAATCAATACTATATATGATTGCAAACAAAATGTAGCTGTCGTTTGTTGATATGGTTAAACATTTGAAATATCCAGATAAAGAAGTCACAATTTTTCGTAACGAAAGCTACAAGAAAAATGTCAAAATAAAAACAAACTGACTTCATCCTTGATGATGTTGAACTGTGTCTCTGGGAAGGCCGGGGGCGTCATAACTTTGTGAATTTTGCTTGGAAATTATGACACCTTAAAAATTAGTGTAGTATAGGAAGTTCGGTAGAGTGACCAATACTTTGTGTTAAAATGTTTTGCGTAAAATATGGCATTACCAAGTTCTGTAGATCATTTTTTTTTCTTTTTTCTTTTTTTGTTTTCTGTTCCTTTTTTTGCAAATTCTTATTTCGACATCAATACATGTGACGCCATTTTTATGCAACATCAATGGAGTAAGGATGTATTAAATTTAAATAAAGGATAATGGGTAATTATGTGTTTTGAATAGTACAAAAAAAGGAAATCCCATTTCTTTAAATGAAATCAACCCATGCAAAGTGAAAGGAGATCTCCCCTTCCTCTTTTCTGAGCGGTTCGATTGGCAATAATGCAAACGTGTGAACTCTATCAAATGTAACACCCTAGTTTTCGACCACGTACCTTCCTCTGTGGTCCACTTTCGGATACAATAAAGGGTGCAACTATTTCAGTGACTAGTAGGTAGACGTCAAAAACACAACGCATCTTCTGTTTCTTAAAAGGGCAGTGTGTGTAAAAAAAGTAGAATGTCATCTAAGCTTGCATGAAAATGCCATTTTAGAGAAGACTAAAATGCCCTATAATTGACAAATCTTTGTCTCCGGGTAATAACGTTTAAGGGAGCAACCATTTGACTTTTTAGGGGGGGGGGGTGGCAGGAAGACTGTCATCGGCCTGATTTTTTTGGCCCAATTTCATAGCCGATTTTGTTTTAAATCAAATCGTTGCTCCCTAACCGCTTGCATGGATTTGAATAGAATTTTACAGAAACGTTGCTCAGGGCACAACTTTTTACTTCTAGCATGGATTTCAATAGGGACAAGGTTTTGGTGTTTACGTTTCTTGCAACGTGGGAAAAAAAACCATAATCTTCTAGTCACCATATAAAGAATTCTATGGTTTAAAATTTACAGATAAGTAATATGACAATAATATAAATTGATCAAAGATTGGGAAAAGTCATACTCAGTATTACCATTCATATCACACCATCATAGTTTTGTTTTAAGAATGGAAATAGGAATGTATTTTTTTTTTCAGACAAGGCTGAAATTAAATCAATTGAAGTATTGGGTGGCCCTGTCCACAATGAGGGTAGTGAGGTTTCCATTTCTTGTGCCACGGACAGTTATCCAGCAGCCCAAATCACATGGACAAGTTCTGGACATCGGCAATTGTTCACTGAGATAGCCAACCACAGCAATATGTTTAGGTTATCCAAAGTATCTTGTTATGACACAGCCAACTATACATGCACAGCTTTTAATGGATTTGGAACCAGTGTATTCAAACGGGCATCTTTATTTATTCAATGTAAGCAAGAGCTTGAGCAAAAATATAGCTAATACTATATATGTTGTAATCAGTACTTAGATGTCTTTTCGTATGTCTGTAGATACATGTAAGATATTGAACTTCGGTTACATCTGCATTACCAACAACTACATAATTGGTATGAATTTTGTAGAAGTTGACCCGCTTTTACCAGAGTTATAGTTGTTTGTCTGAAATTCGTTTTTTATTATTTAATTATTTAATATAATTTCAGACAATAGACTGCAACTTTGTTACAAAATCCTATTACTTACCGATTTGGGCCAAATCTGAATTTTGTTGCATTTGATTTAAACTTACTGAGTTAAGGCTCTTTGTAAACATTTTACCAAAGGAACAATCATAAAAGTCAAAGTCATAATGAGGAATTTGTATTTTCTTTACTGCAATAATATAGACGAGACCCTCTCCCTTACCATGCCCATGATATACCTGTAGGTTTGCGTGAACTAGACATGGGACATTATCATATTGATATAGCTTTAACAAAATTAACTTTAGATGCTCATTATACATTATCCTTTCTTAAAACTTAACACTATAACATAATACATGTTAAGTTCATTAAAAGTGTATGAAGTTTGGAATTGAGTAGTTAAGTGCGTAATAAATACTAGAACATATTTACGTTATAATCTTGTGCATCAGATTCCAATTTCTACAATTTTTGTCTCTTCAGTAGTACTTATAATCAAATGATTGAAATGATAATAATATATGAATATTTGAAGAGCAGTTTTAAATCCAAAACGTGAGGCTTTGAACGAGGGAGATACATGTACACCTTAGTTCTAAAGTGATTTACAATTGGCAAGTTTATATATTACGTTAATATAAAATCACTGAACACTAGACCCCTAGTACAAAAGCACTGAAAATGAGATTTAAGACGCCAGTAGTGACACCGGCCTAGTGGTTATAATAAATATTAGAACATATACACGTTATACTTTTCTGCATGCATTATATTGAAATCGCTGATGCCTCCCCCCCCCCCCCCCGGCCTAGTTGTTTAAAAAAAACTGTACTACGAGAATAACTAATAACTTAAACTGAAATTAAACTGAATTGAAAGGTTTTGTTCATGATCTTGAGCCAAGGTCATGTGGCCTATTTGGTGAGGGCTATGTCGAGACATCGCTTAATTTCTTATATGGTTCATAAATCAATCTACACTTTGTGATAGGACTATACCAATCATCACACAAACTTTCCTTAGACCCCAGTGCTATGTGTTAAGCCAGTTATGTTATTTCTATAATAAATATAGAACATATATACCTTTTAATTTTGTGCACCATATGCGCATTTCGACAAGTTATGTCTCATCAGTGATGCTCATGGCCGAAAGATTGGAATTCTCAAAATATATAAAAATATGAAGAGCATTGTTGAAGCCAAAATGACCGAAACGTGAACCAAAGAATCTATCAAAGGGCAGAGCTATGCATGAGGGAGATACTCTTTAGTTTTAGAGTGATTTACTTAATTTGATGAATGAAAATTTGAAGTATATATATTTATTGTCAGTACAAAAGCACTGAAAATAGACTTATGGTGCCCTTGGGAACTATCAGTCCACCAGCAGTGACACCGGCCTAGTGGTTATAATAAATATAGAACATATATACCTTTTAAGTTTGTGCACCATATGCGCATTTCGACAAGTTATGTCTCATCAGTGATGCTCGTGGCCGAATGATTGGAATTCTCAAATTATATAAAAATATGAAGAGCAGTGCTGAAGCCAAAATGACCGAAAGGTGAACAAAGAATCTATCTAAGGACAAAGCTATAAGTCATTCACTTTCTGATAGATCTTTCCAAATTTCACACAAATATTCATCCGAACCTAAGTGCCAAGGCCGTGAAAGTTGTTGAGAGTCGGCTTCAACTGGCTAGTTTCGATAAAATTCTGAAAGCTTCGGACTATGGATGACCTCGGTGTTATCATTACCATTTGAAAGCATAGAACATTAATGCCATTCTTTGACAAGTTGTTTCCTAAAGTAGATTTCATCAGGTATATAAGCCTGATCGGGAGCTATGTTAGTTGGAGAGCAAATTAGAATTCCTGCTATTCTCAAAAGAACAGGAATCTTACAAAGAGAGAAGAAAACACACAATGCAGAAGTAATGTCATCATTAATAATAATGATAATTTATACAAAAACATTGCTGACTTTCTAATATGCTTCATACGTCTGTCACGCCAATGGTGTGTTTAAATGCATTTCTTAAGTTTTTGCCCGAGTTGTAAGTCACTTTGTGATAGTTCGTACTAATTCCACAAAAACGTTCACCCGAACAGTGTCAAAACAGTTAACCTAATTCATTGACGAAGAGGCATTCATTCCTTATAATCCTTTTAGTTGTCTATGAATAATCACCAAATTAAAGGTGAAAAAGTTTCATAAAACTATACGTAATACCTGCATATCGAGTCAAGAATAAGCTAAACATTACTAGGTATGTGCAAAATAGTCTACAATATTCTCATTTATTCCATTTAACAATTATAGAAAAAGAGCTACTTAAACCCAGTTTTGTTTTATGTCAGATATTCTTGAATACTTGTGAAAAATTGGTTATAGCATTATCTCATAACGACATTTATGAATATTTTCTATTCTAAACTGATTTTTAAGACATCATTTTAGGGATCTTTGGTGACATTTATTTTCTAAAGAGTGTATGAAACATTTACTGGTACATTAATTGTATATTCTAATCAAGTCAATGCAGTAGTATCATTTCAGAAAAAAAAATCATTTATGGGGGTTACCGATGTCTTTTGACCATTAAAAGTTTACAACACCTGTTTGAATTAAATAAATACTGTCATGAGGATATCAGAATATACACAGTATTTAGGCAAGATTTTATTGACAATGCTTCTTTTGATAGGTGCACCTCGATTACCTGAAGGTACGGCAGATATTGTGCACATAGGCATATCAACTGGTGAAAATCTCAATATCCCAGCAACATTTATAGCTTATCCTCGTCCTAATATTCAGTGGTATTTCAAAGAGAATGGAACAGACATTCTACTGCCTACCCAACCTTCGATAGAAGAAAAAGATCTGAATTTGTTCCAATCCATTCTATTAAAAGAACTTAAAGATGAGCAGGACGTTGGAAAATACATTGTGAAAGCTAGCAACAAGATCAGTTTATCACAATCGTATCAGACATTTATTGTTGAATACAAACGTAAGTACTCTAACCAAATGATTTTTATTCCTTAAGGTAAACATTGTTGACGGTCTTTCTGAAATACTCATAATATATTTATATCTCAGTATCTAGGGCTACTTTATATACACATTTTATAACCTCTAAGGCGACCGTCTATATGGGCGACAAAAGCAGGGACCTAGTAGCATAACGTGAAATTCACCATGCTATTGATGTTATATTGTTACAGTAGAAGGTAGGAAATGTAATCTTCTAAATTGATTTTACACAACTCAATTCGGTCAATAAACAACTCAGTTAAACCTGTCGAAACCTCAGTTGTGATATATCCGGCTACACTAAATTGTGATTGTAAGCTGTCATGTAGGAAGAAAAACGGACTTTCTATGGATTCGGGAAATACGCTTTCAGAATATTGTGACAAGTTATGTATCATGTCGATTGCGTTTATTTTGTTTACTTTGGAAGATGCAAATTCACGAATGATGAATTTAAGAAGACAAAGATTATTTTCACTAGCCGATTTTACATCATATGATAATTAGAAAATGATGTGTGTTTCCTGATTCCTTTCACTCTTTGAATGACAAATAACATAGGATTAAAGGGTCAATGATTTGTAAAAAGAATTCGTAGAAATATGTGGTAGCACCTCAGCACGAATTAGACTTGTTTTGTCAGAAGTATTGCTGACAGCTTTCTCTCATTTTTTCTTTCACATGCATATTTGATCTATAAGATGTAATAGCATTTTGTTATCAAAGTTCTCTTTAGTGAATTTAATCAAGATTTGACATTAAAGGGGCACCAGATCCACCAATCAATGAATCTGTAACATGTGAAGACAAAGTCACAGTATCATGGACATCAGCATTTAATGGTGGAGCAGATCAGGAATTCACTGTGTATTATGGAGAGGATTCGCCAACAGTCTCTAGTAGTAAAGTTCCTGATACCAATAACAAAGGCAAGGTGTTATCTACCACAATAGAAAAACTTACTCCAGGTACTTTGTACTTCTTCAAAGTGAGAGCTACTAATCTATATGGATCATCAGAGACGGATTATCCAGTAAATTGTACCACAGGTAATTATAATGATGTGTGAAAGTTATGTAAAGGAAGTATCAGAGAATTTATTCTTTTTATATAAAATATAAATAATATATGAATATTTCGCATGTCCTTTTATATAGAATAACATACAATAATTGCGTACCATACAATGATAAATAAATACAAGCGTTTTCGAAGACATGCTTAGATCGGAACACAATGCATTTCAGTAAAAGTGAATATGTCATGAATGAATGAATAAGAAGATAAGGGTTCTGAAAGTTTTCTTTACATTTGTTATTATTATTAATATCATTATTATTAATATTATTATTATTGTTATTATTATTATTATTATTATTATTATATTATTACATCTTTCAAGTTTAACGTTCATTATGCAAGTTGGAGTCTTTAAATCCTCTTTTTAATGTTGTACACGATTATCCCTGACAACAGACTTAACATCGATTCTGTACCAATTATAGTAAAGTCAGTATTTGAGTTTAAAATTCGAAACTCATTACATAAGTTTCAAACTGTTTATTTGTTGTTTTGCAAAAATATTATTTATCTATTTTGAATATCAGTTTAAGCGTGCAAAAATATGTTTTAATATTTTAAATCCTGTCTTACTATAGTAAAAATATCATGTTAGTTACGTAATTGCTATATTTCGTGCTTAATTTTATCATATGATCACCAAAAACCGAATCAGCACATAAAATATGTTTACGTCTTCGAATTATTGTTTTTCTTTTCACAACCTTTGAAATATTTGCTGTGTTCCTTATTTTGTGCACAGGAATATAGAATCACGGTCTTAAAGCACCTAGTTTCACCCCGATTTTACACTTCCATTGTAATTGGCTTTAATTGGCGGTGAGTGGGAAGGTGGGCCCGTAAACCGGTTAACCACACCATTTGTTTGGCTTTTGTTAAATTAAATGACCGTCCTAAGTCGGTATCGTAATTGCACTACAATCAAATTTTTTTGTAATGTGTTATATGTTCTAGTATATTATTTATATTCATGTATTGTATAGCTCCATGGTGACTTCTGCCACATAACTGAGCCAGTATCTCCTCTTTTTTCTTTTATTTACACACTTCATCTACTTGATATTGACTTTCACAGATTTTTTTGTAAACAAAATTAAGGATTCTAAAAAAAGTACCAATAATTTAGATTATAAAACCTGTGTTATTATAAATACTACACAATTCAAAATGTTCTCTGTTATCGGCACCTGGTCTCACCTCTGAAGTTCAGTGGTCCGTGAATGTCCACTGTGGTACATTGTTGTTAGCGCCATAGTCATGTGATACCAGTTACTTTCGTATTTAACTTTAACACTTTCATGGACCGATAGTATTTTACGGAATTAGTTAGGCCACTATTTCAATTCAAATTTTTATATAATTAAATAATATGCAAAACTGTTTTCTTTGTACTGTTGCAGATTATTACAAAACGATTTGAAATGAGGATATTGATATGAAAACATATTTTTTCAATAGTTCAATTGAAAAATATAAAAATTTGAAAAAAAGTATCTTAATTGCGTATCTTTCGTGCTAATAGCTTTTGAGTCGTAAGAAAAATTATGAAAACAGTATAGCAATCTTATTCGAATTCCTATAAAGTGGCTCCCACCAAACCTCCACTCACCCGCTACCGATGACCAAACTTAAACGCGTGTGTGAAGTCTGGTTACATAAAGCGGTATACATGTACATATAAAGACAATAAACTAAACTTGAAGTGCACTTGGAGTCAAGTTTAGTATTGCATTGGAATCAAGTTTAGAATTTGCTCCATTATTTCCAAGAAAACTTAAAAAGCAGTCATAAAATAACTTGAACTGCAATTTATGTAAGGCTAGGACTGCATCCAACTGTACGTCACTATGCATCTCAATGGGAATTCCGTAATACACAGACTTTCTATAGTGGTGTTCATGCCGGTCTAAATGCATATGTTCTACATTATGTCTCGGTCAGATCATCTATTTATCTATGTTATTTAAAAAAAAAAAAGGGGGGGGGGGTTATCGTAATTTTACTGATCGCTACATTTCTTCCTTACCCTCTTTTTTTTTCTCTCTTTCATTCTTCCTGTAGTTTTTCTTAGCAATGGTAAACTCTAGTTATATTCTATTTTCGTTCTTTTATGACATTATAGACTTGTTTTCATTTATATACCTCTTGATTTATTAATGTTTATTTATTTATTTTTTTAAAAATTAAACATTCATGCAATAATGATTTGATAATAATTGATTTAATTGGTAATGTAAATGTAAAATAGCACCTTATCAATTCAATAACTGGTGGGCTTCAAAGCACACTTGAGCAAACTAAAGGCCTCTGAGTCATATAACATGAAAAAAAAAGAATAAAAATAAACGCAAAAATTAGAACATAGAAAGACACGAAAAATATCACTTCAAATCATCAAGATATGTAGATATAATGATTTATAAATTAACTAGTTGCCATGAAATGTTTTAGAAAATCTAATTTGTTATCCGTCAACAACGTCAAATGATAGAAAATGGGATTTATTGATGTCGATTTAACTGTTAAGTAGCCTTGCATACCGTATATTAACTTCTATAAATTAAAGTATTTAGTTTCTGTTCAAGCAAAATATGAAAGTAACTCGTGTCAAGTGACTATGACTCTAACAGACATGTACCACAGAGGGCATTCTTGGTCCTTGAAGTTAAGAGATGACACTTGACGTCTGGGAACGCATCATTTTGACGTTTTGTGCCTGTTCTTAAGTGTCACATTTTTAATCATATTAACAAAAGCTAAGTCTAGAAAAATTAAGTGAAAATTTGATTGCCTTATTTAAATCTCTTTTTAAAACATATACATTCAGTTTCAGAGATTAGTACCTATGATTATAGATTATTATAATATGATAACTGAATGTTCTACAGATTAATGACAAATATTGATGTTTATGAAAGTTGTTTTCGTTTTTGTTGTTTTATACTGTGTTCATGTTGTCTCTTAAATGGTGATTTTAAAATCTGCTAATAATGCATTAAATGTGTGTACTTTTAACTTAATAGATAAATTAAAAAAAATACTAATGGATGGATATGGAATACAAAACGATTTTCTTTTTCTTAAGTAAACATATAAAATTGGAGGCTTAGTATTTAATACTCTATACTAATGGCTTTTTTTTCTGAAGACAAATTTGTCATTGTATTGATTGATTCAATATAGAGGAATAATAAAGCTAACAATCGTTGAAATTTTGATTCCATTTTTCTGAGTGTCATAAAATTTTATATTCTGGATTAATTATAATTATCCTTTATACTTTCACGGTTTTACAGAATATCACCCTAAACTGCAGTCTTTTGTCAGTTGTCAGCACATAAAAAGAGGAAATATTTTTCTGTAAATGCAGTCATATGTTTGAGAATAAGCGAAAAGTGTTTAAATAAACCATATAGGCCCACTTGTATCCCTTGGTTTTTTTTTTTTTTTGTTTTTTTTGTTTTTTTTTCTTTTATTTTTTTTTCAATTGATTAATCTATAATTCCAGCTTATGCAAAAAAGACGCAAGACGGTGATTTCCACGCAAAAATATATTTGGCAGCATTTGGATCATGTGCACTTCTAGTTGCCTCTATAGTTACATTGTTTATTGTAATCAGACGCAGGGAAAATCTTAAGAGAGCATGCAACAGATGTGTCGGTATTGTATTTTAACATTAACAGGTGGTAGAATTATATATTTATATAATGAGTGATTGATTTATGTATTTGTACAGATACATGTTTTCTAGCTGAAAATAATCTAGCAAAAAAGACTTAATGTAAAGCAACCACATATCTTTGTATATGATAAGGACATCTTGCAATACTTAATTAGAGAAATATATTACAAAAATTAATTATAAGCATGGATCGCATGCAGTCATAATATCATATTTTCTTTGTTTTACATTTTTTTGTTTATATTTCATACAGCTGAAAGTATCAACGAAAACAAGTAAGTGACCTAATATTACATATTTTGAGAAAACATGGTAGATTGCTTCTCTGTTCATGTATAAAAATGTGACCCTCAGTGTATCTAAAGATATAATGTAGATAAGTCGAAAGTATTATTGTCTCGTGGCAGCGGACTTCCCGGCTCTCTTTCAACGGTACCACTGGTTATTTGAAATCACGTGATTGCTATATATAGCATGCGTTCTATTACTAACAAACGTATAAAAATGCCAGGATATGTTTTGCCAGATTTAGTAATGAGAATGTTTAAAACAATAAATGGAAACCTCTGAATAATATTTATATTTATCCCTGATTATAACAAGCGTAACTGTGAATGAATATTGTGATGAATGATGTAATTTTACAGCAAATGGTCTCGTTAAATTTAAATTCTGTTGATATCATAAAATCTAAAAGTTATGCATTGAAATAGTGGTAGGACAGTCTTTATATGAATTCACACAACAAATGTAGTTGAGAAAAATACATCTTGATTTCGCAATTTAGTTTGCTTTATATAATACAATTGGTCATAGTGACGTCACAATGCCGTCATTTTATGTTATTGTGGATTTTCTGCAACATTATATTATTGTGCACAGCTGCGTAAGTTGATCATTTTGTTGAACGCAGTAGATAAATTAAGCTATCATATTGGTGATATATTTAAAGATAAATAAAATAAAAATTGAAATTAGATGAAAATCGATTTAAAAAAACAGCAGATCGCTCTTAATCCGTATCACATTGCATGAAAAACCGCATGACTAATGTTCCTTATTGGACCATATTTACCAATGTCAATGTATCACATGAACTCAGCTTGACGTGTCAAGTATCTTTAGATATATTCAAGCTATAATGATGAAGTTCAGAGATGTCAGAAGTTAAGAATTACTTAGAACTGATTGACTGATTGATTGATGGATTTTTATTTCACGTCACACCAAGAATATTTCACGTATATGGTGACGGCATCTGCCTGGTGTGAGGCATACACATTTTGACATTTGCAACGGACCCACCCGAAGCAGTGAGGGATCTTTTACGTGCCATGCATAACAAGACACGGGGCCTCAGTTTTTACTGTCTCATCCGAAAGACAGAACACCGGCATGACCAGAGCGGGACTCGAGCCCGACCTCCCGATCAGGAGACGAGCGCGATACCACAAGGCCACACCAACTTCAGAATTACTTAAGAAGAGCAAAGAAAGCAACTGCTTTTTTTACCATACATTCTGTGACATTGTGTGTGTAGGTGTGTTTATGTGTGTGTTTCATCCGATTCTTCGGAATTAATCACTAATTCATATATGTTCACTGGAGAAAATAATATAATTTAATTATATATATATATCTATATTACTTAATCAACAGTACCTATGAATCAGTACACAGAGAAATGTCAGAGAAACAACTATACAGCAGTTTGACTTTTACAAACAACAAAATGTCCAGTAAAAGTGATGGTATGTTCTAATAATTTTATAGATAATGTTTGTAATTGTTACGTAAAATTAGTTAACAAAGTTTGGAAAGCATTACCTCTACTTCATTTATAGCCATTTTTTTTTTGTGCTCAATTAGTTAACGTTTCAGCTACAGGCTTTTTTCCAAACGATGGAAATACACAGTTATAGAGCCACATGCTTTCACTGTCTTCACATTCAGTGGAGTCCAAAACATATCTCTATTGTCACAGTGACGTTTTCTTGCGAGAATGCACGAATGAGGTTGCGCTGCTTCACCGTAGTTTGCGGTGGCACATTTATGACATCATGCAGAGATATGCATATGTGGTATCCCATTCTACTTGATAATCAAGCCAGAGGATTCCCAATTGCGTCTTTTCATTTAAACGAAATAGCACCACCAAATAGCAGAATTTTCTTTGATAATGATTAAATTGAGATCAGTTATTTTTTCATGGTTCTCAGAATTAAAATGAAAGGAAACTGCCATATCCCACCTGTGTCTTACGTCTGCCAGATGTTCGTTATTGCGCCCCGCTATCGTTCTTTCCGTTTCCCCGACAAAAACTATTTTATTGCATATTTGACAGTCTATTCCATAAATGTCGTTGGTTGGTTGACAGAATTTTATTATATTAATATGCAATATATTAATGTATTTTATGTAAATATAAAATGTAATGTTTGTTTCCTAAATAAACATTGAACTCGAATGACTGAACTGTTCTAAAATTACCTTTCTTTTTCCAGAAAAGAGTGTGTACGTCAATACAACAATCGACAATACATAAAGAACATACACACAATTGTAGAAGCGTGTGTAAAGTCCTTGTTGCCGATAGTTAATATACATATATGGTACGCATTCACAAAATTACTATTTCTTTGAACTGTTCCGTTCCACTTATGAACAAATATGAATAAGAAACAATAGGATGTGGAAAAATCCAATTAAAACTTTTACATTTGTTGAATTTATTTTTGGTACGAACTGGAGACGTGGTATTTTGATAAGAAGTGGATGATGAAATGCAGTTTACATTTCTTACATATAGGAATTATTTATGGATGTTTAAAATCTGTGTCACTGTATTATTCTGTTTTTTTTTTTTTTTGTTGTTGTGAATGGGAAGAAAGGTCTGTAAATCCCTTATCCACTTAGCAGTTGATTAATTACTGTCATATCCATTGACCGTCTTAATTTGGTATCACAGCTGCACAAAAAAAAAAAAAAAAAAAAAAAAAAAAAAAAGCCTAACCTTGAAATGCACTAGTCAAATGCACTTGAATGTAAGGTTATAACTATTTTCATCTGAAGTTTTCAAGGATGCCATAATTCCAGTTTTCAGTGCTTCTGTATGAATCCAAAATACATACTTCAATTTAACAGCGACAAAATGTGTGTTTAGTACTATAAAACTAAGGAATATTTCTGTCATACATTTAATACAAAGTTTTGTGATTTACTAACGGCTTTCTTTATTTTAAAAAAAATTTTTTAATGTATTTATTTATTATATATTTTTTTTTTTTTTTTTTGTCGTTGGGTTTTTTTTATTTTTTACCGGTTTTTTGATTTTGGTTTTTTGTTCATTTTTTGTTTTCTTTTGTTTTGTTTTTTAATGTTTTTTTTTTTTTTTTTTGCTTTTTAGCTTGTTTTCTTCTGGTTTTTTCTTTTTTTTCTTTTTCATGTAATCACACTTATCAGTGCGTTTCCATGTTGCCATTGTAAAATTCTTTCTCGTCATTGTTAACGTATGACAAATATAACATTAATAAACCCGTCTCAAAAATACAACTGTCATGCTACCAAACATACCATCTTTATTCTAGATGAAACCTGTGTATGATGTATTTTTACTTTGTTAAACGTATATTAACATTCACGCTCACAATGTCTGTGTCAAAGACGTACATTTCATCTTTGTCACAACGGTATACTCATATTTATCACATACTACTTGTACTACTTAAAATTTAATAAATTCCTACTTCTGTGGTGTTTTTTATTTAATTATTTATTTTTGGTTTTTTTTTTTTTGTTTTTGTTTTTGTTTTTTTTTTTTTTTTGGTTCTTGAAAAAACATGTCTATACATGTGTAGAGGAGCATCATTGCATGTATAAAGCAACGTAAGCTGTCTCTTAAAAAACTGTCTCTTACTTTTAGGTCAATCTGGTAATAAATTTGTATTTCAAATTGTTACCCTATGGACCTCACTTAGGCCTTGAACATCACTGTAGGGAAATAAGCTTTAAAAATGCAGAAAGACATAATTCAAATCAGTTGTTTTCTAAATCCTGATGGTTCCCTATAAAGGAGGTTTTCTACTTGGGTCTGGCATGTCAGACATCCTTATGTACCGATGATCCGCAGTGGTGTATCGGTTAACACAGTTGCACGTGCGTTCGACAGCCAAATAGTAGTAAAGTTCGATCTCCATGTCAACACATTAAATCTCTAGAAAAAGAAATAGTAGACGTTAGAAAGAAACCTGTGTGTTTTGTAAATTATAATCATCAAACAATTGAAATGTGAATATGCGGTTGAATCTCCGATAAGTCAGGGTCAAACACATATAGTCATGTTAAAATGCTCACAAAATATATAGAAATAAGTCTAGATATGATTCATATGGCCGGACTCCTCATTGTCAAATTACGCCGAGGTTTTGCTAGTATTACTTGACAAATCAATCACTACCATTTTGGAGACATGTGTTGCTGTATAGGAATAGACTTATTTGAACATCGAACATTGCTAGCACAGCTTATTTTAATGTCATGAATGTGATATTTCGTAAAGTAAATCGATCAATTCTATTACATCTTTCCTGACAAAGATGATGCATTTGGAAGATATTTGAGAGATACGTTATGTGGAATACTTGCATGAGAATACGAAAATACACAAGAAGACGATGCCATTAAAATAATTTTGAATGCTTGTGGTGTATAATAACAGTACTTAAGTTGATGGAGCTTAGACGCTGATTTAGGATCTTAAATTATTACTACATGAAATACATTTTAATGTACACTCTGATACAGAAATGTTTATGCAACTTATAAAATTTCCCAGTTTACCCTTATTTTACAAACTGAAAAAAAATTACTTCAGAACGTAATGTCTGACGTCGTCGATTTTATGCTTTGGATAAGTGAGGTATCTACCAATATGTGTTAAGTTTTCGACTAAAAATGAAGAATTTGATATTCGGGTGTGTTGTAACTTTAAACTTTGAGCATTATCAAATCTGCACGCTTTGTTATCCTTGGTGTAATACAAACTAATACGGAATACTTGTATCTACTGTAATTGTGGGAAATTTAGATAAATTTGATACTGGTAAATATATGACAATTCCTTCTTTCATAAATGCAACAACAAAATCTGTATCAAATATAAATATTTGAGATGTGAAAATTGTTGTTCAAAATGTATATCTTCAGAATGTGACCCTGTTTTATTGGGGGGGGGGGGGGGGGTTTTAAAGTTTCATCAAAATCCGTCAATGTGTTTAGGAGGAGTTGCGATGACAAAGTAATTTGCTTAGAAACATCTTTATTTCCAATATCATAACTCCTTAAGATTTGTTTTGGAGAACATTCCCTTCCTACCGATATGCGCATCTCAATAGGGTGTTCATGGTATGTACCAAGTTTCATCAAAACACCCCAAAGAATTAGGAGGAGTTGCAAAACAAAGCGGTAACGACAAACGGAATATATTACTCCCAAACGATTTCGGCTTCTAGAAAAAAAAAACAATCAATGTCTATTTAAAAAGTATTTCAAATACTTATAATTGACTTTGGACTTTGGAAGAAATACCTGTAGAACAAAAGACAAATATATAAAGCACAACGGCACTACAGCTAACAAGGTACCCTTTATTTCATTTATATTCGTTTCCCGACGGAGACTCGAATCCACGACCTATGATGCCGAATCACCTGTCATGCATACGATCACCTATCCGACTGAGTTCTCTTTATGTCAAACGTGACGATTTAAATTTCATTATTACCATTCCCATTCGTAAGTAGCAACATACATTCCACTACCACACATGACGTCTTAATTTCAGAACTTATACAGTATGCCAGGGTATACCCTAAATACAAAGATTTCGTCTGAGATCGAGGCGTCATTTTAAATTTGGATTCGCATTTGTCTGAATATGACAATATACACGTCACTGTCCTTTCATTCCATTGACTCGAAGATATGGTTAAGCATCTCACTAGTCCTGCGTGTCAATCAGTTAACGTACTCGGTTTATTCAACAAAAGCCAGAGGAGGCATCGAAGTCATGGTACACGCAAATACAACAAACCTGAAATACATAATATTTCCTTTGATGCTCTTTTGCCATTTATAAATAAACCTTTGGGCCTTCATCACATTCGTACAAAACTTTATTCTATTTCACTCAGAAAATTACACGAGTTGTACGTATCGTCCAGACACCGTATATTTACTGATATAAGCTCTGCAGAGTATAGACTAGATGGCATTATTATAGACATATCGACCGCTAGACTTTTTCGTCCCGTCAAGTCAGATATTTCTATGGAAAAATCTAATCGCCCTTTCATCAAAATTAAATTTGCAAATAAAGGCATTGATTATTTAAATTTTGGCCAAATTTTAAATCATAAGTCTGTTTTAGAGAAAATACCTCCATATTTCAAAAACAAAGATCTGCCATGTATTTCCTATAGCTACACGCCATCAGTTGCATCCAAAATTTATAATTACAAAAGGTTTCTACAGTGTCTTGATCTTGGCAACTCTGCATGCCATCCTCAACCGTGTGTATGTTCCTCATCTAATTTCGTATATTGTCCTTGTGGCCATGTCATTACTGGTGATCTCGATATAGTTAAAAACACTAAACTAAGAGAACTTTTACTTGAAGGTCCAAAATACAGAGAACCCAGATCATTCACATGGAGCCAAAATTTTGAGAATATTATGAACTGCTGCGAGGAATATGCCACACGATGGGCAAAAAGAGAGGAAGTACAAGTCGACACTCTTTCGGAATGGATAAAATCTATTGCAGTACTGCTGAAATCAAAAATTAAAAAATTACAAGGTTATGTAAACACCAGATTCGAATCTATTCTTAAAGATCCTGATGTTGTCAGAGAACTTACCTTCCTCCAAGAACATTATATCATTACACCAGCAGATAAAGCATCTAATAATTATACATTTACTTGTAAGAAATATTACTTTGACAGCCTAGTGAAAGAATTAGGATTAAATTCAGCTCCAGGAAATCCTACTTATAATCTCACGAACTTTTCGGTTTCGGAAGTACTCGAGAATCATAAATCTGTCCTCAATACGTTTATTATTGACTCAAATAAATTGAATTTAGAACTTCCATATTTGTACTGCATTCCAAAAATGCACAAAACTCCTTACAAACAACGCTTTATCGCTGGTTCCTCGAAGTGTTCCACAAAATCTGTATCGATGCTACTCACAAAAATATTATCAGAAATTAAATCTGGCCTTCATAGATATTGCGAAACAGTATATTTCAGAAGTGGAATTAATCAAATGTGGATCCTTAAAAATTCAAAAGAGTCGTTAGAACATCTAAAATCAAAAAGTTTTACTAAAATTCACTCCATCAAGTCTTTTGACTTTTCGACTCTTTACACAACGATCCCTCATCAGAAATTAAAAGACAGATTAGCGGAAATTATTCCAAATGCATTTACTAGTAAAACGGAAGCCGCAAATTCAAATATATAGTAATAGGCCACGATAAAACTTACTTTGTTAGGGAAAATTCTGATTCCAAAAATAAATACACTGAAACAGCTGTTATCCAGATGTTGAACTTTCTTATCGATAACATTTTTGTGGTGTTTGGAGGTAAGGTTTTTCAACAAATTGTCGGCATTCCATTGGTCACTAACTGTGCTCCGCTTCTGGCTGACATATTCCTTTATTCATACGAAGCTGAGTTCATTCAGTCTTTGCTTTCGCAAGGAAAAAAACAATTGGCTCTTGGCTTCAATTTTACTTACATATATATAGATGACTTGCTTTCAATTAATAATCCTTTATTCGCGGATTACCTTAGCATCATCTATCCAAGTGAACCGGAGGTCAAAGAAACCACAGAAACTAGTAATTCTACTTCGTATTAAGATATTATGTTGTCTTTCGACATTAATGGTCAATTGAACACCTCACTCTATGACAAACGTGACGATTTCAATTTCGCTATCACAAACTTTCCTTTCATAAGTAGCAACATTCCATCATCGCCCGCATACGGTGTATTCATATCTCAGTTAATACGTTATTCCGGAGCATGTTCAAATTACAATGACTTTGTTCTGAGGGCTAGGCGACTTTCAGTTAAGCTGCTCAACCAGGGTTTTATATGTGCTAGACTAGCATCGTCACTGAGGAAGCTCTACGGTCGTTACGAGACTCTTATTACTCCATATGATATCTCGTTATCCAGACTTTTAAATGATATTCTGGACTGAGACCGATTCCGATCACTTTACACAGATTTGACACCTTCTATACTAGAAGGTTATCTATTTCGACTTCTCCATATAAAAAAAAAGATATGGAATTCACATGATTTGACTCTTTCTACGGGTATATGTGACGGGTGTTGCTAGCAAGCAGGAGATGCTCACTCTCCCCGGGCACCTGATCTCACTCCATCACAGGGGTTCACATATGCTGTTCAAGTAGACACATTTTGTTATTTCCATTTGTTTTTTCATTTTCACTGATTTTGTATGTCCCATAGTTTCATGATTTTTGGACTTGTGGTTTGGATTTATCCATCATCTTTACATTCAGTACCGCTTCGTTGTTTACTCTTAAGTGCTCACAGATTTGGCACTGTTGATTGAACTTGGGGATGATGTGGCGTTGGTTTTGCCAGATCTATAGAAAAAAAAAAACAGCTTCTCCGAATAAAAGAGATGAAAAATACAGATTTAGCTGTGGGCATCATGGGCAAAGAATATGTTGAGTGCTAAAGTGTGCCATGCACTGAAGTAGTTAGCTGTGTTGAGTGAGGTAGATGTGGCCATGGAAATTGCTTGGGTTATGCCAGTTAATGACAGTTGTTTATAGATGGTTTGGAGAAAAGTGTATTGGGTGTGAAGTAGGTGTTGTTTATTACAAAATTTATAGGCTAAGGAGATGGTTGTAGGCAATGTAGATAGAACAGGATTGGATTGCATTTTCATTTTTTCGTCGCTGTCTGTTAAAAGGAGTAAATCTGCAACTTGGGCCAAGTCTTTGTTCTGAATCTGAAAATTGTTAGATATAATTTTTCAATAAATTAACAAAACTCGGGTAAGGAATCCTTTTTAAGTGGTGACTGAGATCTACAAAGTTGGATGTATTTATCACATTCATATACTGGTCTCTTGCATACAAATAGAATTATAACAATAACACACACTTTTCTTTGTAGCTTTTCTTTGTAATTTATAATATCAATAGACCGGTATTTGTTGGAGTCAAACTAATTTTGACACTAATGTCCATAGTTTATCATTACTCATCTGCACCATTTCTGTGGTAATTTAATTCTTTCTTCTCTTTGTCTTACTCTAAACGTAAATTAAAATCTACAAAAGATCTTTAAATGTTTTGGGGTTTTTTTTTCTTTTTTTTTTTTTTTTTTTTGTTTTTGTTGAATGGGAAATAATATTTTTCAAAGTATACAATATCAATTGTATGCTAGAAATGTGTGTTCTTACATAAACCGCTCCATGCGAAAACCTACAGCTTGGTAAAATTATCAATTTTCCTTTTTT
Organism: Pteria penguin; assembly: GCA_035048485.1. NCBI lineage: Eukaryota > Metazoa > Mollusca > Bivalvia > Pterioida > Pteriidae > Pteria > Pteria penguin. Next base: position 16,897,068 of record CM068589.1, read on the forward strand.
GGCGCAAATTTTATCCCCGTGCCTTACAAAATCCCTGTATGAAATATTAAGGTAGTGTGTAACTTGCTTACGGAGATACGACGTCATAAATGTAGCGTTGACGTTAGGTTAATAGTCAAGGATGTGTAAGTTAACGTATAACGCAAATTTTGAAATTGAAAATAGTTTTAGTTTCGTTGACCATATATACACTGATAAAAATCATAATTATAAACGTGAACAAAGATTATTAACGTGAAACAGTTATTGTCAGTCATATAAATTTTGCTGTCATAACAATCCGGTAGATGTTAATGATCTACTCCTCCCTTGGAGCGGGACACGTTGCATCCTGATACAAGGGCCTGACGTAGGGTCTTATATTTCTATAGAGGTACATCTGACGCTGACGACTGAGACCGGCGGGTGATACAGATACTAGTTTGGATTTCAAATGATCACTGTTGGTGTCCGCATCGCTTTTCAAGAGCTTCAACGGCACTTTTTCTTAAAAACACATGTCCCGGAAATGTGGCGGAAAATCTGAAATTATTCATTGATAGAAATTACGAATGCCATTCGCCAGCTATACAAGGAAAAGTGATATTTATGAACACATTGTACATTTATGATTCAGAACTTTATTCATTAAGTGATAGACTAAATTTACATACCTGAAATGCTGGTAAGAAGTTATTCCCTTCAGAGTATTAAAGTACTGGCCCAGGAATGCCTTCTAATCTCAGAACTCCCAGTTGTTGCCACCACCCTGATCCTTGCACAGCTCAGCCCTATTGCTGTACGCCGATTTGTCCACACAAGGCGCCAGCTGAGCCAGGGAGTCGATGTCAGTCCTCCTGTACAATATTTCAATGTGTGCAAAGCCACTGTCGATCAAATACCTCGCATGCCCAGCAATCTGCATCATAAGACAGATCTCCTGATGCAGTTCTACCATGACTCGCCACGCCAAGTACGCCAGCACGTACATATTCTTGTTTTGACCCGTAAAAGATGAAATGAGCTGTAAATCTGTTTATTGAAGTACACGATGTATGATAAAACAGTTTGAAAGATGAAACGTATTCCATAATTTACATTGCTGCATAGTATACCTAATGTAGACTTACCACAGCAGTTGTCCGAATGCATTTTGACAACCTTCTCTCCGATATTGTATTTTCCTAGCGCATGGTCCAGGAGGCTAATTACTGTGTTCGAACCATGATTGCCCTTCCCATCCTCGCCTAAAGCTTGGTCCTCGCCAAGCAGGTAGTTAATCGGTTTGATGATTACATGTGCATTAGTTTATTAGTATTAAATACTGTTTTCGCCAACGTTTATTCTTATGCCATTCATGAAAAATTATATTTCAGCGATGAAAATATAACTTGTCGGTAGGGACATTTAATACAGAGGTGGCTTTTTTTCCTTTTCGAATGCAGATTGTGGTAATTAACACACCGATATTTGAATACAGTTTAATGGAGATATAAAACATCAGATATTACCATCTATTATCTGGTCCACAAACTACAACTGCAACACAGTTTCTGATTTATGACATTATATAACTCATGTGACTCGGCTGCAAAAATTGGCCGTTTGAACTAGGTTAGAACGGGAATTTTGATAGGTAAAGGGTGGTCGCTAACCACGTTGGACAGGCGGTCGTTAGATAATTATGAATAAAAACACTAACAACCAGTGAAGGGGAGGGAGTGTCGGCACGGAAACGGCTGTTTATAGACAAGTGACCGTGTAACAAATTAACCGTTATTACAATTTAGACTGTACTAACCTGGAGAGGGAATCCAGCAAATCGGACTTCAAATATCTGCAATCTTCTTGGTGTGAGGAAATAGAGCGCCCCGATCTGCATCTGGCGTTGTGTGGAATAAGGACTCCTTGGGCAAAGTCAAACGTTCATGTACGTTCTCATGATCTGTGGACATCAGAGAAACTGGCTCCTCTGGAATAGACACGCCATCTAATCCCTCTCCGGCCTTTGCTATACACTCCTGGTATACTCTTCGTTCTTGCTGTACTCGTGTTGCATGTTCCTGCGTCTAGGTTGCTGCATGTAGTTTTTCCTCCTCACTCCTCGCGTCACACATCATTTTCTTATCTTCTCACAACGCCCGCAAACATCCTCCTGTGGGCTAGCAATTTTAATTTCCAAACCTCTGCAAAAATAAAGTGTATTTGAGTAATTGACGCAGACAGGTTGCTAATCATCCAAACTTTTGATCAACGAAGGAAAGCCGAGAGTATAAGTAAGCGGTATAAGTACCCTGATCATTTAAACTTTTGTAATATTTCGATTATTTACAGGTATTTATCAAATAAAAGATACGATAAGTATGTACATATCATTATCATCATCCGCAGATTATGGTACAAGCTATTCACGTAACTCAAATAATGTACGGTTCAATCTTTGACAATGAGCACTGATTACTTTGAAAGAATATTGGTTTTCAAAAATGAATGAATACTATAGTGATAGTAAAAACATAATAATAATAGTAGTAGTAAGAAGAATAAACCACTCAGCGGGATCGAACTCCCAAGCCTGTGGTCAACGGTTCTAATCGTCAACCACTATGCTATCAAAGCTTCGGTGAAGTATGGATTTAAATAATGTACAGATACATGTACATTGAAACGTCAGCACACATTTTGGCAGTAGTTAAGCTGGCTCGGGATTTAGTCCTACAAATCTGCCCAAGAGCATTTTTATCATCTGTTGCTATGCCTTACTAACAAATGATGAAAAATGTCCGTCAGATTTGTAGGAGTGGGCCGGGATTGCAAGGCGGATTTTCATTTTCTTTACCTGTTTACTGTTAATGTAGTGTATAAAGATTCAAGAGATGAAATAATATTAATTTGTACGTTTTATACGATCTGTCTTTGTTTGTGTTTATGTTCCATTGTGTAATATATGAAAAGCTATCTGGTGAAGAGCTCTGATCAGTGGGGATTCTGTCTTACTTTGAGAAAGAAAAGCCACCATCAGTTTATAGTATTTTAATTTCTTTAAAGAGAAGTCCACAAAAATTCGCAAAACTGCAATTCATAAACTATATCGCAGATCGTTTTGATAGTTAGTTTTCTTGTTAATCAAGAAAGATTCCATGTACACTATGCCTACATCGTATGTAAATTTCAATAAGGCATACATGACCCGCACCCGTAGACGTTGTCCTGCGTTTGCAAATGGATCGATTGAATCTTGCTTATCGAGATAAGAATAACTTAGTTACTTACCTGAAATTCTGATGATTCCTCTCTTCCATCTCTTATTCCATTCTGAATTTAACGCCGGTTCTCTTAAATTTATACAATTTACAATAATCAAAGTAATGACCGGGTAAAAAAAAAAAAGATTAAGCTATGACGAGCCACAGACATCGTGATTTTCTCCAGCAATTTTGTGACTTCGTTTTCGCAAATTATGAGGTCAGTCCAAGTTGTAGGTTTTTGCATGGAACGGCTCATATATCTAAGTCCTTGTCATCATCAGGTATTTCGAACAACTGAAATGCATTATACCAATATTTTCACTTATAGCGTTGTACTATAGGACTCTTGGCACCTTATTTGCTGGCACGTTTTTGTTTTGGGGTTTTTTTTTTTTGTTTTTTTGTTTTTTTGTTTTTTTTTTGTTTTTTGTTTTTTTTTTTTTTTTTTTTTTTTTTTTTTTTTGTTTTGTTTTTTTTTTTTTGTTTTTTTTTTTTGTTTTTTTGTTTTTGTTTTTTTCTTTTGAAGAGAGCGTAGAATTTTCTTTATCCATGGTCCATACTCTGTTGTAGAAGAACCTCAAAATGAAAGTATGCAATGTGCTGATTAATATATTGGTTTAATGAAGTTAATTGAAATTTAAAACTAGAAAACGAAATTGTTTGCTAAGAATAAACTTATGGGGCCTTTTCCTTTCAAGACGTTGTGGTCTAGTGGTATTGCGCTCGCCTCCTGATCATGAGGCCGGGGTTTGAGTCCCGCTTTGGTCATGCCGGTGTCTTTCGGAAGCCCTGTGTCGTGGTATGCATGGGACGTTAAAGATCCCTCACTGCTCGGGTGCGTCTGTTGCAAATGTCAAAATTTCGCATGTCCCGCATCAGGCAGATGCCGTAAACATATACATATAAATCTTCGTGGTGTAACGTTAAATAAATATCAATCAACCATTCAATTAACCCTTTCTTTTCTTTGATTTTTTTTTTTTCGTAAGAGGGATATGTATGCTATTAATAAATAAGGCTCTTGTAATACACACATTTCTTTAAAAATACAAAATATGACCAAATACAGGTATGAAAAATATCCACTATCTGAAATCTAATTAACGTATTTCTACTAAATTGTATATCAGTACATTGGTGTCCTTGGTGTGAATAGATATGATTAGTAATAGTTCAGATCTCCAAGGACAAACATTCTAAGTCTAATAACAATATTCAATAAATATTCTACATCCGGAGTTGGCTTTGATAATAAATTGCTGGACTTCCGTTTCCCACTCATTGATAATATTTGTAAGAATACACACGTAGAAATTGACGAAAAGGAAATCTTTGAAATAGGGGACTTCCACAAATTCAAAATTAGAAATATTGATCAGAAAGAGGTATAATTAGTGTAGGACTGGTGGTTGCAAAAGCCTTTAAAGTCTCTTTTGGAATAGCGAAAGCGGACAACAATATTTTGAATTAGCTGAGACACCTCTCCTTTCGTTCATGGAAGAACAGTATAAGCCCTTTAACAACAACAGCACGAACATCATGAGAGGAAGAAAAAAGAGGAGTTACTGGCTCAGTTATGTGGCAGAAGTCACCATAGAGCTATACAATACATGAATATAAATAATATACTAGAACATATATCACATTACAAAAATATTTGATTGTAGAGCAATTACGATACCGACTTAGGACGGTCATTTAATTTGACAAAAGCCAAACAAATGGTGTGGTTAACCGGTTTACGGGCCCACCTTCCCACTCACCGTAACAGCAGAACAATCAAAGGACGTACATTTAAAAATTTATAAATAATCCTCCATGTAAAGAACAAGGGTCAACAGGTGTCGCATATTGAGAGGTCATAAAAATATAAACACGTAAGGTATTGTAAAATACATAATGGTATAAAAATATATGCGACATCAACATGATAAACCGTGCTCTGCCAGTCTGAAAGCGAGCTAAGACCCTAGATCTGTAGGAGTCCCGACTAACAGTCAGAGGGGACGAGGTTCAGGACCATGTCTCCTCTGAAAGAGGTTTGCACAAGGCCCGTCATATAGTCCCCACCGCCCTGTTAGTCAGCGTGCAACGTTCAAGTAAAAGTCTGCATAAGGCTGTAGAGGGGCCAAATACAAGACCTATAGTCTTTTTGCTGATCTAAATATCACATTGTCTATTTATAAGACGTTTGATTATTTTATTACATGATAAAATAACGTTATCGGAGCCTTTTACTTTCCTTAGTATATATACGAGATCACCGTAAAAATAAGAATGGGAAATTCCATTGGATACATACTGTTGAAAAGAAATATTTCCAAATTTAGATAAAGGTTCTGAGTAAGATCTGAAGAATTTGCCGAATGTTTTTCTTAACTTGTGATATCTGTAACCCTGAGTTAAAAGTTTAGTAGTAATTTGTAAATTTCGTTTATGAAAGTCCAAGACATCGGTGGAGCCTCTGACAAATCGAACTAATTGAGATATATAGATACCATATGATGGGAGTCGATGAACATTGCCATCCAAGTAAGGGAAATTTACAATAGGAAATCCAAAATCCTCACGTTTATCATAAATATTAGTATATATTAAGTGGTTGATAATTTTGATGTTTAAATCTAAGAAAGGTGTAGATTTATCTCAATTATTAGCTTTATTCAATGTGAGCTCTGGTGGATAAATTTCTGATATATATAAATTGTTCGAATTCTGGGTTGTCGATAACCAAAATATCATCAAGATATCTACAAGTATTATTGAATTTGTCAATGAGGTCAAAACGTTTTGATTTTTGAAGAGAAACCATAAAATCCCTCTCATAACAATAAAGAAATAAATCTGCTATCAGAGGCGCGCAGTTAGTACCCATAGGAATCCGAACTATTTGTTGATATATCTTGCCATCAAATTGCACAAAAATATTATTCATGAGATAATCTAGTGCTTTACATAATTCCTTGCAAGTCCAGTATTTATATGAAGTATATTGTTTGTTGGAAAAGAATCCGGAGTTATTGGAAGTACATATGTACGTTTTAGATTCTCTGTGAAAACACCATTGTATAAGAGACAGCAACTTGCTTTTAATCAAATCATGAGGCAGAGATGTATAAAGTGTAGAAAAATCAAATGTAGAAATTTGAGTCGCTTTGAAATTTAGCGAAAGAAGTTGGTCTATAACTTCATGAGAATTTTTAATCGACCAAAAGTAATTGATGTTACTATTATGAAATGCGACATCACAATATTTGATAATATGATCTTTTATAGCATTTAGAGCAGACGTAATATGCTTAGATAGTACCGTAGTAGAGCAGTGGCTAGAATTAGATATGAAACGTGATTTATATGGACTTTTATGTAGTTTTGGGAGCCAATATATGGTTGGTAGATCAGATTTATCAGTTTTAATTTTGAAGTCGGACATGGTCATGGGGTGATCGTGCAAGGTGCTGTCTTTTGAGGTAGGGCTTTCCACATATGTATGAGTGGAGTTTAATTCGTTTTTAAGTACTTCAATATAATATAGTTTTCAAACAACTATTATGTTATTACCTGCTTTATCAGCAGGAACAAAGACATATTTAGCATGTAAGTCAGCTATCTTCTTTTTAATAGAATTTGCCGTCAATGTATTAGGCTGTTGAAATAAATGCGGATTTTCCGTAAAGTTCTTAATACGGATATCGACAATTCTTAAAATCTCGTATTTCCAATCATTAAGAGCATGAACCTTTACCTGTTCTTTTTTACACCAACGTTTACAATATGTAGTTAAAGCATCTTCTATAACGTCACGGCATTTATTGAAATCTATCCTGGACGGTAACCTATATTTAGGTCCTTTTCCAAAAAGGGTGCGCAATTTCTTGTCCGAAATACAGTTTAGGTCACCAGTAATAAATGACCTGCCGGTTTATAAACATATTTAGATTTATCACAAGAACACGACGAAGGAATAGAGTCTGAAACATCATGGTTAGATGTAACTTTATTATAATTTAGAATAAGATTTCTTAAAGGCTTTTTGTACTGGTAACAAATAAGTGGAGGATCTAAATTCTCAAAATATTGGGGGATTTTAGATGTGACTCTATGATCACGGAAAATATTAGAAATGTTAAGTAGATCGAAGCCTTTATTAATAAATTTAATTTTGAGAAATTGCTGCTTGGGTGGAAGAGACGGAATACGAGGAAAGAGTTTATTATATGAAAATAAAATAATCAAATTGAGTTTATATCAATTAGAATTGCGTAAACTTCGAAGATCCGCTTCGTCCAGGATAGATTTCAATTTATTAACCGGAATAGAGGATAGTGCATGCAAAAGTTCATGACGGCCATTATTTTTTGCGATAAATAGAAGATCGTTTAATGACCTATTTAAACGATTACGTTTTCTGATGTTACGATTACGGCGACGACCATGTCACCTACGTTTTCTAATAGTATTATGTCTTAATGTAAAAATATTGATCTTATTCTGATGAGAAGAAATATTACCTTGTCGATATATTTGGCCGTTGAGACCGAGAGGGTATGGGTTTGTAGTTCTTTAATCCAGTAGAGCTCGGTTTCCAAAAGTCGTTTTTTAACATCTGATTTCGTATCACCTGGTAATTTAGAGATATTTTCTACTGGAGTTATTTTCACATTGTTAATATTATGTTGGTATTTATTAAAGTGGTTATAAAGAAAATTCTGGTATTTACGTCGTGAATTATTATGAATTTTATAGGAATGATTCCGAAAACGTTGTTTCAAAGTTTGAGAAGTTTCCCCGACATATTGAACCCCACATCCTCTAGCTTCTCAAGTAATAACATATATAACATTGGCAGTATTTCAATCTATGTCTTTGTCTAATTTGGTGTTAAATGTATCTCCATTAACCGAAGATTCAATATTGGACTTGCAGCTTAAATGATGGCAAGTAAGACATTTCTTGGCGTTGCACTTATTAATCTTAGAATACCCTCTGCGTATAGAATTGACAGCTCTGTAAGAATTTATAGGTATGAATGTTTTTGAAAATGAGATAGAACGTTTAATAGGGAAACTACTTTTAAGTGGAGAAATATGAACTTTAGAAGTGCCGAATAATTTTCTACAAGAAATACCAGGTATATGAAGAGTGGACACAGAGGGCAATCTAAGTGGTGTGATTATAACTTTAGGAGATTTGTATTTTAATTTTATTATATTTGAAGCCATTTTAATGAAAAGGGAGGGGAGGGGGGGTAAAGATGTACAAACCCAGGGGAAAGCTTCCACACAACCAAGTCAGTAACTATTGGGTGAATAATAACACTTGAAACACCCAGACACGGGGAACCTTTTTACAGGCTCCACACTGCATCTGAGGTTGGTTGGTTGGTTGATTGGTGTTTTACGTCGCTTTCAACAATATTTCAGTTATATCGCGACATGGAAGCAGGAGGTTACCAACCCGGATCGTCAGCGCCGCAAGCCAAGCGCTTAACCACTACACCAAACCTGCAAAAAAAAAAAAAGGAGTTACTGGCTCATACACATTTGGCAATACTGAACAAATTCATTTACTTCACCCGACTGCATTCTATTTGCGTAGATTTGGTGTCATATTAAACAATTAATCAATGTAAATATGATGGATAAATCCAAACCACAAGTCCAAAAATCATGAAACCATAGGACATACAAAATCAGTGAAAATGAAAAACAAATGGAAAATAACAAAATATGTCTACTTGAAGAGCATATGTGAACCCCTGTGATGGAGTGAGATCAGGTGCCCGGGGATTAGGCGTTTTTTGAAAAGATGTGACCCACGTTCCTAAACTAGTGAAAGTATTCATCCCATCATGTGCGTATACGTGTGGATTTAGTAACAATTTTAACTGAAATTTAAAGTATTTATATACAGTTGGGTGCAGTCCTAAACCTTACATTCAAGTGCACTTTACAAATGCACTTCATGTTTAGTTTCTTGTCCTGAAAACCAGTCATAAAGTTTAGTCGAGTGCACTTGATAGCAAGTTATTTTAAAGTCATTCCGTCTTCAAGTTAACTATCACATGATATCAAGTTTACTTTTCACGTTTGTTTATTACAATTATCAATTTTGGTTGGTTGGTTGGATGATTGGTGTTTACGTAGCCTTCAAATTTTAAGTTATATCGCGACATGGAAGCAGGAGGTAACCAACATCTTGAACATAGTTGCGCAACCCGGGAATCGAGGCCGGATCGTCAGCGCCGTAAGCCAAGCGCTTAAACACTACACCTAGTCTGTTTTGAATTTGTGGAAGTCCCTATTTCAAAGATCTCCTTTTCGTCAATTTCTACGTGTGTATTAAGCGTTTATATCCGCATTGAATAATAAAATATAAAGGTCCTTTTAAAACAATCCGTATGTACGTTTACTGTAACAGATTTTATTTTGCATATGAGCAGTATGGTGCATTCTCTTATTTAATCAGTTTTTCTTAACGCTTGTGAGTTTATTTATTAGCTACTTTATATTTAATGAAGAATGGCGCTAAAATGTATTAATACATACACTACACTCAGTAGTTATGACGTAATTCCTCGGCATGTTTCATATGTGAATATTAAAACTGTCGGATTAAAAATCTAAAAAGTGCATAGGGGGATTTGTGGATGAAAGTAAGAAAATGCGAATTCGAAGACTGGTAGTTGTAAAGAAGAAACACACTTTTTTTCTAAATGGAATACCATTCTGGGTAATAATCCAGCGCAACAGAAAACTCATAAGCTTAGGAGATAGAAGTAGAATCGATTTGTATATATTAATAATCTCAAGTGCATGCAAGGAACCACTGCATCTATGCCATACTGTAGAGGAAAAGAAATATGGATTGGTTAGCATTCTTCGAATTCGCTGTAATTATTGTAAATCAATATTTTACCTTTTCAATCGAACAGTTACGCTGGCTTATACAAAATATCAAAAGCACGACGTAACTTTTAATCATGAAGTCAAATTTTAGCAAAATAGGAATTTTATCCGAAGTTTTTTTATTAGAGATTGTAAGCAAACTAACCCATATTTTGCTATATATTATTTGATCATCATGTCCTGAAAAGTCTCTTAAATAATGATTTCTTTTGTTTATTTTGTTGTTTTTGTTTGTTTTTTCATTGATTGTCATTAACGAAATGTGAAAAATTATAGACGCATTTTGTGCATTTTTCGGCTTTCAAGGGAAAAATGTGAACACCTTCTATTGAAATGAAACGTTTGAAAACCTACTTTTTTTTCAAAAACGAAGAAAAGCATAATAGTAATAATTAATTTCACCCGGACCTATATTTTTTTTCAAATCTGTCATTCATTAAACAAAAGCCAAGCATGGAAAAATTTAAACCGCCTCTTTAATTTGAAATTGATAAAAAAAAATTAAACCATGTTATTTATCATTTCATTATTGAAACTGAATTCGTGTGAGTTGCATCTCCTAATTCTTTAAACTGAAAGAAATTTCTCATCCAGTTACAATTTTTGAAGATTACGTAATCAGTTAAAATATCGAACATCTTCGAAAGTATCATATCAGATATAACTGAAATTGGTTAGCAACATCATTCACAAGCAAAGGTATACATATTTATAAAAACCATAAGCGTTTAACTTGAGTTTCTTATAAATACAGCTTTTTATATAAATATGCTGCGAGAAGCGGAAATCAACGCAAAATGAGTTTCGAAAAGTGCATTTTCATCCCCCAAGTATAGCTCGCTTATTTGACGTTCGATTTCAATTTGTTTTCAATATTCACAAAAGACGGACCTACTCGATAATATCTATTGGATACTAGTCCTATACAGTGGCGGATTAAGACGGAATTTCGCACCAACCCCCCCCCCCCCCTTTTAGAAATCCTGGATCCGTTTCACTTTTACATACATTACAAAATAATTCTGACGTCGTGTCCCGAACTAACTTAATACACATTCTGGTTAAAAAGTTCCGGTGTGGTCTTGTAGATAAGGTGCTCGGCCCGTGATCGAGAGGTCCCGGGTTCGACTCCTGTCCTGGACACACCGGTGTTCTGATGAACCAACGCCCCATGTCACTGTAGGCGTGGCATGTAAAAAAAATCTTTCCCTGCTTTGGGTGGGTCCGTTGCAAAAGTCTAAATTTGTATGTAATGCATCAGGCAGATGCCGTCACCATATACGTGAAATAATCGTGGAGTGAGGTAAAACAATTATCATTCAATCAATTATTATTTTGTTTTGATTTTTAGACGTTTGAATTGACAGAAAGAAAATATGATCCGCAAGAATTAAGAACATTACGACTTATATTACTTTATATTGCGTGTCCGTAATGTGAATGGAACCTAAAGTTTAGATTATGTGCTATATTTGTAAATCAACCAAAGTACATTAGTTTTAGGTGATTATTAGCTAAATAAATTGTGTAAATAATAATTTTGCTATAGAAAAGAAGAAAGATAAATACTGCATATAGGAAAATGATTTTTTTTCTATTTAATTATATTATTCTTCTTATTATCATCATTATTATTAATTTCCAATTCGAATCATATATATGAAAATGAGATAAGCACATAAAATATGCTTTGCGCAGCAACAACCGAAACAAGTAATACGAAAACGTTCTGAAAGCACGGTAGACTGTTGCACAGATAGAATCAATTACAGAGAGATACACATGCTATGAATATAAAATGCAATAAATCTAAGCAAAACATGTATAATTATGTCTCATTATATTTCAATGATGTTTCTTTTTCACCATAACAATCTTTATTATTATTCACATCTGTTTTATAGATGCTCCCTTAAATCTAGTCCTTTTCCATTGAAGTGTTAACCTAAAATTGAAAATAAAGATTAAGTAATCAATTAAATGTCTGTTATATGCTATGCATTAGACGAATGAGACAAATGTAAATTAGAGCTTACACATCTTATCATACGATAAAATGTTTTACAGTTAGAGAAGTTCTAGTATTTTATGTACGAGTAAACTTGACACGGAATTCACAGATGTTTTTTGCCATTGCTAATTCAATAATTAGAACAGACAATCGATTCAAGTCTTCAAAATACATGTGTATCTTACATCAAAAGGATACGAATAATGTAGCATAATTTGTATTACTCAAAAGTACAAGGACAGACACTTGGCTATGATTTAAACAGAACCTCAGACGAACTTAAATCCGAAAAGACTTTAGATATCCAAGAAGTATCTAATCAAATATTTTATATTAAAGGTTAAGTGAAACAAAGTCTGATATACCCTTTTGATGTAATACTATTTTCAGATATCAATATATGAAGAGTAAAAATATATTAAGCACACTCCTATGTCCGTCTTACACTTGCTATACCCTTCTTAACGATATGAAACTGAGCGTTCTCAAATTCGTCTCTACTGAGTTATCGTCCTTGATTGATGACGTCATAGGCTACAAAAAAAAAAACCACACACCATGCAATGATGCAGTACGTTGCTTACAAATATCAGAATGGATTTCAGTGTCGATAGCGAATTGTATCGGGACGACAAAGTTAAAGAAAAAAAAGTTCCATGTACGAACCAGAGACGGTAGTCTGGAGAGATTCGAAAGCCAGCACTGACTTCGAGTCGGACAGCGATATCGATGGCGAGGATCATGATGGAAATTCGGACTTCGATTATATATATATATATATATATATATATATATATATATATATATATATATATATATATATATATATATATATATATATCATAAATTATTTTATGATATAGATGACGTAGACAAGAAATAAAAACCATCCATGCATCAGGACTTAACGCTTCTTCGCCGAACCAGTCGTCATTATATATATATCAATAAATAAATATATATATTTCAGTCTTTTTTTATATATATTTATTTATTTATTGATATATATATAATGACGACGGGTACGGCGAAGAAGCGTTAAGTCCTGATACATGGATGGTTTTTATTTCTTGTCTACGTCATCTATATTAATTAATTTATGACATAGCGATATTTCACTGCATAAACAGCAAAACATATGATAAATATCGATATGCTATTATTGCTGAGATTGACATTGATAGATTGATATTGTATAGCTCCATGGTGACTTCTGCCACATAACTCAGCCAGTAAGTCCTCTTTTTACTTTGATGAAAGCATAGCGACGTCAGAGTAAAACAGCACAAAGGCACAAAGTGCCGAGAGGGGGAGGGTACGGTAAGAAGGTGTACCCCATTCTTTGAGGGGGGCGGGGGCGCTCCACAGGGAAATTTAAAATTATAAAAAAACAAAATGGGCAATCTGATCATTTTTCAGTCTTAATAAGACACATGATTTTTTTTCTGTCTGCTGATGAACAAAGCAATAAAATAATATCTGTTTTGTCATTGTATTTCTTCATTATTAACTTTGATATGGTGCCGAAATTGCATACATTTCACATAGTTCCCATAGAGTAAATTTACAATATCAGAATAAATACGTGTACACAGTAATACTAATACTGAATGTAGATGAGTTGTAAAATCTATCTTGATCGAATATTATAGCTAGTATATTGATATAAATAAGCATTGAACTTTGAACAAATATTTTATCATTTTATCAATGGAATGAAATATAAGATCAAAAGAAAAAGGTCCGTTCTATACACATTCACAACAAATTTTTTAACATTCTGATTTTCTTGTCATCTGAACAAGTGATATGTGTATAAATGTCTCTGTCTGAACACTGTTCGGCCCTTTCATTACTGAGTGAAATCTGAACTTTCATGATAAACATCGTGTACATGACTCGAGCCAGATTGAGATGTAGCGTTCGAACCATTATGGTCATCTGAAATTTCAACTTCATCATGTTCAACTTTTTCACCTCTACTTATAATTCTGATTTTTTTTTCACTGGGCTCCCCAGGCCCTTGTGCTATAGCTTGTTGTGTAAAAGAATATAAGTCCTTGTGTTGGGTGCTAGTCTACGGGTAATTATCCAGTATAATGCGTACTTTTTCATAATTTCTTACGTCGATTTTCGTGGATGCACATTATACATGGGAACTACAAAAATAACAATTTTCCCCAAGAATTTATACGTAATGTTAATCTGAACATGACCGCCAAAATGCCAGCTTTACTCAAATAACAGCAGGATTGGCTATGGATATACTAACCTGACATCGTTTTCGTACATGTATGTCTTAACATTCAGATGAGCTATGTATTGATGTATTTACTAGTGTTTTACGTGTTCAATTATAAGGTACGCTGAACGAGGGTTCAATGTTTAATAAGACTGTCATAAAATCATCGCTAATTAGTCCATTGTATACCTTTCACCTACACAGTTAGGTGCAATCCACAGTAAGATACCTGCTGAAACCGGCGTGACCTAGTGGTATTGCGCTCGCCTCCTAATCGGGAGGCCGGGGTACAAGTACCGCTCTGGTCATGTTCATGCCAGTGTTCTGTCTTTCGGATGAGACAGTAAAAATCCAGGCCCCTTGTCTTGGTATGCATGGCACGTTAAAGATCCCCTACTGCTTAGGGTGGGTCTGTTGCAAAGGTCAAAATTTGTATGCCCCGCATCAGGCAGATGCCGTCACCATATTCGTGGTGTGACGTTAAACAAAAATCAATCATAAATACCCGATGTTCTTAAATTCGTATAAATGTCGCTTTCTAAGAATACCTGAACAACCGACCGCTAAGTGTTGTACACACACATTAATCGGACAGGAACATGGCTAATATCTTTAAATTTAATGAAGATAAAATTTAATTTCTTTCAGACTTATGGCAACCGTATTATCATAATTATGTGTACCGGCAAATTTAATCCCATAATTGACAAGTGCAAATGGATATGCGGTAGATTTTGTTAGGGACGCATAGGAATATAAGGAATTTTGTCCAGTTTGTATTAATTGCTATATGAAAACGTAAAGTGTCGGATAATTCAGGCTACTGTACATCAGCAATAGGGATGATAGCTTCAAGGGCGCCCGCTACTTACGTATTTTTTAAACTGCGCATTATACACGAGAAGAAAGCTTTTGCTTGGATCTTTTTTTTTTCGATTTTGGCGATGCGCATTATACACGGGTAATTGCGGTACATACGGCCATAGTCGAATATAAATCGGCATACCATTTGCTGTCTTGATTGTTTTAACAGTGATTTTTTATTCTTATATATGAAATTTAATAATGTTGACGCAAACACCGAAACAGTGAATCAAATATGTTATGCTGATTACGGACATGGACCGAGGTGGTTGCAAATAGCAAAAAAAAAAAAAAAAAAAAGAACACGTAGTATAAGTACCATGTTTTTACAGTCAAATCGGGAATTTCTATTGCTGAAATCAGGGGAAAAAACAATCGGCAACACCGTCGCCATTTTTTTTTTTACAAAAATAGACTTGGAAGCCCCACGGCGCAGCGATATATACCAAATCGCTTCAATTCTTCGGCTTTTGTCGTAGGAGCACTTTGAGAAATGAAGCAAAAAAAGTTCATAGGATTGCTTTTGTAATTTAGGATATGAGAAGTTCAGTATGAAATGTAATACCCGTTTTGATGAATATTATACAATCGTAACGGTAATTCAGTTATCGTAGCAAATATCACATTTTTATCTTAAATGTTAGAGCATTGGAGACGAAACAGGAAATTCGAGGTGACATTTAACCAGTGCACGTGTGTAAACTCCGACATGAAAAATTCATACTAGTTCACCCATTCAGAGAGAAACAAATATAGACAAAAGCTGGCAATAAGCATAATTGCCTATCTTAGTGCAAACATGACAGGCATGTTGATCATGGCCATGGGTGTTTACATAACAACTGGAAGTAGTCCCAATGGCTGAATACGTAGTATACGTACGAGTCGTATTTGCGTACGGAAATTGACGAGTTGTTACCATTGGGGAAAAATTTACTTTTTGGCATTGGGAATGGGGCCTGATAGGAGAGAGATGCTGAGATCTTAATTATACTGCATGATCTTACATGTGCCATGCCTAATTACAAGGGTTTTAAGAACTGATCAGCTGTGTAAGAGCTACTGTAGATAAACAATTATGGCTTTGCTACATTATTTTTTATTGTTATAAGAAAAAGAAACTCAACATAGAGTATGATATGATAAAATCGGAACATGTTGATATGTTATAATTTAGTGCACCAGGTGCATATTAATCAAAATAGGCCTATATATTTCTTCTCGAGCGGAAAATACCATAAATGACCATGATTATTATAATAGTAATGCGAATCGAGTTAATGTTGACCTTAGTGAATTGCATAATCATTTTAAGTCACTTGCAAGTGATTATTTTCTCGTAAATACGAGATTTTTTTATCTCGTAACTACGATAAATTTTTTTCGTAACTACGAGATTTTTTTCTCGTAACATATAACGTGGCACGAACTGGCTTCCGTAGATGTCAACATTTCTTCGAAGTGTTTTATTTACAAACACCTTGTGGATAATTTTACAATCCAATCATATCTACTCAAGGCTTTCCCGGTTCATTTTAAGAAATTAATATGTAAATTACGTACTTCTTCACATTGTTTATCCATTGAACCTGGTCGGTATAGGAATACCCCTACGTAAATGCCCGCTTTGTCTCAAAGATTTAAAAGATGATTATCACTTTGTGTTGATTTGTCCCCACTATAATTATATCGGAATAAAATTGTTGAAAAAGTACCATTATTTCAGACCCTCTGTCTTTAAATTTGTTCAATTATTTTCTACCCAGAACGTAAAAGAACTGTGTAATCTGGGTAAATATAGAAAACATGCCCTCATCGTTCGAAAACTTCACATTTGATTTATATACATACCAATTCAAAATATATATGTTTATATTTATATTTATATCATATGCATATTTGTTCTCTCCACTCATACATATGTTGAAAGCCCTATCTCAAAAGAGAGCACCTTGCACGATCACCTCATGACCATGTCCGGCTTCAAAATTAAAACTGATAAATCTGATCTACCAACCATGTATTGGCTCCCAAAACTACATAAAAGTCCATATAAATCACGTTTCATATCTAATTCTAGCCACTGCTCTACTACGGTACTATCGAAAAATATTACGTCTGCTCTAACTGCTATAAAAGATCATATTATCAAATATTGTGATGTCGCATTTCATAATAGTAACATCAATTACTTTTGGTCGATTAAAAATTCTCATGAAGTTATAGACAAACTTCTTTCGCTAAATTTCAAAGCGACTCAAATTTCTACATTTGATTTTTCTACACTTTATACATCTCTGCCTCATGATTTGATTAAAAGCAAGTTGCTGTCTCTTATACAATGGTGTTTTCACAGAGAATCTAAAACGTACATATGTACTTCCAATAACTCTGGATTCTTTTCCAACAAACAATCTACTTCATATAAATACTGGACTTGCAAGGAATTATGTAAAGCACTAGATTTTCTCATGAATAATATTTTTGTGCAATTTCATGGCAAGATATATCAACAAATAGTTGGGATTCCTTTGGGTACTAACTGCGCGCCTCTGATAGCAGATTTATTTCTTTATTGTTTTGAGAGAGATTTTATGGTTTCTATTCAAAAATCAAAACGTTTTGGCCTCATTGATAAATTTAATAATACTTGCAGATATCTGGATGACATTTTGGTTATCGACAACCCTGAATTCGAACACTTTATATCAGAAATATATCCACCAGAGCTCACATTGAATAAAGCTAATTCTTGAGACAAATCTACACCTTTCTTAGATTTAAACATAAAAATTATCAACAACCTAATATATACTAATATTTATGATAAACGTGAGGGTTTTGGATTTCCTATTGTAAATTTCCCTTACTTGGATGGCGATGTCCCTCGACTCCCATCATATGGTATCTATATATATCAATTAGTTCGATTTGTCAGAGGCTGCACCGATGTTTTGGACTTTCATAAACGAAATTTACAAATTACTACTAAACTTTTAACTCAGGGTTACAGATATCACAAGCTAAGAAAAACATTCGGCAAATTCTTCAGATCTTATTCAGAACTTCTATCTAAATTTGGAAATATTTGTTTTCAACAGTATGTATCCAATGGAATTTCCCATCCTAATTTTTACGGTGATCTCGTATATAAACTAAGGAAAGTTAAAGGCTCCGATAACGTTATTTTATCATGTAATAAAATAGTCAAACGTCTCCTAAATAGACAATATGATATTGAGATCATCAAAAAGACTATAGGTCTTGTATTTGGCCCCTCTACAGCCTTATGCAGACTTTTACTTGAACGTTGCACGCTGACTTACAGGGCGGTGGGGACTATATGGCGGGCCTTGTCCAAACCTCTTTCAGAGGAGACATGGTCCTGAACCTCGTCGCCTCTGACTGTTAGTCGGGACTCCTACAGTTCTAGGGTCTTAGCTCGCTCTCAGACTGGCAGAGCACGGTTTATCATGTTGATGTCGCATATATTTTTATACCATTATGTTTTTTTCAATACCTTACGTGTTTATATTTTTATGACCTCTCAATATGCGATACTTGTTGACCCTTGATCTTTACATGGAGGATTATTTATAAATTTTGAAATGTACGTCTTTTGATCGTTCTGCTGTTACGGTGAGTGGGAAGGTGGGCCCGTAAACCGGTTAACCACACCATTTGTTTGGCTTTTGTCAAATTAAATGACCGTCCTAAGTCGGTATCGTAATTTCACTACAATCAAATATGTTTGTAATGTGTTAAATGTTCTATTATATTATTTATATTCATGTATTGTATAGCTCCATGGTGACTTCTGCCACATAATTGAGCCGGTAACTCCTCTTTTTTCTCTCTACTGAGTACAAATATTTTTATTTTATATATTCATTTATATGCTATCTATGTTGTATATCTATGAGCAGTATTGCTCATGATAAATAAACTATACTAGTAATGATTATTTTTGTGGAAAATCTACCACCGAAATCCGGGTATACGCATCTATGGCACCTTTTCCGATGCTGGATTCAACGATACTTGTTATGCGTCCGGTATATTTTGAAGTGAAATGTGACTTTCCTGTGATTTTCAAAAGATTAAATTATCGCTTCTAATGGGTTAAATGGCAAAAGCTTGTCTTTAAAAGGAACTTACATTAAATATCACTTCAGTGACACTTGAGACTGGTTTATAGAAACGAATAACCTTTTTGCCAATTTTACATGATGTAAATGGCCAGTACCAGACAAATGTAAAATTATCGCTTAGATTTGCGTCAAAGTTTTATAACGTCACAAGCGTTAACGTCATAGTGAAAATTCCGGCAAAAAGTGGTTTGTCCGTGTAAGACCCCTTACATCATTTAGAATTGAAAAAAGGGCTATTCGCGGAGTAAGTTCTTGAATCTCCAGCTTTAATAGGCCGGAGTAAGTTAGCTATTTCAGTATTTGCGTTTTATATCTTTTCCTCTTTAGGCCTATAAACTCTATAGGCAAATGTTGTTAGTTGTCGAATCCCGTGTTGTGTTGAGCAATTGATTGCGGCACAACAAACCATATTTCATATCTTTCGCGGGTTATAACATCGTTTGTTTACAATCCGTGTAGCCTGTGACGCCATAGGAAAAGGGACATAATTCATGCACAATTTTTATGATGGTTAGATAATGACATTTTGCATGTCTAAAAATATATTCTTTATGAATGTTTGTTTTCCGTATTTAACTCGTCATTATTTGTTATATATTTTTACCATGTTAAAACAAAATATTAATGATTTTTGTGTGTTTTATGTTTCACTTCACCGTTAAGTAACTTACAAAGAAATGAATCTGAAAACGCATCAGATCGCCAACTCATTGAAACACCACCTTTTGTTTTCACATTTTCGTGGTGGAAAGTAAATTTATACCCATTTAGAAATCCTTGATTTGGGTAAGTCTAGACTAAGTGAATTTTCTTGCATTGTTTTCAAATATAATTTTTAACAAAATGAGGGAAAGGAAAACGGTGACGATTACAATACGTTTCTTACTTCGCAAACCAACTTCATGAAAATCTAAATGCAAGACTATAATAACTGCATCGGCACAGTGCGTTTAAATTAATGAAGGCTAGTGTGAATGGTGCTAAGCTGAGGGCAGAAGAGGAACACCATTCAATTCATGGAAAATCAAAGCTTCTGCCAGATCATAAACGGATATCAGCAAAATAGATACCACGTCTAGTGACGACCAAGTATAGCCATGCATTGAAGTCATTGTTTAATGGGTTTTTCAGATGAAACATGCATTTTCTGCAATGCTTCACTTAAGTTCAAGCCTATTTTAGTTGTGTGATGACGGCATTTGTTTGTAGTACCGAGCTCCATAAGTTGTACTCTAAACAAAAGAAAACATATAATGCCATTGACAATTCTATTTAAAAGTATTATCAAAACCTTTGAAATACCTATAGAATACACATGTATTTGAATGTATTACTAACCTGTTAGGTTACATGTTTCAGTCTTAGTGTAAGGACCAGCTACAACTTGGATCCTGACACTATCAGCTTCTAAATCTGTTTTCTGTATGGTAAGTGTAAAATCATGTGTTCTTCCTTGGTCTGGATTGTTGTTGGAAATAGTGAATACTTTCACTTGATCAGTGCTGATATCTGTCTCCTAAAATGCACAGCATAAATATTACTTATGATATATGTCGTAATTTTTTCTATAAGACTTTTAAGGATGCATACAAGTTCGGGCATTGTTTAGGACAAAAGTAACTTGCACGAACAAGTCCTATTTCATCCTAATCTATATTCGGCGACATAAAAACTCAAACTTCACGGAAATGACTTTCTGCTGTCGATCGCAGAGACCTATGTTTTTAATTTGTCATGATCGTAAAATTACATGAGGCAGACAATTTAATTGCGTTTTGGGCGTAAAAACTCCAATCCACTTTTTCTATCCACAATTGCTAAGGTATGGGATTTTGTTCCAATACTTCATCAGGATTGAAATAGGAAGCGAAAATAATTGTCAGTTTCTACACACAACCAATTCCCTCTTTGTATACGTATCAGATAGTTTGTCAATATAACGCTTTTACCAACTTATTTCATTCTCAAATACTTGATCTCTTACTTCAGTAACTTTTGCTTGCTTAACGTGTCCGGTGCATTACTACCTACACATGCAGTCATCAAAACAAGAATATACGATATATTAAAAGATTCAATTTTGATTACGTTAACTCCTTCCACTGCAACATTACTACTAATTTAGGTCGATGGTAAAGCCGGTGAAATGTTAAAAGCAGCATAAATGAAATCCCATTAGGACGGACCTACGAAGCAGTAGTGGATGTTTTAAATACCTCGCCTACTGTGATGCGCGGCCTCGGTTTTAGTTCTCCCGTCCAACATACAAAATATCGGTGTGTCCACAGGGGATTGGGGGGGGGGGGGGGGGGGCTAAACCTTTCGATGAATATCCGCACTTCTCATTCTCTGAGCCACACCGGCTTATTGTGGTAAAGACCCAGTGGTAATAATAATATAAGATGAAATACATGTGCATGATGCAGTGCTCTATGTGTGTATTTCGATAGTTTCGGTGGTCTCCTGATTAGGAAGTCTTGGTATCCAGAATATTGAACGATAATCTGAGAAGTGTAATAGTCTGACTTTTGAACTCAGTGATTGATTCAAAAACAATGTATTGGACGTCAATGCATGGTGTTACGAAGTAAATTCTTTCCGGACACCTGATGTCAATCCCATTGGTTTAAATTTCCATACAATACATCAGGCAGATGTCGTCACCATATACATGAAATAATTTTGGAGTTACATCAAACATTAATCGATCGATCGAGACTGCTACTGATAGACTAAGTGAGAGAGGGTGTCGAAATCACAGTGTGTGTTGCTGACGTATTGAACCCAAATGTTTCCTGTTACATCATCACAATAAATGTAAATCATTATAAAACTAAGGAGTGTCTTGTTTATGAAAAGCAGTGTCCTTATTTGGGCTTTTCGTCTGTAATAACTAGCTTTTCAAATACGAATATTGGATTCCAGACTTATTCTCTCCTGCTTTAAGTACCACCACCCTGATATTTAACACCCCCCCCCCCCCCCTTGTTGCCTGGTTGTCATTTCCTTATTATGTAATTATAAAAGGATAGTTTCTGCTCATTTGTTAAAATTGATTGAATATGTAAATTGTCCAAGAAATATTTAGCATTAAAACAGTAGGTTTCATTAATAATATCATAAAGATTGCATTCCATTCCTTTCATTAAAAAAAAAAAAAAAAACAAAAAAAAACAAAACAAAAAAAAACAAAAAAAAAAAAACAAAAACAAAAAAAAAAAAACCCAAACCAAAACAAAAAACAAAAACAAAAAAACTGCATTATAAATTGAGTAAGGATTATTTCTGCAAAATTGGCAAAAATGCAAATTGTTGAAGAAATCATTTTTTACACATTAAAATTTTATCCCTAGCTGTTTGTTATCACGTAATTGCCATATACAGCATATGTAGTATTAACAACAAACATTCAAAGAGTGCAAGGGTATATTACCAAATTTGGTAATAAGTGGAAGGCTATATATAATATTTTAAACTGTGCCAAACTTATAAGAGGGATAATTTTGTATAAATACTGGGATGTAATTGCTGTAAATGCTGTAATTTTACAAGAAATCTTCTAATTATATCTTGAAATGCTGTTGATATTTTAAACTCTAAACGTTAGGCCCAGCAGGAAGCATTACAAATAAATGTAAAACAATCATTTTGTGACATTACACAGGAAATGATATTGAGGAAAAGTTTACACTACAGCATTTTTCTTGGGATGTTGATTGCTGCAGTTTACCCCAGTTATCCAAGTACATTGGGCTATAGTGACGTCACATTGATGTTTTGGCGGGTTTTCTAATTTTTCTATTTTTTATTTATATTTTTAATTTCCTTACTACTTAAAATGTATGGATAAATCCAAACCATAAGTCTCAAAATCATGAATCCACAGGATAAATTGTTTTCAATTACTGAAGCGAGTTTAACTTACTTTAAACAGATATATATTCAAAAAAGAGCATATTGTTGGAAATTAGAAAATAAAGACATTTTTTTTCAGGATTAGAGATAAGTGGTAGTGTAGAATTAACTATACATTTTTGATTAAGTATACCATTCTTATATTTATTTGACACACTTACTGTTCTCCCTTTGATGGTAGTAACAGTTACACTGGAAGGAAGAGGAAGAACGTTTTTCCATTCTACTTCACACGTATTAGCACCATCAGTAAATCTATACGTTCCCTCAGCTTCAAAGATAAAACCAAATGAAATTTTATATGAAAATAATATCGAAAAAGTTTATCGTGTGTCATTGCTTCGGTTGCTGACCGGTGCTTTTTTGTTGCTTTCGGCAATTTTTAGATATATTGCAATATGTACTCAGGAGGCTATCAGTCTCTAACCACTATAGCACATGCGCAATGTTGTCTGTCTCACAAGACTCTTATATCTGAAGCATACATTCTTAATCATAGTAAGAGACATCTTGAAAATGCCAGTATTTAGGGTTTAATGAAACATTACAATTTCTAGATACTGAAGTTGTCACTTTCAATTGCTTCTTTGATATAGTTCAAAGTTTGCCTCTTAAACAGCTCTAAGTACCTTAAACATCCGAAAAACAACAAGCGAAGTTGAAGAAGACAAGACAAAAAAGTAATTGTATAGTCTACTTTGAAATAATTTCCATTCTGATTTATACAGGAAATTGAGCGTCAACGGAAATTAAGCGTAGCTATCGAGACTGTTTTAAACTTCTCTTGACTCACACTTAAATCGATAAAAGGGAGGTTGTGTGTGTGCAGGTGGGGGGGGGGGGGGGTGGGGGGGGGGGTTAAGGTGAAAGTAAACTACTCCGATTTATATTGTTTACATTTAAAAGTATATCGATATGTGATATATTTTGAGCATATCGCTCTTGTCAGGATTATTACAAAAATTAGAAAATCGTGTTATACGATGACCACCATTGCAGCTATTCTGATTGCATTAGTACGGTTAGTATGATAAATCGTAGTGCAGTATTGAATAAACTTCTGAGAAGAGGTATTCCAATCAAAGCTACTATTAATCTCTCTTTTGACATCAGTATGGCTTGTTAAAGCTTTTCTTTGTTGGAAAAGAAGTCAATAGTGTACACATACAGGTAAGAATATTTGGATGTTGAGAAAAAGATAGAACATATCTGAATGACACGACGAATATGTGGGGCGATCAAGAATACATACATATATTTAATAAAACCAAGCTTATTATTATTAATATTATTATTATTATTTATATTATTGCTCTTAGCTAATTTTGTATTTTTTTTTCAAATCATGGTACGAAGAAAATCTCTTTTAGATAAAGCCCAACTCATAACAATTTACTACAAATTGAGCAAATATCATTGAAATGAAATTGTGACACACTATAAATTTGTTGTTAATTCAAATTCAAATAAGTCATTCTGTTACAACGTTTGCCATTGCATGTCAATGGTGCGCAAAAGAGAAAACAGGAGACATCTTTGAAAGCAGTATGACACAAACCATTAAAGACAGGCACAAAAAAAAAAAAAAAACCGTGATAATAGTAAAATATACACGGAAAACGACATCAGAGAAATATTCGATTGTGCTGCGGTTACAATATCGATTTAGGACGGTCAATTGAGGTAAAATGTGAAAGTATAACTGGTGTCACATGAATACACTTTAGTACAGAAGACACAAATTCAACTCAGCACTGTATGTATACATGAATGTGAACAAATACTATATTGAAAGTGTCACAGCCACGATAACAGGAAAAAGAGTATAATAACACTTTAGTCAAACCCTCCGCTAGGAACCTTTTTTTACGAGCCCCACACTGCAAGTGAATAAGTGTGACGTTAATGTAAAATACGAAGGTATAACTGGTGTCACAACACTACGGCACTAACAACACTGTACCACAGTGGGTATTCAGGGATACAAAAGGGATACACTCAATCGTTTTACAGGCGCCCCCTTTCCCTGTAAACAATGTAATGTAAATAATCCTCCATATAGAGAATAAGGATCAACATATTTCTCAAGAAGAGAGGTCATACTTTTTTTTTACACACTAAACATTTATAGAATAATATGTTGCTATCAAAAATATGTAACATAAGTAATCCGTGCTCTGCAGCCCGTCTGTAAGGGAGCTAATTTCTTTCAAAGTTCACATTTATTGGATATTTGTTTTGGTCGATTAAAAATTCTCATGAAGTTATAGACAAACTTCTTTCGCTTTTTAAAGCGACTCAAATTTCTACACTTCATTTTTTTACACTTTATACATCTCTGCCTCATGATTTGATAAAAAGCAAGTTGCTGTCTCTTATACAATGGTGTTTTCACAGAGAATCTAAAACGTACATATGTACTTCCAAAAACTCTGGATTCTTTTCCAACAAACAATATACTTCATATAAATACTGGACTTGCAAGGAATTATGTAAAGCACTAGATTTTCTCATGAATAATATTTTTGTGCAATTTGATGACAAGATATATCAACAAATAGTTGGGATTCCTATGGGTACTAACTGCGCGCCTCTGATAGCAGATTTATTTCTTTATTGTTATGAGAGGGGTTTAATAGTTTCTATTCAAAAATCAAAACGTTTTGACCTCATTGACAAATTTAATAATACTTGCAGATATCTGGATGACATTTTGGTTATCGACAACCCTGAATTCGAACAATTTATATCAGAAATATATCCACCAGAGCTCACATTGAATAAAGCTAATACTTGAGATAAATCTACACCTTTCTAAGATTTAAACATAAAAATTATCAACAACCTAATATATACTAATATTTATGATAAACGTGAGGATTTTGGATTTCCTATTGTAAATTTCCCTTACTTGGATGGTGATGTCCCTCGACTCCCATCATATGGTATCTATATATCCCAATTCGTTCGATTTGTCAGAGGATGCACCCATGTTTTGGACTTTACAAATTACTACTAAACTTTTAATTCAGGGTTACAGATATCACAAGCTAAGAAAAACATTCGGCAAATTCTTCAGATTTTATTCAGAACTTCTATCTCAATTTGGAATATTTCTTTTCAACAGTATGTATCCAATGGAATTTCCCATCCTAATTTTTACGGTGATCTCGTATATAATGTAAAGATGATGGATAAATCCAAACCACAAGTCCAAAAATCATAAAACCAGAGGACATACAAAATCAGTGAAAATGAAAAACAAATGAAAAATAACAAAATATGTCTACTTGAAGAGCATATGTGAACCCCTGTGATGGAGTGGGATCAGGTGCCCGGGGAGAGTGAGCATCTCCTGCTTGCTAGCAACACCCGTCACATATACCCAGTAGAAAGAGTCAGATCGTGTAAATTCCATATGTATTTATATATGTAGAAGTCGAAGTAGGTAACCTTCTAGTATAGAAGGTGTCAAATCTGTGTAAAATGATCGGAATCGGTCTCAGTCCAGAATATCATTTAAACGTCTGGATAACGAGATATCATATGGAGTAATAAAAGTCTCGTAACGACCATAGAATTTCCTACGTGACGTTGCTAGTCTAGCACATATATAACCCTGGTTGAGCAGCTTAGCAGAAAGTCGCCTAGCCCTCAGAACAAAGTCACTGTAATTTGAACATGCTCTGGAATAACGTATTAACTGAGATATGAATACGCCGTATGCGGGCGATGATGGAATGTTGCTACTTATGAAAGGAAAGTGTGTGATAGCCAAATTGAAATCGACACGTTTGTCATAGAGTGAGGTGTTCAATTGATCATTAATGTCGAAAGACAACATAATATCTAAATACGAAGTAGAATTACTACTTTGTGTGGTTTCTTTGACCTCAAGTTTACTTGGATAGATGATGCTAAGATAATCCGCGAATGAAGGATTATTAATTGAAAGCAAGTCATCTATATATCTGTAAGTAAAATTGAAGCCAAGAGCCAATTGTTTTTTTCCTTGCGAAAGCAAAGACTGAATGAATTCAGCTTCGTATGAGTAAAGGAATATGTCGGCCAGAAGCGGAGCACAGTTAGTGCCCATTGGAATGCCGACAATTTGTTGAAAAACCTTACCTCCAAACACCACAAAAATGTTATTGATAAGAAAGTTCAACATCTGGATGACAGCTGTTTCAGTGTATTTATTTTTGGAATCAGAATTTTCCCTAACAAAGTAAGTTTTATCGTGGCCTATTACTATATATATACTATTACTATATATATATAAACTAAGGAAAGTAAAAGGCTCCGATAACGTTATTTTATCATGTAATAAAATAGTCAAACGTCTTCTAAATAGACAATATGATATTGAGATCATCAAAAAGACTATAGGTCTTGTATTTGGCCCCTTTAGATTAGTACTTCGCGTTGAGGTGGTGTGTGTTTGATTCACCAGGGTGTGTTGTGTTATGCGACAAAATTATAAGTCAGTAAGAAAGTTAATACTTTTAATAAAATCTCTACAGCAACATACAAGATAGCAAGTTGGCTTCGTGCGACGTGGAAAAGGGGGAGACCCGGCAGTTACGATGATCACAATGTTAAGTTTCACAATATAGTTCTTTCCAAGTTCTTTCTGAATCAAATAGATCTGAAGTCTATCAAGTATTTCCGAGGTCTGAATTCTATCAAGTATTTCCGAGGTCTGAATTCTATCAAGTATTTCCTAGGTCTGACTTATTAAACTCCCCAATTTCTTTTATATGTTGAAACACTATCCATTTCCTCAAGGAAATAGATTAGCCATAAATTGACTGGTCCAATTATGATAATTATACTAATTTACCACGTACCCCACGAAGCCATTAATTCCCAAATTTATAAGACTTTAAGATAAACAAGCAAGATAGACTAGCCATTAACTGACCAATTCAATTGTGATAATTACAAGTCTTTAAGATAAACCAGCGTGAACTTTAGTGTCTTTAATTGAGCCATTCACAGGAAATATCGTCCAAGATATAATGTTCCTTGGTGGATCCATCGGTGGTGTTTCTTAAAAATAATGTGTAGGTAGCGTGGTATGCCGCTACCTTACATTCCTCCCCATGTCACTAGAAAATATTCGAACACAATATTTTCTTAAAACAATCGATTATGTAACATGTTCTGTTTATTAGTCCAACATTATGAATCCTTAAAGCATTATCCTCGGCAATATCTCTCGGCATACGAATGTTCCTGGCAGTCCATACTGCAACAATGTACTAATAATGAATATGTACACGAAAATTAAGTTCAGCATATCTCCCGTTATATTTCTATTTACAATGTAATCCAATATAGTCAAGGGTCGTCGTCTCAACCCATACCTCAGTTCGTCGCACACCAATCTTCCGTTATATTACTATATACAATTTTATCCAATAGGGACAAGGGTCGTCGTCTCAACCCATACCCTAATTCATTGCTGGCGGGAAAGGGACGTCGTCTCATCCCATACCCTCAAAGTTCTTTAGGCCATCGGAAGAATCGGATACACCCTTTAGTCAGTGTCTATCTTCTCAGTAACGGCTTGGTCCATTCTTGGCGCAGTAGGCGTGGCAGTTGGCTCCTTCGCAACAAGATTTCTCATCTCTTGCATATCATTAACATCATTTGATTTTATGTCTGACTTTACCCTCCAAAAATCGTTTGGCAATCTTACATGCAAAAATGTTTCTCTTATATGTTTTACTATAATTACAAAAATCCCCATATAATGCCATTTCGAAAGAGGCTCCTCTATCTTAACTTTTTTTTTCAAATTTCTATTGGTATCAATAAAATTTTTAATTGGTAACTTTTAATATGATTTAATTCTTTAGGTATAAACATAAATATTGTTTGAGGTTTGCTTACGTCATGAGAAAACGCTGCTTTAATTTCAATAGCTATCGTATAAGAACCATCCGAAATATATCCCGCGAGTGGTAATAAAACATCTAAATTCACGTTTTTACAACAATTATTTTTTTCTATCATCATTCTAGTATCTTGTGCACAATTCTTTGATAGCGTTATGGGTCAAGTTTAACGACGAAGGAAGCTGACTCTGAATTTCTATTAACAGATTTCTTAAGTCGTCTGGGCTATTAATTGAAGGACTTAAATAATCCAAGCTTAGCATATTTAACTGCAACATTAATGTTTGACTGTAGAATCTTATTGTGTTTAAAACGTTTTCTCATTTGGGTATTTTGGATATATTGTTTACAATCAAACTATGAGGTGAATCTGTCTATCAATGCTCCACATCAGGTTGGGCAGCAATCGCAAAGAAATATTTGGTATCACCCCATCCCAAGTAGAACATACCTAGCTTAAACATTGAATGGCCACCTGAGGTAACCTAGCTACCTAATCGACTAAAGATTCATTCATTCCGTTTTAACTCTTGTCTGAAATAGAAGAATTATATAAATGTCATTGATTATAGGAAATTTGATTCGTTAGCAATCCTCAACCATATCAATCTAACTCATCAAATCACTACAGATCCTCAAGAGGTGATCTAAATACACCGGTTCAAGAAGTTTTCGTTTCAGCTTCTTTATTTGTTAATCGCAAATACCACATATGATGGGAACCGATTTAATGCAATTTTCTATTAATTAAGCCATTTATTGTAATCAAGGAGTTAACCATCTCCTTCATGTGTATGTTAACATATGCCACATTACTATGGACATTACTAAGTTTTAATTAATTTATCAAAGAATTCAAAAGCCTTCAATAGTACTTTATCGCGGCCTTTTCACATCTTTTTGGTGTTTTACTATTGACAACTTCATCTATAACCATTTCATCATCAGTAAATTCGGGGCCTGGTTGTTCAGAGTCCGAATATTGTATTGATTCCGATTCAGTACTCTCTTGGTTTAGTTGTCTCTTTTTTCTCTGCCTGAGTCTATTAGACAATTCCATCAAGGGTATGTCATCTTCACTTGATGATGAATCCCTTCGGGTTCTATACCTGTTTGCCATTTTGCTAAGTGGTATATTTTCATCAGACTCGTCAGAATGTGACTCAGATTTATCATCTGCATCACTTTCTTCAGGAGGTACTACATAATTAGTTCTCCTAAGCCGATTACCCATGTTATCTTTTGGTATTTCCCATTGATCTATTTTAGCCAAACGTAATTGTTCAGCATGTGCTTTTGTTGTAGTGCCATCAAGTTGACTTTTGATTATAAAGCTAACTGAAGAAGTTTGCTCTATAATTCTGTAATGCGGTTTCCATCTAACATCAAATTTATTTTTTCTAGTATGGTTTTTATAGTAGACAGAGTCTCCTATTTGAAACTTCACTGATTTACTGATTCTATCGGCATATTTAGCTTGAGCCTTTTTAGTTTTCTTTAAATTGCGATGCACTTCTAAAAATGACCTGTGCTGTATTTGTAACGCAATTTGATGTTGATCGTCGCCGAAATATTTGCGTCGAGGTTTCAAAATATTGTCTAAGGGAAGAACCACGTCTCTATTATAAAGTAGGAAAAAGGGAGAAAACTTGGTCGAATCACTGATGTTAAACCTTATAGCGGCTGAGGTTTGTTTCCAATACTGAATGTTCATCCTTCAGATATTTTGACATAACATCATGCAAGGTTGGGTGAAATCGTTCGACTTTAGCATTCCCTTGGGGATGGTAATACGATGTTGTCACGTGATGAATATTCAAAGCTTCCAAAGTCTCTCTGACAGCCTTGTTTACATTTACTGTACCATTGTCAGTAACCAACTGCAATAGTGAACCGTATCTGGGAAATATTTCATTAATGAGCAGATGCGTGATGTTATCTGCAGACTTGTCTTTTACGGCAAACGCTTCTGGGTACCCGGGATTCAAATCAACAAATGCGATTATGTATTTGTTTCCAGATAAGGAAGTGGGATAAGGTCTTGAGAGATCCAACCCAACTTTAGCCCAGGGATAGGGTGGAATGTCTGTTTCCATAAGAGGAGGTTTTATCTTTGTCAAATTTCTAGTCTGACACGTTACGCAAGACTGGATATATTCTAACAAACCTTGATAGGGTTTTGGCCAATAATATTTACTTTTTATGTTATAAAAGGTGCGATCCACACCGAAATGACCTAACTCATCATGGTACTGTTTTATAACATTCATTCTCAAATGACTTGGTACATACAGTCTTAAGGTGGGGCTGTCATTGATATCAAAGATATAATACAATATATCTTTCACCATCATATGATGAGCTTGATTGACATTCGAAGCTTCACCATTTTTCAACTGAATTTTAAGTTTTAATATGTCCGAATCCTTCTCCTGTTCTTCAAGCATATTAAAACCTTCCAGATCATTCACATTCGGTAGTTTTAGTTCTTCATTCTGTATCTTGCAACTAGCATGGTCTCTAGGTTCGAATCTATTAGAGTTCAAAGCATTGACCTCTAGTGTGTTTCGGTGGATATCTGGTATATCACCAGTGTTTTCATCCGACATATTGACAGATTCTTGAGGACACCGTGATAACAAATCAGCACATGTGTTCTCACGACCAGCTATGCATTCAATTTTGCAATTATACGCCATTACATTCATTGCCCAGAGTTGAATCTTTTTATTTTCCATAGGGGCATCAAGAATATATTTAAGGGGCTTGTGATCTGTTTTTATGACAAAACTACTATTGTGAAGGTAATAATCTAACTTCTGTAGCGCATAATGGATAGCATACGCCTCTTTTTCTATTGTAATCCAACGCGTTTGGGTATCACTAAGTTTGTGACTTAGGTAATAAATTGGTTTTTCATTTATTAGGCTCGGAATTGCATCATCAATGTCATCACAGGGTTGCGTCAAACATGCACCTATGCAAGTGTCGCTTGCGTCCGTATATAACGTATAGGGCTTGTTTAAGTCCAGATATGATAAAAGGGGAACCACTGTGAGACTTTGCTTGAAATAATCAAAAGCATTTTGACATTTTTCACACCACTGAAATCTTGTATATTTTTTAGTTAAAGCGATCAGTGGTTCAGCTATCTTTGAGAAATTAGGAATGAATCGCCTGTAATAGCTGCACATACCTATGAAACTACGATTTTCTTTTACAGTTTTGGGAGAGGGCAAGGTTCGAATCGCCTCTACTTTTGTGGGTCGGGCTTGACTCCATCTTTGTTGATTACATATCCCAAATAAGTGGTTTCTTCTCTAAAGAAAGTACATTTCTTTAATTTCAACTTTAGGTCATGTTTTCTTAGCCTGTCAAAGAGCTGCTGAATATGAGCTAGATGTTCATCATGAGATTCTGGCCAAATAATGACGTCATCAATATAAGCAGTGCTGAATTCCTCACAACCTTCAAGAACTATGCTCATTAAATGTTGAAATACACCAGGGGCATTACATAATCCAAAAGGCATTTTGTTGAATTCAAACAATCCTTTATGACAAGCAAAAGCAGTTTTGTGTTTCTTCTTTGGGTCCATAGCTACTTGCCAATAACCAGATTTCAAATCTAAAGTGGGGAAATATTTTGCTTTTCCTAATTGTGGGATTATGTCGTCTATCAACGGGAGCGGGATAAGATGTAGTTTTAGTAATTTGATTCAATTTCCGAAAATCTATGCACATTCTTGTGGTTTTATCCTTTTTTGCAACTAAAACAATGGGAAAACTCCAAGGTGACTGAGAGCGTGAAATAATGTTGGCATCTAACATTTCATCAATCGCACTGTCTACAGTTTTCCTATGATGTAAGGGAATTCTATAGGGTCTAAGTTTTATTGGTTCATGGTCACCTGTGTCAATTGTCATTTTCACAGTTTCCGTTTGTCCTAACTCTGTATCTTTAGCTGCGAATAAGTCTTGATTG
The DNA here is from genome assembly GCA_035048485.1 of Pteria penguin. NCBI lineage: Eukaryota > Metazoa > Mollusca > Bivalvia > Pterioida > Pteriidae > Pteria > Pteria penguin. The sequence continues at coordinate 16,930,273 of CM068589.1, forward strand.
TTCCCAACTAATTGCTTAACACTTTCCAAGTGTTCGGGTTCGGTATCTAAATCTTTTAAATCAAGAGACGTTTTATTTGACAAAACTTCATTGATCGTCTTTGTTTTATCTGCAGCGGGTGTCTCTTTTTCATCTATCGTGAGATTAGTCACTTTTCCTATGATGCAACCACGTTTTAAATAAATAGTTTTGTTTGTATGATTACTCAAAGCAATGGGCACTATTTTATTTGATTTTACTATTGCATTATTAATTTCAAGACCAGGTTCAGAATCCACATATCCTTTTTCTACTGCACTTTTTTCAACAAATTCAGTGTGATTCAACGGAGTTTTTATCCGTGCCGGAACAATGTTCATAGTGTTTGGTTTCACCTTTACACCTCTCTGTAATCTTACTAGGGCGTTTATGTGACAATCTTCTTCAAGCAGTACGTAGGACCTTCCTATTTTCAAATATCCTAAGTCATAATAAAGTCTTACTCCTTGAGTTGTTAGATAATCTCTGCCTAAAATAATGTTTCTATTCATATCTGCTATTACATAAAATGGTTGATTTACTGTAGTCCCTCCTATTTTAATTTCTAATTCCACATAACCGTCTATTTCTAATTTTCCGCCATTTACAGATTGGAGACTAATAAGCTTCTTTACCAAATTTGGGGGTCTTTTTAAAGATTGATAAATTCGTCTGTGTAACAAACTAACTTCAGCGCCACTGTCAACTATTGCTCTAAATTTCTTTTTACCAATTCTCAAAAGGGACGAATTTGGACTACCAGTTAAATTTATTTTGTAAGACGGATAGTTTTCTGTTTTATTCTTAATTTTGTTTTTAAATTTTCTTTTATTTCTGACTGTTCGTTTAAAACTCCCGGCGACGGTCCTGTTTCGGCGGGAGCCTACTAGTTTTCCTGATTCGTAGAATTCTGTAGAGACCAACAATTCCTACGAATGTGACCTTTCTTTCCACAATGAAAACATTTCATGTCTGCATGTTTACCACGCCGAGCCTGGGGGTTTTGTCCCTCATTTGTCTTTTGTACATCATTAATTTGTTTTAAGCGACAACGATTTGTAGTGTGGTTAGTTCGATTACAAATAGCACATCGCTTACGGGGCCTATAATGGCCAACTTCCATCGGCGTCTCACCATTCTCATGCAGAAAATTTTGTGAGCTATAGGTGGAGCTACCTGTCCTAAGACTAACACGTTTCCGAAATGATATTTCAGTTATAGCGATAGAGATTGCTCTCTGAAAATTCTCGGGATTTTCCCGCATTACTTTGATCTTCAGGTAATCGTAAGCCAAACCATCTATAAAGAAATTCACTAACTGTTTCTGAACTTCTGCTGTATTTAAATTATCAAAAGCTTGGTCTGCTAATATTGACAATATATGCGCGTACAGCGATACTTCTTCATCTTGTTTTTGCTTTACTCTTTGTAGTAAGGACAGCGCGTGCTGTCGATCCGTTACGAGCGCGAACCTTATCGATAACTCTGCCTTAACTTGATTCCAATTAAATCCGGGGTGATCATCGTATAATCGTTCAATAAAGTCGCTAACGGCATCATTACTCGTTCTGTAAGCAATTTCTTGTGTAAAGATGATGGATAAATCCAAACCACACGTCCAAAAATCATGAAACCATAGGACATACAAAATCAGTGAAAATGAAAAACAAATGGAAAATAATAAAATATGTCTACTTGAAGAGCATATGTGAACCCCTGTGATGGAGTGAGATCAGGTGCCCGGGGAGAGTGAGCATCTCCTGCTTGCTAGCAACACCCGTCACATATACCCCGTAGAAAGAGTCAAATCGTGTGAATTCCATATGTATCTATATATGGAGAAGTCGAAGTAGGTAACCTTCTAGTATAGAAGGTGTCAAATCTGTGTAAAATGATCGGAATCGGTCTCAGTCCAGAATATCATTTAAAAGTCTGGATAACGAGATATCATATGGAGTAATAAGAGTCTCGTAACGACCGTAGAACTTCCTCAGTGACGATGCTAGTCTAGCACATATATAACCCTGGTTGAGCAGCTTAACTGAAAGTCGCTTAGCCCTCAGAACAAAGTCATTGTAATTTGAACATGCTCTGGAATAACGTATTAACTGAGATATGAATACGCCGTATGCGGGCGATGATGGAATGTTGCTACTTATGAAAGGAAAGTTTGTGATAGCGAAATTGAAATCGTCACGTTTGTCATAGAGTGAGGTGTTCAATTGACCATTAATGTCGAAAGACAACATAATATCTAAATACGAAGTAGAATTACTAGTTTCTGTGGTTTCTTTGACCTCAAGTTCACTTGGATAGATGATGCTAAGGTAATCCGCGAATGAAGGATTATTAATTGAAAGCAAGTCATCTATATATCTGTAAGTAAAATTGAAGCCAAGAGCCAATTGTTTTTTTCCTTGCGAAAGCAAAGACTGAATGAACTCAGCTTCGTATGAATAAAGGAATATGTCAGCCAGAAGCGGAGCACAGTTAGTGCCTATTGGAATGCCGACAATTTGTTGAAAAACCTTACCTCCAAACACCACAAAAATGTTATCGATATGAAAGTTCAACATCTGAATGACAGCTGTTTCAGTGTATTTATTTTTGGAATCAGAATTTTCCCTAACAAAGTAAGTTTTATCGTGGCCTATTACTATATATTTGAATTTGCGGCTTCCGTTTTTACTAGTAAATGCATTTTGAATAATTTCCGCTAATCTGTCTTTTAATTTCTGATGAGGGATCGTTGTGTACAGAGTCGAAAAGTCAAAAGATTTGATGGAGTGAATTTTAGTAAAACTTTTTGATTTTAGATGTTCTAACAACTCTTTTGAATTTTTAAGGATCCACATTTGATTAATTCCACTTCTGGAATATACTGTTTCGCAATATCTATGAAGGCCAGATTTAATTTCTGATAATATTTTTGTGAGTAGCATCGATACAGATTTTGTGGAACACTTCGAGGAACCAGCGATAAAGCGTTGTTTGTACGGAGTTTTGTGCATTTTTGGAATACAGTACAAATATGGAAGTTCTAAATTCAATTTATTTGAGTCAATACCAAACGTATTGAGGACAGATTTATGATTCTCGAGTACTTCCGAAACCGAAAAGTTCGTGAGAGTATAAGTAGGTCTCATCTTCTGTTAAACCATTTAATTTAGCACATTTCTCAATACTCTTAATCCATCTATCAAATTGATCTGGTTTTGTTCCGTCAAAAGATGGGACATCTAATTTTACCCCTTGTTTTGTTAAAATCCCACTTAACCTATCAACTTGCCTACCTAACCCTTGAAAAAGTAAAGGGACATCAATAGTTTCAGCCAAGACGATTTCAGAAAAGCAAAAATCAGACTTACCGACAGAGGATGATGGTTAAAATCCAAATCCAGTCTACGGCAACCAAATCACAAACATGTGTAGGGAAGTACTTCGCATTGGGTGCGTTGTGTTATGCGACAAAATTATAGGTCACTAAGAAAGTTAATACTTTTAATAAAATCTCTACAGCAACATACAAGATAGCAAGTTGGCGACGTGGAAAAGGGGGAGACCCGACAGTTACGATGATCACAATATTAAGTTTCACAATATAGTTCTTTCCAAGTTCTTTCTGAATCAAATAGATCTGAAGTCTATCAAGTATTTCCGAGGTCTGAATTCTATCAAGTATTTCCGAGGTCTGACTTATTAAACTCCCCAATTTCTTTCATATGTTGAAACACTATCCATTTCCTCAAGGAAATAGATTAGCCATAAATTGACCAGTCCAATTATGATAATTATACTAATTTACCACGTACCCCACGAAGCCATTAATTCCCAAATTTATAAGACTTTAAGATAAACAAGCAAGATAGACTAGCCATTAACTGACCAATTCAAGTGTGATAATTACAAGTCTTTAAGATAAACAAGCGTGAACTTTAGTGTCTTTAATTCAGTCATTCACAGGAAATATCGTCCAAGATATAATGTTCCTTGGTGGATCCGTTGGTGGTGTTTCTTAAAAATAATTTGTAAGTAGCGTGGTATGCCGCTACCTTACACCCCTCTACAGCCGTATGAAAACTTTTACTTGAACGTTGCACGCTGACTAACAGGGCGGTGGGGACTATATGAAGGGCCTTGATTAAACTTCTTTCAGAGGAGACATGGTCCTGAACCTCGTCCCCTCTGACTGTTAGTCGGGACTTCTACAGATCTGGGGTCTTAGCTCGCTTTCAGACTGGCAGAGCACGGTTTATCATGTTGATGTCGCATATATTTTTATACCATTATGTGTTTTACAGTACTTTACGTGTTTACATTTTTATGACCTCTCAATATGCGACACCTGTTGACCCTTGTTCTTTACATGGAGGATTATTTATAATTTTTTAAAAGTACGTTCTTTGATTGTTCTGCTGTTACGGTGAGTGGAAAGGTGGGCCCGTAAACCGGTTAACCACACCATTTGTTTGGCTTTTGTCAAATTAAATGACCGTCCTAAGTCGGTATCGTAATTGCACTACAATCAAATATTTTTGTAATGTGTTATATGTTCTAGTATATTATTTATATTCATGTATTGTATAGCTCCATGGTGACTTCTGCCACATAACTGAGCCAGTAACTCCTCTTTTTTCTTTCTTAGTAAAATATTTCGTAGCATAATATTTATTAAAAAAATCACTCTTTAAAGAAATATGATTACAATATAATAACAGTTACATAATCCCTTGCAAAGATTTTTACATAAGAGGCTTAAATATTATTTTACTCATATCTGGCTGTATTTGAACATGTTTCTTTTTATTTTTGAGGAAGTTCGTCATGCATGGCATCCTTCCTCAGCAGCTATTTCAGATACATGTGAAAAGAAACTGTTCTCCTGCAGCACCGATATCATTGTTAGTTGATCAGTATTAAGAAAAGCTAAACTGCTCATCTGTTGATTACAATGTTATACTTACAAATTTTCTCATTGCAAATCTTTCCCGTTTAGTATATAATCTTGAATAGGTTTCACGTTCAATTAGAATACATCAATCCTCGAATTAATGACTATCTGTTATAAGAAACGCTCCACACATAATTCTATACAAGTCTACATATATGTTTAATCTGCAAACTCCATGTGCAAGTCCTTATATTGCCGTAAAGCCTTTACTTAAACTTACACGCGAATTTGAAATCTTCATGAGTTCATGAAAATATTTAAGTCAATCTTGAATTTGTGTGCTTGTTGTTGTCCAAATAAAATACTCTTCAAAGGCAGTAACCACCATTAAAAAAGGTGCATGTCATTTCCATTAAAATAATGCATTTAAGCCTTCCGTTAGCCCAGGTACAGTGAGGTGCAGTCCTAACATAACATTATGTTAACGTCACGTTAACGTGAGGTTTGCTTTCCTCGTGCGCTCAGGACTGCTGAGCACACGCGCTTGCATTAACGCAGATTTCCTCGTAAACTTAATTTCCAGACCACATTAACGCGCTTGGCTGCCGCGTGAACATGCTTGACAGCCACGTTCGCTTGCTTACAACTTAAAACTTATATTAACGTGTAAATAGAGAAGAATTTGAAGGAGAATCGTTATCTACATTATATATTTAAATATCAATACATACATGTATAAGGTGTACATGTAAGTAAATATTTAGAATTAAATAAACCCCTTATGAGTGAAGGGATGAATTTTAAAAATATTGAACACAATTTTGTAACATTGAATATAATGACATGTATTCTTATTTTAGAATAATAATAATAATAATAATAATAATAATAATAATAATAATAATATCAATAAAGAAGAAATAATAATGATGATAACTATGGTATTTGTATATCATGAAAAAATATCTACATTGAAAAATATTAATAATAAATACATAAATAACAAATAAATACATAAATTATAAATAAATAAACAAATGAGAAATAAATAAAATTTAATTTTTTAAAGATCAATAAATAGAATTAAATTAGAATGTAATTATCCTAGATTCTTTATAGTATAAACTTACGAAGTTTTTCATACCGTATTACATGTCTACGCGGTAATTTCCATTGTTATATTACATGAAACCCTGAATGTGGTGTGTAATTTTAACATTACATGTAATACACGTATTTCGCGGTAATCTAATAAGATCCATTGTATTTCCTCCATCCGTACCACTGCATAGAGAATTATAAATATAGGTATGTGAATGTGGGACTGGACCGAGCGCACGCGGGAAAAACATTGAGTTAACGCGTATTTCCTCCCGCGTTAGCGCAAGGAGCGCACGCGTGTCCGGTCGAGCAGTCCTAGCGCGTGTGCTAAAGCAGTCCTCATGACCGCTTTTCGCGTTAACGTACATGTTATGTTAGGACTGCACCCATCTGTAACTGTTTACAAGAAGAAATCAAAAACGTGAGAAAGTTTTCGGACGAAGGATAATGTAACACCACGATAGCTAAAGGCTCAAAAGAGTGGATAATAACAGATTTCCTTATTTCTCAAACTAGGCTGAAAACTGATTTACGTTCAGTCACCAAGTGAATTTTAGATTTGAGGTTAATTTACTAGTAGGAAAAAAAGCGAATAAATTCAATGTAAAACACAAGGAGAGATGCTGTACTCGTGACAGAAATGTCCTGCCTTCGACTTTTTATGTGTGATATCTTTCGAATATAGCCACGTTAAAAGCATAAGGATAAATATATATAATACTTATCTGGTGCATACTATGCGTATTTCGACTAATAATGCATAGTTAGTGATGATCAAGGCAAAAACCATGAACATCCAATGTATGAGTATTTAAGAAGCGAACAATTATTAAATTTACATTACAGTAATCTCGCCAGAGAACCAATATAAGAACAACCTATGCACGAGTAAAAGACTCCTTAGTTATAAAGGTAAATATGATGTAAACTTTTGATTGACTTCTTCCTTTTTTATTGATAGAACTATAAAATGTGCGAAACATTAAATGCACGTACTTGCCAGAATGTCATGTGTGGCATTCAATTTGTAAAAGACATCAAATCCATATATGCACCCAAATTCTAAGTTCTCAATATCCCAGTCTAGTGCAGGAGTTTTCATGGACATTACACCTTCTGAAACATATTGTAGATCTTCGGAATATCCGGCAACGACTGCAGTTCCTTCATTTATAACTAATGCAAAATTATTCAGATTTATTGGAGCTCTCCACTGTCTGGCAAATGTAAAATGGAATGGTTTGTTTCCAATATTACAGGAAAACGTAGAACCAGTTCCTCCTATCTGGATATAACCACTCTGTACAGTAAGCTGAGATAGTACTGAAATATGGTAAAGACATTCTAAATAAAAAGTCTATCATTCAAATATTCAAAACTGCTTAACCGCCTCAAATTTCTTTTATAAATATATCCTCAAAAATCAGATCTATTTCTTATTAGTTGGTTATTCAACATTAGTTTTCAAAAAGAATGTCTAATATTTCCTAAAATGTTCATGAAAAATAAAACAAATTCAGGCTTTTTATTTTTTCTCTCATTGGGACTACAAATATACTTATTTTTTTAAATACAGATTCAGATTAAGCACCATCCATTCTATACTTGAGAAATATACAAATAAATATTGAAAGTCAAAACTACGTTTAAGCCTTTATTTTGAGAATCAAACAGATCACACAATAAACAATTATGTCGGAGAACTACTCAACAAAATCATAAGCTGACATTTGTCAACCTTTGATCCATACAAATAAAAAGAATAGTGCATGAGTTTCATATACATATTTTCTAGTAAAATTAGGAAAGTACATGCGTGCTCGTTTTTCTTTGTTGTCTAGATCAGGAATATGACATCGTCCCATCCTCCCCTGTTTGATAGGACGTAGCACCATTTTAAATGACGTTTGTTCCAATTAAAGCGTCTTGTAGGCGAGCTTTAACCACTAATCCTTTTCGATTTGCAAACAAGAAATATCAACATACGAAGAGTAACATTACAAATACCATCTTTCTTGCCCGAGTATAATATATATTTCTACTAGATCTATATATCTAATGAATTAGGCAGTATTACATGCTGTGTTTGCACAGTCTAGACTGGCAGTCTCCCCATTCTGTTATCTGTGTCTAATATGCATAACACCACCACTCTTTCCATGTAGACATTTCCATAATTACTTTAGTTCATGATCTGATTAACCCTCCCTCCACTTTTCCTTTCACATTTCATAATACCTCACATGTAAATTTTATCTCACAATATATCATGGTCGAGTGTTAGGAACTTTAATAAATGTTTATATTTTTACTTCAGATTAGAAGCCCATGACAGATAGATGGGCATGCAGACAGACAGTGACTACTATAGGGCAGCTGCTTATGAAGCGGTAATATTTGGATTTAAATCATAACCTACTGTTGGGATTGAAATTTTGAATAACAGTGATAATTCAAAATCATCGTTGCATTGCCCAAGTTTGAAGAGCATTGATAATTTTACTCATTTACACTAGGTCCAACACAATAGTAGAAGATCATAAAGTATTTGAAGTCATTAAAACCAGTGTAGTAATTGACAGCCTTTGGATTTGTTTCAAAGTTATTAATACTAAATGCACTGACAAAAGACAGGTTGCATTGGCCTTCTTTTTCATTCAACAAGAGAATATTCTGATCCTCTTTCACACAGGAATTATGATTCTCATCCTCAATCTCAACCTTTATCTGGACCTCTGATATAGATTCTAGCTTCATTATTGATCTTCTCTCCAATCTGGACTTCCTGGCATCAGCTACAGCTTCTCCTTATGGGTGGGCTTGAAAGCTGGAGACTGAGGGAATGGCACCATCCTTTGGTCTAGACCTCTCACATGTAAATTTTAACGCCATTACAAGGTCTAGATAATTGTGGATATTTTTCTTCATATTCAATTTTTGTTTTTTATTGAGGGTGATAATTGTCCTGTTAGGACATTTTAAGTTTATATTTGTCCGGATTACAAAACTATGCTAGATTTATAATCTTCATGTCTATCTGTCTATTAATATTTTGGTTAAGAGTTTTGATCTATGCAATAGGTAGGGACACCGATTTTTATTTTAAAGACCTGAGATAAGGTTCACAATATTGATGCATGTTTGAGTACAATGTCAGACAATATTGTGTAACCATTTATTGTTAAAGTTTAACTTCTGAAGTTGCATTACTGTACTTTTCCCAGCAATTTTTAAGTACGTAATATATCAAAATTTGGGGGAGTGTCTCAGTTCTATTTCAATTTCTGATATATGTTGATTTGAAATTGTCTCTAATCAACTTCAATTATATTAAAATGAATTTGTAAATTGTCTTTTTATTTACTTCTCATCTGCATCCAGTCTTGAGTACCTTTCTGAAAAAAAAACCAAATAAACAAAAACCAGAAAGCAACAGGAATTTTCAACTTAATTCATGCAAACAACAAACTGAAAAATTCAAATTATTCATGGGTAATGTAGGTCTGAAATGTTCAATTAAAATTCTACAAGTTGAAGTAGTATCCTTATTTTACAAAATAATCCAATGTGGTTCATTCAGTAAGGTGTTCCTGGGTTTTGAGGACGGCCAGTTTTGCAAAGGTGTCCTTTTTCAGGTTAGATTAGACCGATAAGAGGAAGACCCCATGTCAAATAAGGCATAGCACTTAACGGGTCCTTAAATGCTTTAATGATTATGATGGGCCCGTTGCAAAAGTTAACTTAAGCATGATATGGGGAGCAGTATAGTCAAGTACACAAAAAATTAAATTATTTGGTAATGTCACAAATGTTTACATGATTTTAGTAGTACTACACATGTAGTTCGAGGAAGACGTTTCCATAATTAACCATTATCTTATATTGTACACAGTACGTAGCCCCCACCCCCACTCCTCCTTTTTACAGTGTACATACATGCATGAATATCAAAGAAATTCGAGAAAAGACATTTTAAATGCAAATTCAACAATAAAGTGAACGTTTGATAATGACTTTGAAATATATTATTTTACCTTGTAGCGTATCTCTGTAGTCGCCCGGCTGACAGTGGTGCTTGATCACCACAGAGCTCCACTCCAGTTCATTTTCAATGCTTCTGTCTTTGGAAATTTGTGTCCCCCGATTAGTTTACAGCCCATGACACACCAAAGTTTCATTTTATTCCGGCTAAAGTCAGTGAGTTTTACAATGAAGTGAAAGGTGACGTCATATGATACCTCCTAGTACACATGCGCCATCTGGCGGCAAAAAATGACGTCACAAAGCCTCACTTACTTCATTTTACATTTAGTAGATGTTGAGTGTTAAAGTCCATGGGGCTATACTCGACCAGTGTACACGTCGATGGTATTTTGAGTTATTTAATAAATAAGACATAGCTTGATGTAAATACAAATTACTACACATAGTTTTATACGGCATCATTGTGCAGGTTACCAGACGATAGGCAAAATGGAACGTAAATATATGTAAAACATATCACTCCTTCCCATGAGCAGTGTTTACACGCACTGCACTGATAAAAGTGGTAGTGTGGATTCCATTGCTGCTTTGTTTTGTTTTTGTTTTTATTTTATTTTTCAGCTTCTAACACATCTACCAAGATATACAAAGATTATTTTCAGTACATACTTATTTACATAAACAATGCACATGAATATTTACTTGTGGCACCAAAAACTTCTCATTTCATTTGTTTCATTGCGTGTTTTATAGATCTCGAAAACATATTCTAAAAGACCCACCCCACACCGGATTCTAGTTTCAACAATTCCCACACCTTTTCACTCTCGGTCATGTATATATCTATCTTTTTTTTCTATTTATCTGTCTTACATACATATATGTAATATATACATATACATGTTTTTTCGGCGGAAGTTTATTTTGTAAGCAGCGGTGGATGATGTTATTTATGGTAAATGCTATCTATATTACTATGGACAGGAAGCCGAAAAGTGTGCACCCGAGCCTACTACCACATCTATCACCAGTAATACAACACCTACAAGTCCGCCGACCAAAGGCCTACCTGGTACAAAATTTACAGAAACTAACAATGGCAATGTGTTTAATAAATGCTCTACCTCGTCACTTCTTATAAACCGAAACATTTTCTCAAACAAAACTGGCGATCGTGTGTAGACTTCGAAAGTGGATTTATGACTGAGGATGACTATATTTCTTTGACAGGTGTCAGTCAACACGCTTTTGATGACCTATGCAAGCATGCACCATGTGTCTTTAGGAACACTCCTGTAAGAAGTGTTCGAAAATCTGTGGGAATGTTCGTATTAAAAGTAAGGTCGGGAATGTCCAATACACGTTTGATTACTCTGTTTCACATTCACATATTCGATCATGTCTCTGACGTGTCATCGCCTCTGTCAGAACGGCTCTAAAGAGTTCCTTTGTTCCCAAGAATCTAGGGTTACACCATATTACTCGTGAGCAAGTTATAGCAAGTCAAACTCGCCATCTCGCGCAGCCTCTCTTTGGTTCTGTTACATTATCTATTCTCGTTCTGAATGGGACAAACATTTATATTCAAAAGAGCGGGGATATCAGCTTCAACGTAGTACTTTTAGCATACATAAAAGTAGACCTGTAGTAACAGCAAGCGGTTAATATTTGACCGATCTTGGACCGTAGTTTGCCGACTCAATAAGCAATGACGAATCCGTTCTCAACCATTTGCTAAAGATGAACATAGAAAATATTAGACAGTGGATCCAGGAATATGCCGTATTTGTTGTTGACAGAGATTTCAGAGATTCATTAGATGTGTTAGAAGAATTCGAGATACAAGCAAAGATATCTACATTTATGAAAAGAGGAGAGCGCCAAATGACAACTGACAATACAAATACTAATTGCATCATTACTAAAGCATGTCTAGGTATCCCCACGCTTCAGCGAAAGTGTCCGACTTTAAAACTCATTCGTCTGGCTGTATGTCCGTCCGTCATAAAAATAACCTCGGTGATACCTTCCAAAGTAATAATAGTAAATTGACTGATTATTGTTTTACGTCACTTCACGAATATTCCACGTACATGTGTATATGGTGACGTCATATGCCTGCTACATTGCATAGAAATCTAAACCGGTGCAACGGACCCACCTGAAGCAGTGAGGTATCTTTTACGTGCCATGCCTACCGTGACACGGGTTCTCGGTTTTTACTCATCCGAAAGACACAACACCAGTATGCTATTTTGAAATATATGTATATCTAACTTTCCAAATGCGGTGGGTCGTAGAATCACATTTTCGAATTAAGAAGTGGTCGTACTTAGCAATCAGATCCCACATATTGGTGAATATGTGCGAATCGTTTGTGCCATTTCTAACAAGTATGATCCTCCATTATCACGTGGCACTAAAGATAAGGACTAAAGGCGTGGATGTTATGCTGTATGATGAATCTTTCCAAGCAGGTAAATTCTCTTCAAACATATGTGGAGGAAAACAGCCTTCACCGACGTAAGGCTGTCTGGAAACCAGTACTCTATTTGGACACTTTTCCTCTCTTAGACGAGGATGATCTAGGTAATATAACATGCAAATTGTACCAATTAAGATGGCTAGCAATTATTTGCCAGACCATATTGCTAATGACAGTGAAATTTATTTCCACAAAGACGATACGACCCTATTGCCAGTGAGCATACAAAGTCGACGTGTAATTTCTAAGCACTACATGCTCTACAGACCCTATTCAGAATGTGTTATAGAAGCTTGGTACTGTAAATGTCGTGCTGAGGCAAACGTGTTGGGCGTATGTTCACACATTGCAGCTATTCAATGGTATCTGGGCTACGCAAGATACACAGAACACAGTGCGTTTGACGTGACAGGATGGGGTCAATATCTAGACGATGCAGTAGTAGTAGACGAGACCGAGTCCGCGTCCGACGGAAGTATAACTGAGGAGTGAAACTGCAGGATTTCGGCCAATATTTGACACATTTAAACAAATGTTAATTATAAATGTTAATGTAAATGTTAAATGTACTTTCGTATTCTACATTGGTGTTAGGCATAGCAAATTAAACGGAAACGGTCTACACAAATGTTTTTATATTAGAAGGACACTTGTTGAAAACTATTTAAATGTCGAAATGTAAAAAAAAAAATAGTATAATTGAAGGTTCATAGTGAACGATACTGGTGTGACGTCATATATAATTTCAAGACACTTGGAAAGGTGTCATTTTCCACCATTCCAGCAGTTAGTTTTTAAAGCAGTATCGCATATAACTTTGATGCCCCTGGGTTGATGCAAAACGTTTACTGTCGTTCATGAATAAGTAATAAATGATATATTAATGGGACATAGTCCGAGACTGGAAAATTATAGCATGAAAAGGATAAATTACGACTATATCTCATTTTTCCTGTATTACATAAATTATAAACTTTGTGTTAATTGCAATCCCTCAATGTTTTCGTAATTGAATCGAATTAAATTCGGCCGGTATCAATTCTGCAAATAAGGCGATGTTCCGCCCATAATCATGCGCGTGCGCGGATATTCACTGTAGTAAACAACAAAAATAGTTCATATGGTGGAATACGAGCACGGGAAAAGCAAGAGTGCGGTAGAAAATAACTATACATAGATTCAGAGGCCAAAAAAAAAAAAAAAGAAAAGTGGAACAAATGTTAGAATCGGGCAATGCTCGAGTTTCATTGTCACGTGATTTCCTCTGACCGACCTCATCAATATTCAAAGAGTTAGCGTGGTTATGTTGCAAATTTAAAACGGTTAACGACATCGACTTTGGTACCGATACTTTTTATACATCTTATATAATATACTAACAATCGATTGCCGTTTAAGAAATCCGTTTACATTTTTTATACTTTTCTCGACTTCAATCGGACCATGCTTCTTTAAATAGACCCTCCTCAAAAACTCTCATAATATTGTAAGCAGAAGCTTGATTTTCATGCTGCAAAAATCGTGCTTCTGCTTCACTTAATACGGAGTCACCCGAATAAAGCGAACGGCGGTGTGTTATCTTTTGTGTTCACAATATTATTCACGTTCGCGTTCGACAATTTTTATCTAAGTAGATATTTTTATGGGGAGAGGGGGCAAGAAGACCCCCTTGAACAGGAATTTGTGCAAAGCCTTTCTGACACTGGACCACTTGTTCTGTGTCCCCAACCAAGGGACATATTACATGTCGTCAATGAGTGACTAGATGGAGTTCACGCTCAAACAACGTGTCTTATTTTACAGAATCTTGGAAGGATACTCACTAAATTTACAGTATCACTTTACTTTCACATTTATTCTCTTCACTCACTTTCTCTTTATATAAAATCGGAGACTCTCCATTAGTAATTACACAGCATGTACATAATTTAATTTCCAATGTATTACCATGTTTTAATAATAGCTTTGTTCTATTCATCTCGTGGCAATGCCCACAGCTCTTTATGTGGAATAGTTACGTGTACAACATAATGCACCCCGGCAATCATTACTTTGGATCTGCTATACTTACAAGAGATTAAGAGTTGTCGGATGTGGCTAATTTGACCTGCCTTAATCAAACCTGGCCGAGGTGTTTCGAAAACTTTTTTACGGGAACGAAATTGACCTAGGTTAACCTCGCTCCCATACGTTTTATGAATATTAAATGCACGTCTGACCCAAGTGCTCGAACATAGCTTTCGCCCACGGTATAAAAGAAACAGGCGGAGTCATGCAACCGTAACATTTCATCGAAGACACGACAAAGGCAACATGTCGTCGCAAACAGATACTTTTTTGTTTCTTCATTTTTTAAAGTAACATACATAAATAATACAAATTTAGTCATAACAAAAGATTACATGATACTGTAATGACAACTTGCATTTTGTATGCATTTTACCACAAAAGACCACCATCCAACCGTGAGTAACGTAAATAAACAAATTTTGAAGTTGAACGAACAAATTATATTACATGTACTAGTTATTTCGATATTACAATATGACAGGGTATGACATATATCATAATGTACAAATAATATCGTGTGCTCATTTGTACTTGTTACGAACCCATCTTCTCCATGCAAATGCAAAAAGGCCAATAAGATATAGTTTATTTGAAAACTTACGATATACAGGTAATACTATCCTATCTCCAAATTACAAGAGCCAAATTCCAATACTCCACAACAGACCACATACTTGGAAAGCATATTATTATTTATACATGTATACTGTAAAGAAATACACATTAGTTTACACATCCGTTTGTTGACACATCTTTTGGACTGTTCGAATAAGTAACATACAAAAAGGAAATGGTATAGATTGAAGACAAAATCTTCAAAATTATACACACGATTCTGTTCACGATCCTACATAGTGGGTGCATACTGAAAAATGTTATTTGTAAAGTATAGGACTCTTCCGTCGTCTGGATTCTCGAAGTTATTATTTTATTTTGTTTATTTGAAGTACAAACATTTTTCGTCAATAATAGTACGGAAACAGAAAAGTATATGACACTTTTGTGATAATTTATATTGTTATTAACGGGCTAGTATGGTGTTCATACAAATTCAAGTACTAGTAAAATGTTTAGCTAAACATGCGGTTTTGAAACACGAATGCCCAAGCTGCAAATAGACATAGCTGTCAATGTTCTACCTCGGGGTCACATGATTATGCTTATGGGAGATGCTTATTGTTGAATTTTATATTCTATTGAAAGTTATCAGGCACTGCAGAATTACGGAAGTACATACAAACGGACGGAACGACCGAACGTTTTTTGCTCAAGATCTCATAGACAGATGCAAAAAAGCGGAAGGGGATGGCGCAGGTGTTAAGAAAACGAAAAAAAAAATGTTTAAAAATCAAATATTAATTAGCATTTATAATAATGCTGTTCGTTTATAACTATTCGACTTGACATGGATCCCCATTCATAAAATTATACAACACCGTGCGGAACTTCTTACCAATCCACCACTGCTATCCCTACCCCCCCCCCCCCCCCCCTTCCCCCCCCCCCCCCGAATGAAAGATTAGATAAAAAGAAAATGTTGTTTGAAGAACAAACAGCTTTTTTCATCTTTACATCATTTCTGTCTTTGTAAATGTAAAAATACTTATAATCGAACACTCTGAATTCAAGAAAGTTTCTTTGGGTATGCTGTATACTAATTTAGAATTTCATTCTATTGTTGATGTGAGGTGGGGAGGAGAAGAGATGAGGGAAAGTGCGGGATGCAGGTAAAAAAGTGTATATTTGAGGGAAGTGAACTTAGCGAGTAGAATATGGAAGACGGGTTTAAAGGATAAGGCAATAAGCGGTGTAGCCAAACAAAACCGTTGCGTCTCCTATCTGCAGTGGATCATGTTATGAAATGCAATTACATATGCATGTAGACTTGCATCCGTATTGTAAGACCAGTGAAAAAGGAAATAATAGATACATAACTAAATTGTAGTGAAGGAATTAAATAAATGTAAGTAAATGAATCCGCCTAGTCCTGTAAGTGTTAAGTATCTATATAAAGTGCATAGTGAAGAAACAAAGTTTTCATACGTTTGTACAGCCACACTGGCCGCCCGTGCAGGTCGCCGCCAGTTAAATGTCACGCTTTGTCGATTTGACATCTCTTTTATACAGCCAGTATGGAAAAAAAAAACTTTATTAAAGGAGGGTACCCCTCTCTGTCGCCTTGCCTTTGATCCATTTCTTCACGGATCTGATTGAAAAAGAACATGTAAAAGAAAACTTGTCGGGGAGTCATAGTAAGTCAAAAGATCTACAGTGTTTGTGAAGAGGTAGACGATATAAAATAGTTACACCGGATGGGCTGATGAACGAACAGATGGCAATATAGGAGTGATTATAAAAGTTCACTTCAGCATTCAGTTCAGGTGAGGGAAAATGCATCATATACATCAATGCACGAGTATCCATAGTATACACTCAGTAGTATTCCTATGAAGTCCTAGGATACATTTAGAGTTTTGAGGTCAGATCGTAGGAAAGGTGATAAACATTTCAACCCTCTTATTTTTTTTTTTAAATATTTCTGAAAAGGGCCTGAGAGGTGAGGATATTAAGTATAGGATGATTTCAAATATAAACATTATTTTCACATAAATAGGAACTGAAGCTTGTTTATGTAATATCATTCGATTGGGTACAGCATTCTTCACAAAGATTGATGAATAGGTAAATTGTCACATGTACGTATTTTGTATGGGATTTGAGAGGTGTTACATTTATAGTATAAAAATTTCGTTTCAGTGTGGGGTGAGTGCATGAGTTACATGAGATTCTAGAATTAAAAATTCAGAGAAAAAATCCAGTTTTTTTATATTTATTAAAGTATCCATGGTGCATTTAGTGAAATACAAAACACAGTCTTTTTCACGTGCATTAGCAGGTATTTTGAGATGAGTTTAGTTTTAATTTATCGATTTGTTTGTTCTTTTTTACCCAATATTTAATTCGATTTGCTAATTACATTAAAGGCTCTCATTCCCTAATATCACAAAAGCGGTATAAGAAAAGAAAACATATTTGAAATTTTGAAATAATTCTTCAGATACATAATAGGGATCGATATATTGCTGAATTGTGAATTCTACAGTTAAGAATAAAGGAGTGAAATGTGCTAACCTTGGCAGTACCAAATAAATATCAGAACGATGGACATTAGACACAAAGAGTAATGTATTTGCCAACTATGAATAATAAACTCACAAATTCTCCATCTATATTCCGATGACGTGCACACGAACAGAAAGCTATAAAAATATTACATGAAAATTTCTATATAATTAAGTAATATTCAATGTTCTTTCAACAGAGTGCATTACGTAACCGTAGGTGAGGTCACTTGATTCTTTTTCAGTTAGAGTTTACATGTACTACGCGAACTCCAGCAGTTCATGCTGAATCGAGTGCTCACAATTGAACGTCGTTCAAAAGTATTACCTTTTACCCCAAATCACCTTTATAAACCGTCCATACTAATAAGGAATAAATACAGGTATTACTCGTTCGAAAGAAAAGAACATTAGTTGGGTATAAATATTTTCATAAATGATGTATTTAGCTCAAAACATGCAACTCTGCATAGATACCTCTACTTGATTTTCACTGCCCGAAACAAGTACACGAGTATGTGGGAGCATTCGGCGAGGGTTATATGTAATAGAAAGTGATATTTAAAAAGAATAATTCCATCAATACTAATTCAATTAACTACAATTCAAGTCAAATAACACAAAATTATTTTAAAAGAGAAAAGTGAAGACCTCTGACAAAGCTGTATGACAAAAGTCTCCAAGGACGACGAGTCGTTGCCAATGTAAAGACGATGGAATGCTCGATATAAAAAAAGGATAACAAATTATTAACTTCATCCCCTCTCCTGTACCGCAAACAACAAGTAATTTGAAGTGGCGCAAATGGACGTCCACTGGAAATCCGACTTTGTAGATTGTTAATTTTATAGTGTAAGGTGGTTGCGATTGCCCATAAATGGTAAGTGATACATTAGTCATTGAATTACATTGACAATGTCAAAATTGAAAGGCATAAATACAAACTGGATTTCCAACTGTTATACCTACCTAAATTAATATTGTAAAGTCACTATTACACCGATTTTGAGCATGTTGTTAAAGTAGAAACCGTGCAAAGTTTTCAAATGAAACATTTCTTACACCTCTTACGGTTAGAGCGTGATGCAAATTTTGTTGGATCGATCCATGATATCAATCCGGATGTCGTTAATGTTGCGGACAACAACGCGTTAACTTTCCTAAACCACAACAGGATATTTAACCCTCCTTACTCTTCCCACAAGGGGATGGGGAGTGGGAGAGGATGACTGGCGTACCTCGCCGGATTCTCGATTCGCTTTTTGCCAGAATCAGCGGAAATCATCTGAAATGTATGAAATCTTTGTTACATTTGAAGTGTGAAGTCATGGCTAATGTTATTTGCAGACCGTTAAATCTGAATTAAAAGTGATCCGTGGAACCCACAGGCATTTAGTCCGTCCGTTATTCTTACTCAGAACTTATATTCTGATGCTCACACGTTCAAAGATGTCCGCCAATAAGACTTGTATAAAGTTGAATGAAGGAGAGTCCGTTGCTTAGCTGAAACTTGGTGGTCAACTTAATTCTTACAGACACTTCCGAAAATGGTGAAATGGCAAGGTACTGGGTGAAATATTAAAGATGGTGACATAGCATTTATGAAACAAACTTAGCTGAACTCCGTAGCACTACACCAGACCTATTTCGCAACTTGTTTTGTAGCTTTTACTGTTGTGTAAAATGCTGTTGTTGTGTGAAGAGAGGCTGCATGTATTCGATAATGCAGCACATTAATATCATGGTTTTATTCCATGACATTGAAGAGTTCTGATAATGTTTTTATTGATGCTCTATATATTTTTTGGTGAAATACTAAAGTAATACTGATGTCAAATCAATGTCAGATTAGGAGTGTAACGCGCTATAGTCTGGGTTCTATTGCATGACCGTTCTTGGTATGGTGTGTGTGTGTGTGTGATGCCAAATTAGACAGTACGATTTCCGCCAAGGTCAAAATTATACCACGAAGCTGCTAAGGAGACAAACTACCGTTGTCTTATCGGGTTACCATATATTATGATCAATACTGATGAGATTTAGATGCATTCGATGGCGTATTGGAGAGAGTTATTTCTTATCTTATTTGCCAAAACTATATACATATACATGAACCTGTACAGGAGTTGATTTAAGCCATTTATAAAGCTGTCCTCATGTTACCTTTCTCTATGTTGGACTATAAACAAAATTTAGAGCTCCTGATCTTGACGCATAATGTTTTTTTTTTTTCTCATGACGTCAAAATAAAATTAAGAGAAATAAAGCTCGTGTAAATTTTCATCCGCCTCCCTGTGGCTGATATTCTCATCATTTCACACTTCTGTAAGGATATCTCTCTAAATATTGGAAATCATCGATTATATCTATCTTTCCAAAGCTGTATTAGCCTGTTACTATCTTGAAACAATGCAAATGTTATCCTGACAAGAAATTGCAGTTGCATATGTACAAACTCCCCGTCTTTTTCTAAACATGGGTACACTATGAAAAAGTGCAGAATTTTACAAAAGAAAATATGTTATTCTATCATATCTCCTATTGACAAAACCATTACTACAAGGTTGTAAGTAATGTAAAAATGATGGATAAATCTAAACCACAAGTCTAAAAATCATGAAACCAGAGGACATACAAAATCAGTGAAAATAAAAAACAAATGGAAAATAACAAAAATATGTCTACTTGAAGAGCATATGTCAACCCCTGTGATGGAGTGAGCTTAGGTGCCCGGGGAAAGTGAGCATCTCCTGCTTGCTAGCAATACCCGTCACATATACCCAGTAGAAAGAGTCAAATCGTGTAAATTCCATATGTATTTATATATGGATAAGTCAAAGTAGGTAACCTTCTAGTATAGAAGGTGTCAAATCTGTGTAAAATGATCGGAATCGGTCTCAGTCCAGAATATCATTTAAAAGTCTGAATAACGAAATATTATATGGAGTAAAAACTGTAATTGTTATCCATCAAACAGTTGCCAATATTTCCTACAAACTGAATTTCAAATCTTTAATTTCCCTTTGTATTCTTTCAGGTGCAAGTGGCGTCCAAAAATATCGTACACTGGACTGCTTCTCATCACGGTGTAAAAATCCCATTCCGTAATCAGTTGACCGTCTGACGTCAGGTCCATTATAAACCAATAATCTATGTATGGAACGACATATCAATCTGGAGAAAGAAGTCACTTACACTGTATCGATCCATTGATATTCTTGTTTTACGTCTTTCAAGGATTATTTCGGATATGTAGTCACAACATCTGCTGGATGCATTGCACAGATATTTATACTATCGCAACGGACCCAACAGAAGTAGTGAAGAATCTTTTACGCGACAGGGGGCCTCGATTAATAAAAGGAGGGACATCAGTGTACCCACGGCGGGAATCGAGCTTTGGACCTTTCGTTTAGGAGCCGAGTATCTTATCCACGACCGCATACACTATATCAGTTGGACAGCGAAAAATGCATATAGAAAAAGCTACTTAATATAATTCTCAACGATATATACCATTGTGTATTGCTATTTACGATTTCTGTATAATGTTTATACTTGTTATGCTCTTGTCTGTTTTAGTGAAGAGAATCTGCATTTATTAATTAGTATGAAATTATCCCTTTCCAATTACCAAACATTCATGAAAGCCGGACTTTTTGACAAACCCGAGGCTTTCCTCATGAATTATCATAAGAAAAATAAGTGCCAAAGACCGTCTTTTTAGAATTTAGGACTTAGTTTTAGGACTTTAGTTTTCTTCACAATATTTTTACATACATTGAATAGAAGAAATTACGCACCTAGTACAAAGCAATGCTGTAATAATACTTACCAACGGTCACCATTAGAAGAACGATAAAGAGACAGTTCAACTTCATGATGGTTACCTAAAAAGAAAAAAGATTCTTTAAAATTTTTGACCATCTTACTTTGGAATCTACTATCACCATAGGAAATGTTATTTTATAGTTGATATGAAAGTTAGGTCTTTTAAATTTGTAATCACTTAATTTATTACTTACATGTTTGGATATTTTTAAGTCTGTGAGATAAACTGTTTGTGGCATTACTCACTCGAATAAGCCTCAAGTTAAACAGTCAATTATTCCAGGTTTTAGGTCTAATTTTTATGACCTTCCTTCTTGAGATACATGTTGATCCTTGTCCTCCATATTGAGGATTGTCTAAACCTGTTACCACACGAATTGAGTGACGATTTTTACTTCAATTGACAGTCCTAAGTCGGTTTCGTAACCGCAGCACAATCGAATATCTTTTTAATGTCGTTTATCCATGTACATTTTAATATTATCGTGTTTTGCAAGCATGCCATTGGTGATATGTGTCATACAGCTTTGTCAGATGTCTTCTATTCTCTGTTTGATATAAACATAATGCTCACTTACCAAAGCCAATTATGACCAGCATATCCACTTAACTAATTTGTTCTCGAGCTATTATTAACATATATAACCCCCCCCCCCCCCCGCCTGACTGTCCTTACTACAGAATTCAGAGGGGATAACAACAACTCATAAAGTTTCTACTAAAGTAAGTAAAAAACGAAGAAGTACCTAAAAGCAATCCATATTTCATAGCCCATGTAACAAACGCACAATACCGTGTATAGTGTCATATTCAGATAAATGCGAACACCCGATAAAATCTAGGTGAGATCAGGTGCGCGGGAGTGGTAAGTGTCCGCTGGTTGCATGCATAACACAAAAACGCAACGCAAAAGTTCTGCATCAAATTTTTCAAGTCTAGAAAGGAAATACATAACTATACTCGTATGAACACATGACGGAAACAAGAACATGAAGTCATAACTTCGTAATCAAGGCATGAAGTAAAGAGAATAGATAGAAAGGTACGAAGAAAAAATTAGAACTAAAGAGACTTAGGGACGAAATGGAGTTAACACCGTGCAAGAACCGTGCTAATTCCCTAGTAAAAACCGTCAAGTGTTTAAGTTGAAACTATAATTACACAAACATAACCAACAAAAACCGCGGCTGTTATAATTCGTGGAAAATTCGAATCTGTATCGCTAGCAGCGTATGCATCAATACACATATATGAACAGTTGAACTGATATGTATCGTTACAGAACTATGAGAAATAAATACCAGAAAATGATTCCAAAATTCAGTGTAAACATTTCATAATTTTCGGCCGGAAAATTTAAAGGAGATTTTACCCAGCCAAAAAAAAAAAAAAAAAAAAAAAAAGCAACATTCCGCTGTGATCAGAGTTTTATTTGTAATGTTTCCCTAATTGGATATGTTGGAGTTCCTCTAAAATCAGAAATTATTTTACCATTTCAATCTAATGACAAAGGATTTATCGAATCACGTTCTGCATTATCTGGTAATCATTCAGTAGTAGGTGCTTTATGAATGATCGAGAAAATAAATAAATAAAAAAAAAAGCACTAATAACGCAAGATTAATGAATCCGGCAACATCAGTGGTTAAATTACATTAAAATCTAAGAGTTGGCAATTGCAAAATCTGTGACATTGAAATCATTACTTCAGCAATTAACAGTGAAACTACTGCACTAGAAAATGGCGACTACACGTAGATGTTGAACCATGTAAAAAGCGAATCAACCCCCTACCACTCCACGCATAGAAAACATCATAAATATTTTAGGTTTAATCAATGCAGATATATAGCTCACTAGACATATGTCGGGGTAATGGTCATTGAATCTGGACCCTAATACGAAAATCAAAACAATATATTTTGTAATGAAGGTATATTTTTATACAAACCAATTCCTCTTGGGTTACAAGGCAGCTCTAGCGCATTTTTCTGTTATATTCAGTGTACTCCATGAGGCAAACTGGAAGATACCTTGATTTATATGGATGGTATTCGAATATTTTCAAACAAATCTTATGAGCCTTTACTTAATTTTAATAAAGTGTTTCAAAATCCCAGGGAGAGAACGTTGTGCCTCAAGCTGTCCAATTACATTTTAGCCTGATATGGTTTACCCTGAGGTAGTTCTTCGTGTTTTATTCAGCTAACACAAAGTGTCAAGTATACATAGATCATAGTGCAATTACATTTTTAAGTACTTTGATAGGTAGAAGCAAACCGTAGATTAGATAGATGGGCGAGTTTCCTTCATGGTTATCGGCTTTCTATCACTCGTAAGAAGGAAAAAGCACATTCAAATGTACTCATCAGACATGAATATGAGAAGAAATGTCTTCAAAAAAGAGGACATCTCAGGTCATATTATGTAAGATAGACACAATATGAAAATTTGGTTATTGTTTATTTATTTATATCAATAACCCTAACTTTTTAAAGTTTCGCTGGTACGCTCAATTATACCTTTTACTTTGTATAATAATATTGATTTTGATGTGGTGAGAGATAATTTTGTTCTATAAGTCAACGAAGAAACACGGATAAAATCCATTAATAAACTATGCCCCATACCCAATTTTTTTTATCGATCAGTGGAAATGTAGAAGAAAAATATACAAATATCACTGTATTTTATTCAGCAATTAAAATAACATATGTAATAATAATTGATATAAATTTAGATATTTGTTTTTGACAGTTTTTAGATTTACCAATAAGTATGACCACGCAATTCATACAACTCTCCTATGGATCGAAATCAAAACATACATGGCAAACATTCTAGAAGAATACTTTTCCATTCACATAGAAGTCCTTTATTCAAGGCAGGCATTTAAAGTTAATGGCGCAAGGTATCTATATATAAAATATAAATCTTTTCGTCCACTACATTACAATCTATTGATCTTGGTCATGAGTGATCCCGATCTGATCAGGTTAATACACATAGTCACACTTACTGTAAAGACCTCAATACATGTACATGCAGTTTCCTACGATTTCAATGATAAAGATATTAAATACTTTGTAACAAACAGTTGATACTGAACTAGATATACTATATCTTACTCTATAATAGCAACACAACATAGGATTTACTAATTAGAAATATACGTTCATGTGCTGAGATGTTATCATTGGACATGTAGATCTATGTTGTTTATATATCCCGACCCTGTGAATAAATTTAACCTATGCGCATTTCATTACATCCAGGACACGTTGCACAGTAAATCAAATAAAGGGACGTGCAGTTCATACTGTCATACGTTATGAGAATTATACACGAAGAGTTTTAGAATATTCCTTCCCAATTATATCACAAGTCCCGCACCCTGGATCATTGCCTTTGCTTACTTTGTTTTTTTTTTTTTTTTTTTTTTTTTTTTTGAGTGGTAAACTCTGCTTTTGTTAATATTTTTTTTTTCAAAGTTTGTTGGTTGAGGCGACTTTTTATTATTTGTAATCCATTAATCAGTTCCTTCATGTTGCGATATAAATAACCAATCAGAAACATGTTAATACATAACACCCCATATTCTGAACAGTTTGAGAGATGTGGTAAGTAAAATTTTTGAATTGTTCCTTTCTACAAAATACGGAATGATAACGAAAGCCCAAGAAGAACAAAGGAGGACTATATCACAAAACATTTGAAACCGAGTCCTAATAGAAAATACTCGCTTTTATTAACATAACATTCCGAACGAAACTTTGCTTAGTCACCATGACGTCAAAACAACATAACGTCATAGTATAACTATTACTTAGTTATTCCGTCTTAAGAGCTTGTATAAAGCGAAAGCGCTTACGGTAATATATTGAAAATGTGATTTCTCTGATTTATACGTATTTTGTCCATATATATATATATATATATATATATATATATATATATATATATATATATATATAATATATATATATATATATATATATATATATATATATATATATATATATATATATATATATATATATATATATATCGTCAAACCCCCTAACTACGACACTACCCTAACTGCGACACTTTCGGGAAAACCGTCGCCGTTTGTTAACAATAGCGAGTATGACGTCATTTTTTCACTTGTTTCAAGTCTTCGATCGATTTTCTGTCAATAAATACAAACTTCCGAGAAATTGCATCAACAACAGGTTATGTTTACATTAAATATATTTCATATTATGCTAAACGTACTCCAATCACCAAGTCATTTTTACATAGCACCTAAAT
>CM068589.1:16958567-17232035 GCA_035048485.1 Pteria penguin
AACCGGGGTAGGCCCTACTCGGAGTGTCAACAGGTAATTAAGGATAGCTACGTTAGTGGTTCTGCAGATAGGAACATCAAAAGGTTGATGAGATTCATTGGGTAGCGGTAGCCTTATCAGCTATTATGAGGAGGATACGCGGGACGCAAATACCCCCTGTATCCCCAATGTAGGCCTATCCATGGTAAGTAATAAGTTACTTTGTGAATTTGGTGACGGACACAGGAATATACCTGTCGGCCGTACACAGGCAGTAGCAGATAGGCTATCGGTTCCTTGTACACACACGGTTAAATTAAAAATGAACAACCTACAAATTCAGCAAATACTTCTGGTTATACGCATCCGATAAATCATAACTTAGAGAGAGGAGTTACACCTGATTCCAAACTGCCAAAACCAGAACCTACAAGATTATATTGTTCATTGCAGAAATCAAAAACTGGAATGAGACTGCATTTTAGACCAGGGAGGCCACGTTGACATTGTTCGGCTAGACTTATTGAAAGCATTCAACGAGGTGTCACATCAGATATTACAACATAAGCTGTAGTACTATGGTGTACGAGACAACACTCTGCTAAAGATTAAGACAACAAGTTCTTCTAGGCGGTCATGCCTAATCTAGTGCAGATGTCCTATCAGGAGTACCACAGGGAACAGTACTTGACCCTCTGCACTTCCTCATATTCATCAATGACCTCCCAGAAGTCACCTAGTCAGCATCCAGGTTGTTCGCAGATGGCTGTTTACTGTACCCAATCAACAGCACAGAGGACAGCAATACTCTACAGCAAGACCTTACAGCACTTGAGAAGTGGGAAGATGAGTGGCAGATGTCCTTCCGTGCGGAGAAGTGCGTGGTCTCATCAAAGCGGAAAACAATCAGTGCAGACTACAGACTACACAGCCATAAGTTAGAAGTAGGGGACTCGAGCCAAGTACCTGGGAGTTACAGTCAGCAGCAACATGATGTGAGACAAGCACATTGATGCCATCACAGCGAAAGCCGATAGGACTCTATGCTTCCTAAAACGAAATCTCCGAGGTTTCAAAACATTAGCACGGGTCAGAGCCTACGGAGTCATTGTACGTTCAACGCTGGAGTACGCTGCCTCCATATGCGACCCTCACAGTAGCGGACATATTAACCAGATAGAGAAAGTCCAACACAGAGCGGTACGATTCGCTACAAGGAACAACTGGGATAGGAATACAAGTAGCGTCACCAACATCGTCAACTCCTTGGGATGGGAACCGCTACAGATCAGAGGAGAATAGATCCGCTTTCTGTTGCTATTCAAGATCCAGCACAATTTAGTGGCCATTCCAGCAGAACAACACCTAGTCCAGACAGACACCAGGACAAGGAGACGACATAACTCTTGCATCCGAACAGCGAAAAGGATGTATAGCGGTTCTTCTTCCCCAGTAACATCAGGGATTGGAACAGAGTTCCATCAACAATGACATCAGCAATTTCCTTGGAGGACTACCGGACTGCAATGGGCAACATACCACCTGCTCACTTCTGCGCTCAGGATGAGGATCAAAGATTTTAACTGTATCATATTGCCCGATGAGGCTTTTATCTTGACTGTCACATGAAGTATAACGCTAAACTTTTGAGTACACTTCATATTAGAAGAAGAAGAAGACTACAAAGACATTAGATCTAGTTACACATTTAAAGGGCACAGCTCAAGGAGTTATAAGTGAGTTAAGACCTGATCTATCATATAGTTATCTGATAGCGAGAGAGTCTTAAAGCTAGATTTCAACCCGAAAATCAAGCAAAATTATACAGAGCCCAGATGAAGAGTAGAATAAGACACAAGGATGAATCGCTTGGAGCCCTCTCAAAAGTTATAAAGCGATTAATACCAATGGCATATCCTTCAGTCCTTATTGAAGTACGAAAACAAGTAACGTGTTTGTTTTCTAGATGCGCTTAGGGGGCAACCATTTGATTTTTATATAGGGAATTGCTTTTTTGTTTTTTGCAGTCTTACAGCCCCCCCCCCCCCTCCCTAAAAATCAAAAAGGTTGCTCCCTTAACGATGTCTTCCAAGGAAAATCCAAATCTTTTGATTATGCTGTCAAATTAACCATTGAATATGAAGCTTCCCAGATAGCGTGTAGCCGACGCAGGATTAATATACGTACTTAACATTAAAATACTAATTAATGTAAAAGAGAAAAGAGGAATTACTGGCTCAGTTATGTGGCAGAAGTCACCATGGAGCTAAACAATACATGGATGTAAACAATATACTAGCACATATAACACATTACAAACATATTTGATTGTAGTGCAACTACGATACCGACTTAGGACGGTCATTTAATTTGACAAAAGCCAAACAAATGGTGTGGTTAACCGGTTTACGGGCCCACCTTCCCACTCACCGTAACAGCAGAACAATCAAAGGACGTACATTTTAAAATTTATAAATAATCCTCCATGTAAAGAACAAGGGTCAACAGGTATCGCATATTGAGAGGTCATGAAAATATAAACACGTAAGGTATTGTAAAACACATAATGATATAAAAATATATGCTACGTCAACATGATAAACCGTGCTCTGCCAGTCTGAAAGCAAGCTAAGACCCTAGATCTGTAAGAGTCCATACTAACAGTCAGAGAGGACGAGGTTCAGCACCATGTCTCCTCTGAAAGAGGTTTGGACAAGGCCCTTCATATAGTCCCCTAGTCCTGTTAGTCAGCGTGCAACGTTCAAGTAAAAGTCCGCATAAGACAGATACAAGACCTATACTCTTTTTAATGATCTCAATGTCCTATCGTCTATTTAGAAGACGTTTGACTATTTTATTACATGATAAAATAACGTTATCGGAGCCTTTTACTTTCCTTAGTTTATATACGAGATCACCGTAAAAATTAGGATGGGAAATTCCATTGGATACATAGTGCTGAAAAGAAATATTTCCAAATTTAAATAGAAGTTCTGAATAAGATCTGAAGAATTTGCCCAATGTTTTTCTTAGCTTGTGATATCTGTAACCCTGAGTTAAAAGTTTAGTAGTAATTTGTAAATTTCGTTTATGAAAAATCGGTACAGCCTCTGACAAATCGAACTAACTGAGATATATAGATGCCATATGATGGGAGTCGGTGGACATCGCTATCCAAGTAAGGGAAATTTAGAATAGGAAATCCAAAAATCCTCACGTTTATCATAAATATTAATATATATTAGAGAGAAGAGACAACAGAGAATGCAGAAAACTCTAGAGGGTTATGGAAAGAAACTCAGCCAATCTAAACGGAAAAATAGGACCACAGGAAAACTTAATTTAGCTGAAGTTACCAGTCAAACCTGAGATAATGATTGTAAATGTAGGCCGGTATTATTTGAAAAAATGATGCACTTTATTTAGCAGTGAATGTTTGTAATGTGAATGTCAATTGTATTAGACACTGGATCTACTATTACCGTACTTCATCCAATAAAATACAATGAAATTGTAGAATACAGCATACCACATTTAAGAACATATTGGAATAATCTGAGGATGACTGGTGGTAGCTTAGTTACTCCGTTAAGATATGCAATATTTACTATTACTATTAGTAATAAAACTGTATATCATAGAGCTACAATTGCTGAAGCTGAAGCACCTTCTAGGATATGATTTCCTGCATGAACATAATTGTCAATTAAATGTGGACACTTGCATGTTGACTTTTGAGACTAATCACCTTGAATATCAGTTAGAAAGCACACTTACTTTAGTTTTTACTATTCGGTTTCAGGATGATGTAAGTATTCCTCCTCCCTGTGAAATGATAATTGCTGGGAAGATAGAATCCTCTTTAGATGAGTGCTTATTAATAGAGCCTCTAGAACAGAGGACATCAGAGACACACATATTGGTTGCTATAGAATTAGTTAAACCTGAACAAGGTCGGGTATCACTGAGGGTAAAGAATACTTCAAAGGAACCACTAAAGTATGAGAGCTGAAGTAGCACAACCTGAATAAAGTGACACAGAAAATACATTTAACAAACAAAATGTGTGCAATATGATAAATCAAAAGTATGACCTTACATTTTCAGATATATGAAACCATTATGGAATACATGCAATAAAGGTCTTAATGAAAATCAACAAAAACAAGCATCCAAGTTATTTCTACAATACATCGATGTGTTTGCTTAGTCAAATACAGATATTAAGCGGACTAATATAGTCCAACACAAGATTAATACTGGACTATTTAATCCAATTAAACAACCAGCACGACGGTTGCCTTTCACAAAACGATATGAGGCAGCTACAGAAATTAACCGTAAGGCGGATGCTGGTGTTATTGAACCTTCAACCAGTCCATGGAGTTCCCCAGTCGTGCTAGTACGTAAGGAATTTGGGTAACAGATACTGCATAGGTTATAGAAAATTAAATTCCTTGACTTTGAAAGAATCGTACCCTTTACCTAGGACAGATGATTCATTTGAAACATTGAAAGGATTTAAGTGGTTTTCATGCATTCATCTAGGAAGTGGATATTGGCAAGTGATGAAGGATCCCAAAGATAAAGAGAAGTGTGCATTTGTAACACGAGGTTTATACCAGTCCAAGGTCTATGTAATGCTTCAGCGACATTTGAATGTTTAATGAAGAATGTACTTGCTGGTTTTAAGTTTTAAATTGTCTTCAATATTTAGATGACATTATTGTCTTTTCAGACACATTTAAGAAGTTATTACAGAGACTGCCTACAGCTGGTTTAAAGCTTTCTCCTACGAAATGTCAATTTTTCGAAGATCATGTTTCGTATACAGGTTATATAGTAAACAGAGATGGTATAGCCACAACCCAAAATATAGTTAGTGCAGTAAAAGAATGGCCTGTACCTGTAAATGATATAGATGTTAGAATTTTTCTTCGAACATGCTCTTATTATTTAAAATCTATAATTAATTTTATTGAGATTGCTAGTCCCTTACATAAATTAACAGCGAAATTAATGTTCATTTAATTGGACTAAGGAATGTCAGTCTTCATTAGAAAAATTAAAAGAAGCACTCAGTACTTTCCCTATTTTGAGATATCCAAATATGAATTTGATTTCATTTTGGATACTGATGAAAGTGCATTTGCACTTGGTGCAGTACTATCACAAGTGGAAAATGGTAAAGAGCAAGTTATTGCTAATTACAGTAAATCTTTCAACAAACCAGAGCGTAAATACTGTGTGACTAGCTGTGAAATTCTAGCCATTGTGAGTGCTGTGAAACATTTTCATCACTACTTATATGGTAAATATTTAACTGTGAGGTCTGATAATGATAATAATCCTGGGGGTCAAATGGCCCGTTGGGTAGAAGTACTTCAGACTTACGATTGTGTTATAGTTCATACACCTGGAAGGTTACATAGGAATAGTGACGAACTAAGTAGATGTCCTTGCACATCCTGTGATTATTGCTTACGTAAGGAGAAATTTTTTGTCAAGGAGAAGTAACTTATCCTCATGTCAGAATAACCAAAGATGTAAAGTTTCACTGTAGTAAACAAGAAAACTGCTGACAAAGACTGGGTACAACGGTATAGCTGACAAGAAAAAGGTCAAATGCAAAAAGATGACCCTATTTTAATTAAAAAGTTCGAAGTCTAAGGATATTCGCCCTCCTTGGCTTGAACTTTCAGCAGATAGCCTTGAGACTAAAGCTTACTGGTCTCAATGGATACGACTGAAAATGATAAATGGTATCCTATATATGATATGGGAGAAACCTAGCTCTAAAGCTATAAATCAGATTATCACACTCATGGAACTCAGAGCACAGGGTCTGGCGCCATAAACTGAGAATATACTTCAGTCAGACATTTATATTCTTCTGTTCATCAATGAATTAATAACTGGGATTTGGATTTTATTTAGTTTTTATTCTACTGATAAATAGAATTAAACCATTCTGCATTGATTTAAAATAACCTTTGATAATGGAATGAATTAAAATGAAATTTTTGACTTAAGTATATTTTCAGTTTATGGACCCAGGTCTTAGAAACGATGCATGATTATTCTTGTAGTGGTCATCTTGGTATTCACAAAACTATGGAGCGAGTTAAACAGAGATTTTACTGGGTAGGGTATAAAGATACAGTTATTCAACATTGTCAGAAATGTCATAAATGTGAAGCAAGGAAAACCCCACAAAATACATGGTACGGAAATATATATATTGTTGGAGAACCCTTAGAGAGAGAGTTGTTATGGAAATAATTCGCCATTTGCTTAGAACTCTTAATAAAAGTAAATATATCCTAGTTGTCGCGGATTATTTCAGTAAATGGGTAGAGGCTTACCTTATGAAAACTCAAGAAGCAAATACAGTGACCAAAAAATGTATGGAAGAATATATATGCATTTATGTCATCCCTATGCAATTGCACACAGATCGGGGTAGACAATTTGACGGTAATTTCTTCAAAACACTGTGTGAAAAACTCAAAATAGACAAGACTCGGACCACACCCTTTAACCCTAAAGGTGATAGTCGTGTAGAAAGATTAAATTGTACTTTACAGGACACGCTTAGCTAGTATATTTCTCCTGAACAGAAGAACTGGAATGAAATTTTACCAATTA
This sequence comes from Pteria penguin, assembly GCA_035048485.1. NCBI lineage: Eukaryota > Metazoa > Mollusca > Bivalvia > Pterioida > Pteriidae > Pteria > Pteria penguin. Next base: position 16,965,195 of record CM068589.1, read on the forward strand.
TTATCTTTGCTTACCGTACAACACTACATGATTCAACCGGTTATAGTCCATTTAAAATGATGATGGCTAGAGAACTAAGGTTACCGATAGACCTATTATATGGTCTTACACCAGGACAACTATTTGTTGGCAAGAATTGCTCTTACATAGAACATTCGATAAACAATATACATTTATAATTATGTTCACCAAAAAGCTCTAGTTAATACTATGGAAGCCAGTAACAGGCAGAAAAAGCAGTACGATTGTCAATCTTATTTGTGTAGCTATCAGCCAGGTGATTTAGTATGGGTGATGGATAAAATGATGAAACCAAAGGAAGAAACCCTAAATTACAAATGATATGGAAGGGACCCTTTACATTTATTAAAGCACTTTCTGATTTAGTCTTGGAATTCAAGATTGAAGGTAAGGAGAAATCAGTTTACAGAAGAGGAGGAGGTTAACTAAAATCCTTTAACTCGGCATTATATACGTGTAAATACATATAGTGAGAACGCGTTTATTTTCCAGATATATCAGATGTTTATATTTGAAGATAGAAGAAGCTGTACATGCGACTTGAATCAATATCGAAGAAGTACCAAACCGTTAATCATTCGAAGTCCAAGGACAGATACAAAATCGTGTAAGTTTCAAAAAGGAGCTGTTGTGAACCCCGAAATACTGAAAAATTGAGACCAGGTACCAGGATAAAAATAAGCCTTTCCTGTGTGCATGCATCACCCGCCACAGCAGTTCTCAAGAAACATGTCAAAATCAAGAGTTTTGGTTTCCTAATTGTACATACGAAAGTACAAAACTGGTATACACAGTCAGATTTGTTGTTCACTGAACAGGTCATTTAGTCGTATTTCAGAGTATTATCAATCATTCTAGAAAGAGGCACATCATATTTTCGTACAAGATCTCCATAGCGACCGTAGAACTTCCTCAGTGACGATTTCAGACGTTCTTTAACATATTCCTCCATGAGCAACTTAGCGGCCAGTCGTTTGGCCCTTGGAATAAAACTGTCGTATAGAGAACAGGCTCTTGCGTACCTTATAAATTGAGACATAAAAACTCCAAAGGCAGGTGAGGACGGGTTATTGCTGTAAAGAAACGGGAAGTTAGTTATTTGGAAGTAAAAATAGCCACGTTTGTCATACAGAAAGGTGTTCCAATGACCATAATTGTTGAAAGTTAAAAATATATCCAGATATGAAGCGGAATTATCGTTCTCGGTTGTCTCTTTTACCTCAAATTCATGGGGATATATTTTATGTATGTAATCCTTAAAGTTAGGATTATCGATTGAAAATTTAAAAATTCCAGCATCTTGATGATTTGATCATCGGTATACTTGTGTTTTGCACCAGAGTGTTCTTTTAAAAAATATGTATCTTCCCACCCAATGACAAGATATTTATATCTACGATTTCCATTTTTATGGAAAAAAGAATTTCGAATAATCGATGCAACTCTGTTTTTAAGCTTGTAATGCGGAATTGTAGTGGAGAAGTCAAAGGATAGATAAGACCATCCATCTCATTATCATTAACATCAAAACCCCATTTCCCCTGTGAACATCCTGACTAGGCGGAGTGTGCTAGTCAAATTCCTTCAATGACACATGAAACTTATGTTTGGTTTTTTTTTATCCTAATGTTACAGATCACTATGTACCAATGTAATAAATGCCCAAGAAATCATGCCACCTGCCGTCTACTTGTACGGCATGAAAGGGATTCTCATTCCAGAGATCTAGTTCAATGCAAGTACCATAGATATGGCTGCTCTTATATTGTGACTAAAGCCAAACGCGAACGAATGGAGGTCACCACAATGTGTGCAGATAGATCTTTGGAACCTCTAGAATCTCCAAAATATGGAACAAGGAGTGCCATAAATCCTGAGAGAACATGCCCTCCAGTACACATACGAATCACTGCCCCTGAGGCAAAGAAGACTAGAACAGGACTGTTTGACCCTCCTAGAAAGAAGAATCAAATTCCAGGATCAGAGAGAATATCCTCCACCTTCTGGGAACACTATCCTCAGATAATGAAGATACAAACACTTCACCTCCATACACATCCACATGCACCACCACATCAACCTTCTCTTCCACATATATTAGCCACACAGTGACCTCACCTACATACACACCCACATGCACCACCACATCCACATATATTAGATACACAGTGACCTCACCTACATACACACCCACATGCACCACCACATCAACCTTCTCTTCCACATATATTAGCCACACAGTGACCTCACCTACATACACACCCACATGCACCACCACGTCCACATATATTAGCCACACAGTGACCTCACCTACATACACACCCACATGCACCACCATGTCCACATATATTAGCCACACAGTGACCTCACCTACATACACACCCACATGCACCACCACATCCTCATATATTAGCCACACAGTGACCTCACCTACATACACACCCACATGCACCACCACATCCACATATATTAGCCATACAGTGACCTCACCTACATACACATCCACATGCACCACCACATCAACCTTCTCCTCCACATATATTAGCCACACAGTGACCTCACTTACATACACACCCACATGCACCACCATGTCCACATATATTAGCCACACAGTGACCTCACCTACATACACACCCACATGCACCACCATGTCCACATATATTAGCCACACAGTGACCTCACCTACATACACACCCACATGCACCACCACATCCACATATATTAGATACACAGTGACCTCACCTACATACACACCCACATGCACTACCACATCCACATATATTAGCCACACAGTGACCTCACCTACATACACACCCACAACCACGTCTGTATCCATACCTGCAGCTACATCATATAGACGATATACTTTACGCACAGTTACAAATAACAAACCAAACATAGATTACAACACAGGCACCTATGATTATCTTTCCACAGATTCAATAATATTCTTCTTAGGTGCACCAAGTGCATATTCCCACACAGTGCAAGTCAAAGTATTACAGAACATAAGACAACACGCCACCACACAGGACACAAACTATGCTCAAACATTTTGGCCACCTAGCATTTCACACATAAAAAAAGAAGAGACAGTCATACTACCAGATGGAACAATATATAGGGTAGAGGAAAACTTACAAACACAGCTACACAGATGGAAATCATCACCACATTATCAACATCTACAGACACCAAAAACAAGAGCAACCGGTGCAGTGTGCAACTGCAGTTAATTGACTAAACTTATTCTCCATCGGTCATAACTTCATCTATTTAAGAGGAATGTGCTATTGAAATGATATCCCGCCTTTTTGTGTTCGGTATGTATAGACCACCCAGTGTTTTATATCATACGAATAATCTGTGCGTGCTTCCGTTATAAGACATTACCAGCTAATACGTTTAGAAGAAATCCAGTCACAAGTGTCAGAACTGTTACTGTGAGTAGTATCTTTCAACATCTGCATGAACGGACAATACCCCTTATGTAACAAATAGAACTTTCCTACAAAATGTTATATATGGTAGAAATACTGTAATACTATTTGATTTCTACAAGTGCTTGATATATTTGGGTAACTGAAACTGTTAGTCATGGGATTGTAGGGTGAATTTTACTTTTTATATTGTGTATCATGTAAACCTGTAGGAAACATGACATCGGGCAATATAAAATTCATTTTTGGTGATATTTGTTAAATGACATGGCATGTAAATGTGTGGTACAGATGAGAATGTGTCTTGCATTATTTTAAAGACCATCTATTTTATTGAATGTATTGTATATTGAAATTGGTGTGCGAAGTATTACTATTATGTAACTATATTTATACAGACATTAACATATTTACCATGTTAATGATATCCGTGTTTGTGATACGATTATGGCTAATTTACTCTTAACAAAACAGAAATAGATACTTTCATTTTGCAGGGGGTAGTGTAACAATCGTCATGTTGACAATTCGACTTTGAAAATGTTCACTGTGCTTTACCTATTATTTACCCGTATGCAACATTTCATGAATTATTTACCTCCTATAGTTATGTCATATTTAGATGTTCAGCGCATTGTTCGACATTTTATCAATTATTTGCATGATTATGGATGTCTTCTGCTTTTCATTCTGCACATGTTTTATGCTTTCGTTTCCATATGTTTACAACTTGTTAATTGTATGTCGAACCAGATGCGTATGAATACATTTTAATTGATGCTCTTGGTATTACGTGACGTGTAACATCAGCGTAATGATTATAGTTGTTTTGTGACGTATTCTGCGTGTGACGTCATTGTGTGCTACGGGGTTCTCAATGAATTAATTGATTTCAAGGGGTCCAATCGTCGGTTTCCTCCTAGTATGTAAGGCAGAAATCTTTGTTTCGCAGTCAGTTGTGATTTGATAGCCATCGGATGCAGACCAAATTCGAAAAGCAACTGTAAGTCTAGTGACTTAAACTCCGTTAAAAGTTACAGTAACTGGGTTCCGCTGTTGGGTTCCAAGACTACATATGTTCACTGGATTAATTACAAAATTTTAGTGTAACAACACAACACTGATAGACGCCCGAGTCCAGCCATCTTGTATTTCTGGGTTCTAATATAGTTAAAGGCATATAAACCCAGTGTATCGGATCCATACGATAAACCCAAATATACCCAGTATTTTGGGTTCCATTCAGTGGATAGCATCTACGAGTTTGTAAACAGTTAAGGGCATATAAACGCAGTGTATCTGGTTCTTGCGATAAACCCAACTACACCCAGTATTTTTGATTCCATTCAGCATATATTTTAGATACAGAAGAAAATATTATTCTATTATGCAAGTGAATTTGGATAACGAGTTATTATCCCAAGAAGTTCTATTAGTCTATTTACCCGTCGATTAGCACACAGCCCATTTTCATCTACGGCACAAAGTATCACATCAACGTTCATTATCACCACTACTATCGTCATTATCATCTGTATATATTTCTTCCTTCTTGATATTACTTGTTTATATACAGGTATTAAGATATTTTACTTCTATCTGTTGTTATAACTATCAATACTTCATTGAATTTTTAAACTGTTACTACAGTTTTATCTCTGCGTTCACCCCAAATAACGCTGGGTTTCGTCCCAGCAGTGAATACTATACATACATAATATTACTACAAGAAACCACACGGCGGCGAAACGTTTTAATACATATAATTTTGTGCAAAAAAGCAGATATCTACAAGTTATGTCGTCTTAGTCATGTTCATGGCCGGATGGTTGGAATTCTAACAATATGCAAATATTTGAAGAGTTAAACCAAAAGTGGCCGAAATAATGAGCCAAATGATAAAAAGCTTATGGGAGTGTTCAATCAAATTTCGCAGAATTAGACATATTGGCTAGTCATCTTACTATAAAATATGGTATTAATTTCTTTATAGGACACCGAAGGACTTCCTAATATGGCAACCTCATTTCTATCACCGTCATAAACAATACCTGACTTATTCAAGTGAATCTTCAAAAAAAAAAAAAAAAAACAAAAAAACAAAACAAATACTGAGACATCTAAAGTATTTCTGAATAAATAATTTCCTCACCTCCATAATTCAACACTGAAATTACACCCAGTAACTTTTCAAAAAGGATTCGAGTCATGAATCATGTTTAACGCGGTGATGAATAAAAGGAAAATAAATACGGCAAGCGTTGACCTCGTTGCCAACAAAAGCAATTATATTTCGATATCCATATATTTTACTCAATCCGGAAATGTTCCGTAGCAATACCATTCACTGAATATTTTAATCCCTTGCACTTATCTTCTGTCGGTCCTTTGACCGTGTACTTACATGTGGCATAAACACTCGCGTCTTGCTCCCTCTTGTATGCATTTCCCGATTTGTTTTAATCGTACACATTGTATATCGTACCAAGGCAATTCGTATCGTATCGTTTAATAATAACATTATTAATTTTATTTCCAATATGTTCATGATTTGAAATGAGTAATTTCTTTCTATATTTATGGGTGGAAAACAACACATATATAGTTGGGTGAATCGAGCTTTAATTTGAAATTGGAGATAATTTCAGAAAGAATCTTCATGTCGGTGTAATCCTAAAAAGATATTTTCCTAACATAAAGTTCACAGTGTATATAATATCAGGATCTGTAAGTATTTTTACTATTGACCACATTGTTAGACAGAAATGTACCTCAGACAAGTCGACAAACAAAACATCATTGTGAACTTTGACGATAAGCTAATAGAACTAAGGTATATCAAGAAGTATTGGAATGGGCATACAATATCTAGCTGAATTTCATTATTTGTGGCCAACCCCCTCTGAACTTAGCATTAACATTACAGACAGTAACAGTAATAGCCATCTGGCTCAGTTTTGCTTTATTGTTCCTATTCGGCTATTTCCGTAACGGATACATAATATGTACCATTACACCAATATGTAACCTTATGGAGTTCCATGTGCACATTGTTTTGAGGGTATCACTACATTATAGTACATGCGTGTATCAATAATCACTATTTGAATTTTGGTAACGCCATTTTCTACTTCTGTATTGGTATTTGAGCGAAAAATAAGATGCATTTTCCGGACTATATCTTGGCGTAGATTTGAAGTTAGAGATACCATAAGGTCTACATCGAAAAATACCCATCCGTTTTAAATGTATCCCAATCTAATTACACGTATATGACTTGAAGGTAGGAAAAAAACAGGTTTAATCTTTAGTAGCGAAATGTACAAAATAGTGTAAACTGATAATAAAAGTCATACATATTTATATTTTTCTATATATTTACCAGACATTGTCATTATTTATTTATTTATTTATTTATTTATTTATTATTATTAGTATTATTATTATTATTATTATTATTATTATTATATTATTATTATTATTATTATTATTATTATTTTTATTTATTTATCTATATTATTATATTTAATTTACGTTTTTGTATATGAATGTCATTTTATTAATCATTTTTTTAATTACAATAACTTAAGGATAAAGGGTTTTCATATAATACGAATGTAGTACGATCGCAATACAATCGAACAATGTAACATTCATATAACACCAATGTGTAATCTCTTGGTCTTTGTGCGTTAAAAAGAGTGACAACTTAATGAAAAACGAGATCGAGTGCTCATGATTTGTCGAAAGCGTAGTTAGTAGAGAAGACCTGGGTGCGTTTAGAATCAGCTAGCTCTGCTTGGTAACTGAACGCTCTGCTCGCCCAGCCGCCTATACTTATGCTAGCATTCAAATTCAGAATGGGGAACATTAAACTTTTCTGCATTCTCTTCCCCGTCTTTGCTTGAAAACACCTTGGTTACCCATCCAAAGTAAAAATTAAAAACGAAAGAATCACGCGTTGATCAGTGATACGAAACATTATTCAATTTACTAAAACGAATAACTTATTTCAAAATATGAAAGAGGATTTATAACTGTACGTCAATTTACCTACCGCTAAATGTAGCAGTACGTTCAGAATGATGTGTTATACTAAACACAGCGGCTAGCCTAGCAGCTACGATTCTGAAGGCACCCCTGATGCGTGTAGTAAGCAGTCCTTGTTATCATTTTTCTGAATTACTGCGAACACGCCCTTAACTTTTTTGCCGATCATGAACCAATGGTTTTCACGTTACGAAATGTAAGTCAATGTTTGGCTTCCTTGTTTTGAAATTCTTCCTGTGTTCCTGGTAAATGCGCTTTGTAAATACCGTTTTTCTGTTTGTCTCTCAACGTGTATGTAAATCTTGTATTATACAGAGTATGCAGATCACCTAAAAACACAAACTGATTAATCGAATTTAAATTTTGTGCTTTATATTTTACCTTTAACATTAACCTTACATAAATGCGACACTTTTAAACAGCTTCACTTCTTATATATAAATAAAGAATAGCGGTTCCCCGACTTTTCCGCGTAAAAAGGAATACAAGATAAAACAACATATAAATAAAATGACTAAAGCAGACGCAATGAGGCGAAACGTTGAGTGATGCAGAACAATGCCTTCATGGGTAATACCCCTCGGGATTTCTCTGCAGTTTCCAAGTAAAATCTTATTGCTCAATCTTTTGTTTAATATGACTACTGCCTATAGTGAAAAAAAGTTTGTCGTCTACATGTATTTCTGCTTCTCCAGAGAATTCAAATGTTGATATTCAGTTATTTACAGTAATTTTAATAATGTTTGAGTACAGATTTGCATTATTGCTTTCGATAAAGGAACGGACATCGATGTGGACACGTAATGTCAGTTAACCCTATTACTGTAGCTATTAGTCTATAACAGATAATAAATTAGATAATTAGTCAATGTTTCAAAATGCAAAGTTAGTAATTTGTTTTTCTCAATATAATTCAATTAAAAGGATAGAGGTAAGATAAAATGCGCTAAAATAGTTGAGTCAGTTGTAAACTATTTTAGAACACATTTCCCATACGACCTCGAGTGATTAAAACGTTCTACTTGAATGTGAACCAGGAAGTTTAAATCATTTGTTCTCAACCTAGATGCATTGTGTTGTGCACAGAATTAAAAGGTATATATGTTCTATATTTATTATTACAGCAGGTAAGGTTTATTTATGTAAATGTTAGTATAGTTTGTTTTAGATATATATAAGTTTGGAATTATTGATCAATCAGTTACCTCTTAGTTTCAGTTCAGTTACCTTTCCCTCTTCTTGTAATATAGACTCCATCACGATGATAGTGTAGATGATACATAGATGAAGATCTCTACGCATAGGAACGAAAACAAAAGTTTAATAGCATTTAAGTCACGTCCTATATATTACATTAGTTTTATGGGTTTATAGTTGAGGGTGATAATAACATTATTATATACAACTTTCCTAAATCGGGTTACCTTTTGTGTCTAGGTTGCTGTAACCTTAAGAGAGCACACACAACATGAGTAATATGTCTACACTAGGACATTGGTATGGAGTAGTACTTATCCTTCTCCGAGTATATATCGTTTATGGTCAGTAGTTTTTTATTGTTATTATATGTCTAATATTGCCATGCCAATTACCCGTATATATTTTGGTAAGACTATTATCGCTTACCGAAAACGAACTACAACACACTACCCTCCATAAATAAGTACACACTCTTATATTTTTCATATTTTTGGAATCAATTTGAGAAAACTTAAAGCAATAGAAATAATTCAGGTATTTTGCTATTTATATTAATGAAAGAAGAAGTCATGTTTTATAATGAAAAAGTTTAACAAAACATTTTTTAAAAATCATATAAAAATGCTATACTAATATATAACGCACATTTCAGTCTAATATTTTGTGTACCCTCCTCTTGCCCTTATCACAGCTTGAATACGTTTAGGCATGCTTTTAATAAGTGTTCTGCATCTCCTGGCAGACAAATTGTCCCAACATTCTATCAGTTAAAATCTAACAACCTAAAATATTGACTTATTATTTGTTGTCTTTATAGAATATTCCTGGGTTGGGTACTTACTTATGGAGGGTAGTGTATATTTCACATCGGACACTTTATATACGGTTTGTAAACATCATAATATATTCTTAAGATTAATGGTTTCTATCAATAAATATCCGTAAGTTATAAACCTTTAAAATCATTCATTTGATGAAAGATCTTTGAACGCCACAGGGGTTTTGTTAACAAATGAAATGTAAATGCATACAGCACCTTGCTGTGCGTCTTGCCATATCATCTTTTATGAATCCTTATTTACGACAATTTATGTATAGATCACTCAGACCATAAGGATTTAGGTGATGAAAATAGTGAAAGTAGAAGCAAAATTGGTTGAAACATTTCAAATATTTGGATTTTCAGTTTCATTTACTTGTTGCTGTATTTATATAGAATTATTTAATAACTTATTTATTTATTACAAAAGTACAGTGGCACCAATGAACATGTCAAATGTGTTTTCTGCTTGTGTTGAAATTGACGGAAATAGCTGCGTTCACCACCTCACTGGGTATCTACATCCAAATTCTAGATCTTATCATACAACGGGACCCGAAGTTGAATTCTTTCAAATGCATATATCATACCATAGATCTACTTTATACATTATTAAACTGGTTCTGCATCCCTATCAACGGGAGGGGGGGGGGGGGGGTTATTTTCTCAGTGCATTCTTTGTTCGGTAACATAAACCATTATTTGTAATAGAAATTTCAATTTCATTTAGCGTGGACTTTGCTATCATTTTCATAACAAGAAGTGTCTGTCAAAAGTGAAAAACGTAGCCCAAAGAAGAATGAATCTGTCGTTAGTATGGTACCGGTTACATTATTGCATACTATATGAACACACATCAGCTGACTTTTTACGCTTCCAACGTTGACGTCACTAATAACGCTGTGACTAATAATCTCGTACAATATGCGATGTATCTCGCACGAGATAGTTATGTCGTGCACACGACATAAAAAGTCGTTAAAGATTCAAACAACTGACTCCTTGTTCAAACGAATTACTATGTTGTGTATAAACAAGACAGAGAGAAAGAGAGAGAGAGAGAGAGATGTAGCAGACATTTAAAGGTTTTCATGCTAGTGTTAAAAAACCTGACAAGAGACAGGGGATTCACCGTCAGGTTTTGTTTTAGACGCTAGCATGGTAACCTATAATTCATAACATTATATAGATCCAGACGTATGTATGAAACACAAGCTACATTCATAACGCTCATTTTAGATGCTCCTCTTATAAACTTCACATATAACATCATGCATAACATCTATCTCTTCATGACCTTCTTTCTTTCTTTCCTTTTCTTTCTTACTTTCATACAAAATATCCATCTTAACGTTTTGATTATACGTGATTTGACATAATAAGTATATGCATGTGTATAGAGATATTTGTTCACCTGCTTTTCCGACACCGGAATTTCAGGCAGGCAGCATTTCTTGCCTTGAATGGGAAATTTGACTTCGTGTTCCTGTCTCCTTCGTGTGTTCATGTGTGTATATTTATGTGTTTACCTCCTTGACTTGAAAGGTTGTTGAAGGACTTTTGCGACGGGTGTTTCTTGCAACCACGGGACGCTTACTCCTCCCAGGCACCTGGTCTCATCTCAATTGTATTGGGGTTCACATTTGTCTGAATATGACACTAAACACGATATTGCCCCCTTTATTCAATGGACTATGAGAAATAGTTTACCCTTCGGTACTTCTTCGTTTTTATATAAAAAAATTTATTAAATATTAATGCATGTGTGCATGCATGTATGTATGCACATATGCATATGTCTGTGCATCCAAATTTCCCGATACCATTGACGATTACATTAGTAATTGTGTTATTGAGGAGTGTTAACGTTCATTGAAATAATTTTGAAAAACTAGTTTTTCATACACTGTCTGTCCACTACTAACGGAGTTTAAATTATTTCATTATAAAATACGACGTCCATGTCTATTCAATGCTTCTAAGATATTAGATTGCTGTTGTGAATACGTACTTATAAAATCTTCACGAAAATTTTTAATGAAAACTTACATGTATTGATTGATTTTTATGTCAATAGTCCGTTTTTCGGTATTTTTATTTCACCAGAAGAAACTCAATAAAAGCGTTTGATATAACATGTTTTACCTGTAAAGTGAATGCAGCGATTGCACATATCTCTGAATGTTTAGAATTACGTATGCATGATGTATGGTTAGTATATATTTTTACAATTTTCACAACATTTGTGCAATTATTTTACCTATGAACATAGCTAAATCCATGTTCTTGGTGATGTAGTAGTCCTAAACTAGTTTGTAGTGGCTGATCGGTTAGTGCGTCAGACTCTTAATGAAAAAGTAACCTGTTCGAATCTCACTGTCGCTAACTATGAGCCAGTGTGCATACTTCGCGAATTTTTTTTTTTTTTTTTTTTTTTCACAGAACAATTAGTCTGTTAAATTTATATATTTTACCAAACTGAGCCATCTTTCACCGGGCCGCAGTATTTTGCTTAAAATATCACAACAAAGTCACACATACTAGTAAATGTTTATTTCATGCTTGAAAATCGACACTAGACCCGAAGGTATTATACTAAAACAAAAACCTATACTGGACAAACATGGATAAGCGATTTATGCTGCATCAGAAATAAATGTTAAATGGGTGTAAAGTCACACTTTTCGGAATTATTTATCCGGTTCAGGTTTTTACTTTTATGTGTTTCCGGAAGCTTTCTTATCTGCTGGTATTTTCAACACGGCAAACTGAATTTGTGTATAAGAAAGGCAACCATGTAAGTATTGCAATTATGATTATTGTACAGATTTGGATTAATGTTTAATTAAGCATACTTTATGGTGCAAATGATTTATTTTGTGATTTATTTGGAGCAATCTGCAAAGGATTTGTTTGCTATTTTTAGAATTCTGGGAATTGTAACTTTCGTTTTTTAATTTTGTAAACAATACTTGGTTTATAGATGTATAAAAGGATAATGTTATTATTGATTTTACTTTCTAATCAGGCGTATTGATTTGATATGTTTATATATTAGTAATAAACACAAGATTTTACACTTTGTTTTGAAAGAATGATCACATCGTATATTTGTGTCAAGTAAATTTTAAGCATGGTTACAAAATGATGGTTTGACACTTGTAATTGACTTATCTGTCAAAATTTGGATAGGTTTGAATGCTTGTAATTTAGATTGCAGCTTTCACAGTATCATTATATAGGATGCAAATAAAGTAAGAAACCAAACCTGGTCCTTGTGATATTTCTGTAAACTGACAAAACTGTAAAAGATGGATTCTTCAGAAATTGGGAGAATACACAAAATGAAGGAAAAGGGAACTACATATTATGAAGACACAGTTGAAAGGCACACTGTAAAATTGGGAAGAATTCACAAACTCTTTGATGAACATTTAATAGTTTTAATCGTCCCGTCAAATCAGATAATTTTCGTCCCGTCAAATCAGATATCTCTATGGAAAAATCTAATCGCCCTTTCATCAAAATTAAATTCGCAAATAAAGGCATTGATTATTTAATTTTAGGCCAAATTTTAAATTATAAGTCTGCTTTAGAGAAAACACCCCCATATTTCAAAAACAAAGATCCGCAATGTATTTCCCATAGATACACACCATCAGTTGCATCCGAAATTTATAATTACAAAGGGTATCTATAGTGTCTTGATCTTAGTAACTCTGCATGCCATCCTCAACCATGTGCATGTTCCTCATCTAATTTTGTATATTCTCCTTGTGGCCATGTCATTACTGGTGATCTTGATATTGTTAAAAACACTAAATTAAAAGAACTTTTACTTAAAGTGCCAAAATACAGAGAACCCAGTTCATTCACATGGAGCCAAAATTTTGAGAATATTATGAACTGCTGCGAGGAAAATCCCACACGATGGGCAAAAAGAGAGGAAGTACAGATCGACATTCTTTCGGAATGGATAAAATCTATTGCAGTACTGCTAAGATCAAAAATTAAAAAAAAAAACATACAAGGCTCTGCAAACACCAGCTTCGAATCTATTTTTAAAGATCCTGATGTTGTCAGAGAACTTACCTTCCTCCAAGAACATTATATCATTACATCAGCAGATAAAGCATCTAATAATTATACATTTACTTGTAAGAAATATTACTTGGACAGCCTAGTGAAAGAAGTAGCATTAAATTCAGCTCCTGGAAATCCTACTTATACTCTAACGAACTTTTCGGTTTTGGAAGTACTTGAGAAACATCAATCTGTCCTCAATAGTTTGGTATTGACAAAAATAAATTAAATTTAGAACTTCTATATTTGTACTGCATTCCAAAAATGCACAAAGATCCTTACAAACAACGCTTTATCGCTGGTTTCTCGAAGTGTTCCATAAAATCTGTATCTATGCTACTCACAAAAATATTATCAGAAATTAAATCTGGCCCTCATAAATATTGCGAAACAGTATATTCCAGAAGTGGAATTAATCAAATGTGGATCCTTAAAAATTCAAAAGAGTTGACAGAACATCTGAAATCAAAAAGTTATACTAAAATTTACTCCATCAAATCTTTTGACTTTTCGACTCTTTACACAACGGTTCCTCATCAGAAATTAAGATATAGATTACCGGAAATTATTCAAAATGCATTTACTAGTAAAAACGGAAGCCGCATATTCAAATATATAGTTATAGGCCATGATAAAACTTACTTTGTTAGGGAAAATTCTGATTCCAAAAATAAATACACAGAAACAGCTGTCATCCAGATGTTGACCTTTCTTATCGATAACATTTTTGTGGCGTTTGGAGGAAAGGTTTTTCAACAAATTGTCGGTATTCCAATGGGTACTAAATGTGCTCCGCTTCTGGCTGACATATTCCTTTACTCATACGAAGCTGAATTCATTCAGCCTTTGCTTTCGCAAGGAAAAAATAACTGGCTCTTAGCTCCAATTTTATTTACAGATATATAGATGACTTGCTTTCAATTAATAATCCTTCATTCGCGGATTACATTTGTATCATCTATCCAAGTGAACTGGAGGTCAAAGAAACCACAGAAAGTAGTAATTCGACTTCGTATTTAGATATAATGTTGTCAATTGCACACTTCATTCCATGACAAACGTGACGATTTCAATTTCGCTATCACAAACTTTCCTTTCATAAGTAGCAACATTCCATCATCGCCCGCATACGGCGTATTCATATCTCAGTTAATACGTTATTCTAGAGCATGTTTAAATTACAATGATTTGTTCTGAGAGCTAGGCAACTTTCAGTTAAGCTGCTCAACCAGGGTTATATATGTGCTAGACTAGCAACGTTACTGAGGGAATTCTACGGTCGTTACGAGATTCTTATTACTCCATATGACATCTTGTTATCCAGACTTTTATATGATATTCTGGACTGAGACCGATTCTGATCATTTTACACAGAATTGACACCTTCTATACTAGAAGGTTACCTACTTTGACTTCTCCATATATAAATACATATGGAATTTACACGATTTGACTCTTTCTACTATGTGACGGGTGTTGCTAGCAAACAGGAGATGCTCACTCTCCCCGGGCACCTGATCTCACGCCATCACAGGAGTTCACATATGCTCGAGAAGACATATTTTGTTATTTTCCACTTGTTTTTCATTTTCACTGATTTTGTATGTCCTCTGGTTTCATAATTTTTAGACTTATGGTTTGGATTTATCTATCATCTTTACTTTTAAATGAAACGGACACACCTGTAAACGAAGAAGTAAAAACTCTAACACTTAATCATCTTAAGATGGATTACATGGAATATGAGGCATGGCACACAGTGTTTGGTGAATATCTGAAAAGAAAATCAAAAAATGAAACAAAATTTGCATTTGATAATGGTGCTCATTTGACAAGTAAATGCTAAAATTTCGGACCATTATCCATTGACGATAGAAAAACTAATCTAACACTACTGGGTCCAAAAACCCCTGAGAATCCCGTTTTTCACTGCAAAACTCTGCAACACCCTGAAAAACTCTGAAAAACACTGAAGTCTGCCTGAAAAACACTGAAAAACTCTGACAGCCCTGATAAACACTGAAAAACTCTGAAGTCTACCCTGAAAAACTCTGAAAAACACTGACGACCCTGAAAAACTCTGCAAAACTCTGAAAAACTCTGACACCACTGAAAAACTCTGCAAAACTCTGAAAAACCCTGAAAAACACTGACACCCGCTGCGATGCCCTCCGGCCGTGCGATCGCGGCCTCGCGTACTTCTATACGGTCCCTTTTATAATATAAGCCCTTGAAATGGTTCGCTGTTATCTATATATGACCTTTAATAAGTATTACATGTGATGAATTTATAAGCGGGGAATAAGAAAAAAAAAAAAAAACGCATCTTTTTACCATTTGTCAAGGACTTATTTTAACGTTTTTTATAGATAAAATTACCAAGATATTGTTCCTATTCTGACTTACGTTTGTAAGATGATCTTTACATTTGCAGTTTAATAAATCGCATGAATTACGTACTTAGCAAAAAAAATTTTATTGACACAGGACTTTCCAGCGCGATGTCACTTGTTTTATTGATCGACTTAAAGAAAGAAAGAAGAATGAAACAAACAAAGGAACAAATAGTGTAACTACAGCAGTAGCATGTTACTTAACATCGTTGTTTCATAGAGGTGCATTAAGGGAGGGGGAAATAAGTACAAAATATAGAACAAGACATTTTAAAATTTATTTATTTATTTATTTATTTATTTATTTATTTATTTATAATAAAAGCACTATTTTTCCGTACTGTAACATTTCGGCCAGCGGCCTTCCTCGGCGGACTTCATTTATTTATTTATTTATTTTCATATTTATTTATTATTTATCTATTTATTTAATTATTAATTCATCTATTTATTTATAATAAGAACATTAAACTTTTCCGTACGAAAAAAATACATCAAAATAAATTTAATAAAAATAATAAGATTTTTAAAAATCGACAGACGAAGTTTACAGAAAACGCATAGTTTTAATTGTAAATAGATAAATAAATACAGAAAAAAAAAGAAATAATTAATTCTATATATCCTTATCAATCATTTTAATAACACATAATGATTGATGTTTATTTTTACATCTTTTCCAATCTGTGTAAAGAATCCACCCAAATATCGTTATGTTACGACCTTAAGGCCGCTCCCCACTCTCTTTCGAGTTTAAAGGCATTCAAGATTAATATTGATAAATCAATATTGCATTCTTCATAAATTAGCGGCCATTCACCGATAAAACGCTGTGAAGTTGCGTTAATTTAATTCTACCACCCACCCCCCTTTTTTTAAACAGTGTCCAACTTGAGTGAACGATCATGGCTTTGGGTATGCGTATTTCCTTCTCGCTACAGGCCGTAACGCAGCTACTTATTTAATCCGTATGTAAATTAATGGAACAGAATAGCACTTTATATCACAGCTTTACAAATCTCACATTTCATATTCTATAATATTGCTATTATCAGAGGAAATGCCGGAGAAATTGAACTTAAATAATTGATATAGTTTAGTTTATAACATAAAAATAAATAAATGATCGTGTGTAAAACAAATCATTTCACTTCTGAAGATTGAAAATCAGTTTTTGTCCTAAACTTTAAGAGTCGCTGTTAAAATGACACTTTAATTTTGCCAATAACACAAAATTAACATTGAAATGTATCAACTGGATATGTTTCAATCTGTTACTAAATATGTTTTGTCCCCTCATACATACCAAGGTACTGTTAATTACGATTCCCAATTTACAGCATGATAGGTAACAAACTATATGAGATTACGACCGATATTTACCGGGTTAAACAACCGGATGTTTATTACGTAATAGAGTACTGATGACATGTAGAATAAAGGTAAAAAAACAAAGACATGCACATGTCGGATTAAAATAAAGCAGTTTCAGATTCCATGCGTGTGCCGTTACTTTCTAATGAAGATATTCTAGTATTATATATATCCAGTAAGGGTCATGTATATATATTATACATATATATATATAAATATATATATATATATATATATATATATATATATATATATATATATATATATATATATATATATATATATATATATATATATATATATATATATATATATATATATATATATATAAAAGGGAGAGAAGGGGCGTGTGTGTGTGTGGGGGGGGGGGGGGGTGAGTGTATGGTCTCAATTTAAATATACTATATGATTTAAACATCCTACTCGACAATTTACGATTTGGATCCATAGGTTGGGGCAGATAAATTGGGGTGGGGGTCGTATAAAATTTATAGGTACTGGTCACATTCAAATATTATTTATTTATTTATTTATTTATTTATTTATTCATTCATTTATTCATTTATTTATTCACCTTTTTATTTATTATTCAATAATTTATTATTTATTCACTAATTTATAGTTCTGGAGCTTCTTTTTTATATATATTTTTTATTTTTTCTTTACTATGAAACAGTGATATTTACTAGGAATATATGTACATACATTTTCATTTGGAAATACAAATGTATATATAAATCTCGGTAAGAAAAGCCTTTGTATTGTAGCACGCCTCTGCTGGGTTTGTTTGGTTTTGAATAATGCATCAGTAAAATTAAATTTAGAGATTCGTTAAAATAATTTCACTTCAAAACACCGTACAAAAATGCGAGATATGTTTTATTTATTTTCTCTTCCTTTTTTTCTAATTCACAACGCATAACATTTTATATACATTAATGCTAATAGGGCTTATAGAAGGGACCGTATAGAAGTACGCGAGGCCGCGATCGCACGGCCGGAGGGCATCGCAGCAGGTGTCAGTGTTTTTCAGGGTTTTTCAGAGTTTTGCAGAGTTTTTCAGTGGCGTCAGAGTTTTTCAGAGTTTTGCAGATTTTTTCAGGGTCGTCAGTGTTTTTCAGAGTTTTTCAGGGTAGACTTCAGAGTTTTTCAGTGTTTATCAGGGCTGTCAGAGTTTTTCAGTGTTTTTCAGGCAGACTTCAGTGTTTTTCAGAGTTTTTCAGGGTGTTGCAGAGTTTTGCAGTGAAAAACGGGATTCTCAGGGGTTTTTGGACCCAGTAGTGTAAGGAAACAGGTCTATGTTATAAGTGCGCTGATGGCCGACATCTCGTCAATGATTTTCATGTTACCGTGAAGTGTGATACATGCGGAAAAAAGACACATTGTACTTGAATGAACGTAGACCTACCTGGGGTACACCAAATCAATCCGCTCAAAATCATGATGCACAAAATCATGGCAGGGAGAATTCGAGTTCCATAATTCATTATCTGAAAAAAGCTGTTGGTGTAGAATGTACAAGACTGTGTGGTGATTTCCAGGTAAAAACTTGTGCAAAAATTATTCTTGTTGCGGTACACCATGTGAAAAGTGAACGATTACCTGTTAACGTGTATGCTTTTCTGGATGAACAAAGTAATAAGTCACTAGGGACTCAAGAACTGTTTGATTTGTTTGATCCTAATAGTGCGTATGAAAACTATACTTTATGGACCTGTAGTGGTGCATCATTAGATAGTGACAGACGATGGCATGGATTCATTGTTACTTCGCTTGACAAAAAGACTACACTAGAATTACCTACAGTTGTTGAAATTCCGGCCCGTGAAATTGCTATGAATTATGCTCACCGTAATGACATTGCAGACTAACATACCTCTTCTTATCGGCCGGGACATGTAAAGGGCACATCACATTCTCGACCAAAGAACTGGAGAACCAGACTTTATGCACAGCGTTTACCACTCGGTTGGGTAATTATTGGTGAAACTTGCCTTAACGGAAGACTTGCCTCTTCATCGGTGGATATTTGAAAACTGTTTTGTGTTCTTCTCTCGAGCAACAAAGTGCTAGTATTATAATACCATGTGACAGAAAAATTTGCATCTCGGAAAACATTGAAAGATGTCCGATATTTCAGCGAACTGACGATGATAACATGCCAGCGATGTCAATTGAAGACAAAATCTTCTTAAATCAGATGGAAAGTGATATGAATAAAGACAGCTCCGGACATTGGATTGCTCCATTTTCGTTTAAGTCATCACGACCAGTTCTTCCGAATAATAGAAAGTTACCAATGGACAGAGCTACAAGTCTCGACAAAAGTCTTCAAAGGAACTCAACCAAAAAGACACATTTTCTAGAGTTTGAGTGCCATCCAATACTGAATGCTGGTACTTGCCTCTTTTTAGGGTATATCACCCTCAGAAGCCTGACCGTATCCGAGTAGTCTTTGACTCCTCCGCTAAAGCTCAACGGGGTATCTTTTAATGATGTTTTAATGTCTGGACCTGGTCTAGTAAACAGTCGTATAGGTGTTTTATTACGATTCAGGAAGGAACCAGTGGCTATCGTGGCAAACATTGAGAAAATGTTTTATTGTTTTCTTGTAAAACCTAATGATAGACGTTTCCTGGGTTTTTTTACGGCACAAGAGCAAATATTTGGATCAACCGCTGATTGACTTTCAAATGAGAGTGCTTGTTTTTGGGAATAGTCCATCCCCTGCATTTGCAACATTTGGACTACGTCGTACAGCAGATGAAGCAGTGGCTAAACATTGAACAGGTATAAAGACCTTTGTGCACCGCACCTTTATGATGACGATGCTCTCTCATCCCATGCAACTCCGCAATAAGCTGTGGACCTATTTAAGCGTACCCAAATGGGTCTTAAAGAAATTGGACAGCACCGTCCACACAAAATTTCATCGAATTCTAAAGATGTTCTCTCTGCGTTTGAACCAGAGGACCTGGCAAAAGATCTTGTAAACATAGATTTGTGTAATGACAACCTAACGTCTCAGCGTAGAGCAGGTGTATGCTGGAACCTAGAGCTTGACTGCTTTACTTTTAAAGTCAACATTGATGAAACACCTTTCACCAAAAGTGGAGTGCTGTTGTCAATTAACAGTTTATTTGATCCCCTTGGTTTGTCGGACCAATCGTTATTGCTAGAAAATCAGTATTACGTGAGGCTATGTGTGCTGCACAGGATTGGGATAAACCTCTGCAACCAGAATTCTTGCAGAAATGGAAAGCATGGAGATCTGCTCTTAAAGAGTTTGAAGTAGTCAAAATCCCTAGATGTTATAGTAACACTTCAGTCAGTCAAATGATGGGAAAGGAACTTCTGACATTTTCAGATGCATCCGAGATGGCCATAGCTGCAGTTGCATACCTTAGATTATCACCACATCAAGGAAGTCAATGTTTTGAATTTGTAATGGGCAAGGCTAAGTTAGCTCCAAAACATGGGCACTCTAAGCCCAGACTCGAACTTTCTGCCGCTGTTCTAGCCACAGACATCTTCAACACCATAAACACAGAACTTGATATAAGATTTGATAGTATTAAATTTTTCACAGACAGTAAGGTCGTTACTGGCTACATTCAAAAAGAGACCAAGCGTTTTTTTTACCTACGTGGCCAATCGTGGTGAAAGGATACAAAGTTTCAGCGGCCCAATTGACTGAATTATATTCTTACAAAGTTTAATCCAGTAGATCAAGGCATCAGATCTTTGCCAGCTAAAGATATACAAGGTAGCTTATAGATGAACGGCCCACCTGAACTTCTAGATATCAGTGATTACCTTTTGGATGAAGATGATTATGATGCAAATGTTCAACTTCTTATCGGACACTACGACAATGAGGTTAAACATCAAGGCCGCTTACTTACCCAGGGCGCAACTGGCTATTGGATCTTGGGATGTCTTCGTCTTATTAACTCCTACATCAACAAGTGTGTTACATGCATGAAATTGAGGGAAAGCGTCAACAATCAAAGATGGCAGATATTTCCGAACTACGTCTGTGCCCAGCCCCTCCTTTTACCTACATAGGGGTTGATGTATTTGGACCTTGGGTAGTAGTAGTAATAATAAAAAAAAAAAAAAAAAAACAAGAGGCAATCATGAAACAGCGAAGAGGTGGGCTATATTATGCACGTGTCTTGTTGATGGTGCAGTCTATATTGAACTTATCCAAGAGATGAGTACATTGAGTTTAATAAATTCCCTTCGCCGACTTACATCACTCAGAAGAGAAGTTAGACTCATTTGTTCTGATTGTGGTACAAACTTCGTTGGGGCCACATTTCAGATGAATGTGAACGTTATTTTTGTGAATTAACATATTCTTAAGGACTATTTATCCAGAAAGGGAATTTTGTGGAAATTCAATCCACCTGTGGCGTCCCACATGGGAGGATCTTGGGAAAGGCATATCGGTGTTTCAAGAAAGATCCTTGATTCGTTGCTACTGAACTCTACGCTTACCAGGCTAACACACGAAGTATTAGTTACATTGATGGCAGAGGTATCATCAATTATCACTGTGCGCCCTCTACCAGATATATCATCTCATACCGGTTGTCCGCAACCTCTTACTCCGGCAACATTACTTACAGGAGACGCTTACTCTCCCCGGGCACCTGGTCTCACTTTGGAATTTTTCAGCATATCAGGGTTGACAACATTTCCTTTTTGAAACTTACACGATTTTGTATCTGTCCTTGGACTTTGAGAATGATTAACGGTTTGGTACTTCTTCGATATTGATTACGTTAAAAACTCAGCATACCGTTGACACTTTCGATATAAAGCAATTCAAAGACTTATATAATGACCAGTTGCGTTCTGTTCAGTATTTATAGGGGTCGAAATTAACGCTGGTCCGCTGGCCCGTGTCCAGTAGTTTTGGCGTCACGCCAGTGAAATCTGTTTTGCGCTGGTCCGGTTGGCCAGTAAGAATTTGGAAACCCCTTCGCTAAATTTAGCTACAATTAGCAACTTGCACTGACCGCTATTTACCGTTAAGATTTTTACAAAAATCGATACCGACTCTTTTAAACACCTAATTCATTACCCAATTGTTTATCAATATGAACAAGTAATACCTCTTTGAAGAGAAAATAAACTGAAATTTCAAATGATGTAAATTTTGTAAACATTTGATATAAAATGACAGAACCCTGATGAGTTGAAAAGAGAAATTGACGGATATCCCGCTAACTGCAAGTAGTTACTAAAATCGACACGCGGTTGAAATATAGGGTGTACGTGATTAAATATTCAATGAGCCAACCCTTCATCAATATGAATGAAACTTCACAGCCAACCAGATGAAATGTTTACCTACGTTTTACCTGTACGCCAATTAACAACAGCATTATAAATCGTCAAAGTCTAAGAGTCATGACAGGAAATTATTTGGTAAGTTAAAAATTCATGAACATCATTAAATAAAAGGCAAGCTCTTTCTTTTGGTATATAAAAAGTTTACATGTGAGATATAAGCCCGTTGCCCATTAAATCAAATTGACACACTTTCATTCATAAAGATTATGAATGTGTTTGGTTTTATTCACACAAAGATCGGTTCTATACATAAAGCAACTTCCATATCCACCTATACTATACTTGAAGTCGCTGCAATGAATTATTGAAATTGATTTTTTTTTAATTAATTAACTTTTCTGCAGGTTTAATATGCGGGCCAGTTAAATTATGGTCGGGCCAGTGGAAATCATATTCATATGCTGTGACGGGTGATGCATGCAAACAGGAGACGCTTACTTTCCCCGGGCACCTGGTTTCACTTTGGAATTTTTTCAGTATTTCGGGGTTCACAACAGTTCATTTTTGAAACTTACACGATTTTGTATCTGTCCTTGGACTTTGAGAATGGTTAACGGTTTGGTACTTCTTGGATATTGATTCCACTGGCCCGGTTGGCCAGCAGCAGGAGAAAATTAATTTCGACCCCTGAAAAGCTGGAAAGCGGAATATCTCTCATTCTTAAATCAACGTAAAATTGGCAGCAAGATGACAGAGAATGGAAAGAAGGTCATGTTGTGTTATTGCGTGACAAAAGTGCTCATCGAAATAACTGGCCAATGGGAATCGTGGAGAAAACATTTAAAAGTGATGATTCGCACGTCCGTAGAATTGAAGTTCGTAGACGTAAAAGTGGAACAGTTTTGATGAGACCATCTACTGAAGTTGTGCTTCTTGTACCAGATAATCAGTGAATTTTTCATTTTGAAACTATTTGAATCATTTCATGTATATTTTTGTGTTTTACCTTTTTTGAACATTTTTACCAGGTAACGGATATGTGTTTGAACATTTAATGTTAACTCATGAGGCTAATTTGAGAATGTCTTGACAACAAACATTTATGATATTTTTCATTTTTTGGTTTAATTTTGAAAAATCAGTTTTTGCCAGAATATTTCTTCATTCATCTTGTAATATTTTTCTGCACACGCTTCAACCTTGCATGTTGTATAATTGATATTGTACTTAAAAAGATAATTTTTCATTATAAGAACTTTGTGCAAATTTTGATGCTTATATGGGTGATATTTTCAGATCAGGCGGAGAGTGTTATGTCACACTTTTCGGAAGTATTAATCCGGTTCAGGTTTTTACTTTTATGTGTTTCCGGAAGCTTTCTTATCTGTTGGTATTTTCAACACGGCAACTGAATTTGTGTGTAAGAAAGGCAACCATGTAAGTGTTGCAATTATGATTATTGTAAAGATTTAGATTAATGTTTAATTAAGCATACTTTATGGTGCAAATGATTTATTTTGTAATTTAATTGGAGCAATCTGCAAAGGATTTGTTTGCTATTTTTAGAATTCTGGGAATTGTAACTTTCGTTTTTTTTATTTTGTAAACAATACTCGGTTTATAGATGTATAAAAGGATAATGTTATTATTGATTTTACTTTCTAATCAGGCGTATTGATTTGATATGTTTATATGAGTAATAAACACAAGATTTTACACTTTGTTTTAAAAGAATGATTTGCGTTGTATATCGGTGCGAGTACATTTTAAGCATGGTAACAAAATGATGTTTTGACACTTATAATTGATTTATCTGTCAAAATTTGTATTGGTTTTGAATGCTTGTGATTTTTATTGCAGCTTTTACAAAATCATTACATAGGATGGAAATAAAGTGAGAAACCAAACATGGTCCTTGTCATTTTTCGGTAAATTGACAAAACAGCGGGCATTTATAGTTTATTTACATATTCCCTGATCCAGAAACACTCTTGTTCTTCCCCTCCCCAAGTTGGAATTTTGCAGACATACCTTTTGTGAAAGTACATTCTCTGGGAAACATTTTAAGCGATGTTTGCACTCTGGCCGTTAGGGCTTTACTGTCTTTTGTGGCAAAAAAACATAAGAGTTTTATCAAAAATCGCTGAAAACTGGAAATTTTGAATAAAATGTAAACAACTAAATAAATTCATGGAAAAACATGTAATCTGATAGATCTGATGATCTATCAAGTAAGAAAGTTTCAGTACCATATCATGTATCAACCATGTTATTTTTTGGGTTAAATGTGATATTTTTGCAAAATTAATAGATTTTCTCCTTATTTTATTTCATTTCGTCTATGCGGCTTAGTGTAGGTCCAGATATTTGTTTTAATGGTTATGGAATGATAAAACAAGGTACAATCTCTTTAATGATATGCCATTTACCCAATCATGAATTATCCAAAGGGATATTTAATTTTTTTCCCATTAAAGTGATGGAGATTATGGAAATCGCTGAAATTTGGAAATTTTGAATAAAATGTAAACAACTCAATAAATTCATGAAAAAACATGTAATCTTATAGAGTTTTATATGATCTTTCCAATAAAAGAAGTTTCCGTACCATATCATTCAGTTCAACAGTACAACTTTGATAAACATTACCTGCAATTATTTCAGTCCAAATTTTCTACGGCTTTCTAATCGGAAATTTTGAATAAAATGTAAACAACTCCATAAATTCATGAAAAAATATGTACTCTTATAGATTTTTATATGATCTTTCCATTAAAAGAAGTTTCCGTACCATATCATTCA
This sequence comes from Pteria penguin, assembly GCA_035048485.1. Lineage (NCBI taxonomy): Eukaryota > Metazoa > Mollusca > Bivalvia > Pterioida > Pteriidae > Pteria > Pteria penguin. The sequence goes on from CM068589.1 coordinate 16,990,682, forward strand.
GTTCAACAGTACAACTTTGATAAACATTATTTGCAATTATTTCAGTCCAAATTTTCTATGGCTTAAATTGTCTCACCGGGCAATCGACCCAGCTTCGGGATTTGTTTCGTTTTAATTTGTTGTCGTTTTCCGGGATTTGGGAGGGGGGTTATATTTTGGTTTTTGTTTTGTTTTGTCTTTTTTTTTTGGTGGTTGTGGTGGGGGGGGGGGGGGAGGGTTAGGGTATTTTTATCTTCCAGACTCTAATTATTCTGGAAAAATCCGACCTACGGATTGACTGGACGTATCTCCGATGGCAAAGAAATTAAAAACGTCTTCGGGCGTCAAGGTGCCCGTGTCGAGGAAGGCTTGGCACGTAAAAGACCCTCTCTTTCCATGGTGTGGGTGCCTAGAAGAGGGACCAATCACTGCAGTCTGTACGGTTCTGCTCCGAGATATATAACAAGAATATCGCTGAACTCTCATTCACAATGACGTTAAACCACAACACACCAAATCAATGATGAAAAGCAGGATGATAGTTTTTTTTTCAATATATATAGGATACTTAATTAACAAAGAATCAGTCTAAGAATTGAGTTTTGTATAATCAACCATTGAATTAGGCTTAATGATTATATATATGGAATTTTCCTGAGTGTGTCGTTTACAAGGCTTTATATTAAACCAACTGTAAAAGGATTTGCCAACATCAGCGACGCATTTAGAAAAATCCATTTCCAATGCAGAATGTTTCACCGAATTATTGATTCTTTTTGGCATATTAAATACCAGTACCTTAGGTCAACATCCTTGATATATTGCACAATGTAGCTCGCGTTTTCATATCAAATTACCACTAAATTTGTTTTTGCACTTTGTTGTCTTGGTTCTACTAGAGTTATTCTGCTCCTTTTCTATAAGCACCGTTATCATATCCAACAGCGATAAAGCAATGTCATGACGTCAACACCAATGCGTATTATCATGACTTTAGAAGACCATAAAAATTTTATTTTTGAACGCTTTCACAAAAGGTTTTCGAAAAACTCTTTATTTATGGATCCAAATAGCTTTATTTTAAATCCGAATAGGGCCGATTTGAGTAGAAAACGTACTTGCTCCTTTATCTTTACTATGATGCAAGATTTTTATATTTGAGTACACATCTTTTTACTTTGAACTGCATTTTTGAAAATCATGAGAGTAATGTTTTGTACTTCTTCACACCTTTAATTGTGTCCTGCCTAAATTTGACTGAAACAGTTTAAAAAGGTTACCTTATGTTATGAAATCACTGCAGGATACTATGTCTAACGATTTGAGGTAGAAAAGGAATGTATATTTTATAGCAACGCACTACAACATCACGTTCCCCGTCACGATCTTAAATTATACAGTTAAAATAAGTTTGAAAAATATTTTTATATATTTTGAGAATTACAATTATTCCGCCACGAGCATCACTGAAAAGACACAACTTGTCGAAATGCTCATATGGTGCACAAAATTAAAAAGGTATATATGTTTTATATTTATAGTTATAAAGGTATTAATAAATAAAGAAATGGAAAACTGTAGACAGAAATAAGGAAAACGTAGCGTTGTCAATTTCTCAATTCAAAGTCTGCGTAACCTGGACTGCTACAATGTAAAGCTTCAAATTAACTTCTACATATGAATGCTGTAACCACAACTCTTGCGTTAGGTAACCCCAATAATGCTAACCTGTGTCAAGCTTTCTTTACAATTGTCGCTAATATAAAGATATTAAAGATATCGGAATTTTATTAATATTATGTGATAGGATTTGATAGTAGGATATGTTAATGATATTTTCTTCCTGATTCTATGTTTCGAATCGTATCTAAACTGAAGTATATAACATACACCAGATTTGATGGGGGACAATACTGTTTTAGTATGGACGTTCCTGGTTTTATATAAATAAAACCTCATTAAAATGTGTACCTGTTATTACCTGTATTAATAAACGTTCTAGCAGCTTTAATATCGATATTACTAGTGTGTATATAAAATAGATTTCTATGTTAAATTCAGGCGATCTGCTCATTAATAGTCTAAATTATCTTTTTTTTTTCTTTTCTATTTCTATATTTCAATTTCTGACTTAAAGTCGTACATTGGCAGGTTTAAATGCATTAATGTAAGTATAACAATATTTTTATTTATCTATTCGGACCACCGAAATACAGTTGAAACATCCCACATCACAAGATACATTAACGGTATAGTGGATGTTCCAGTGTGGTCATTTTGAAAAAAAGAAAAAAAGAACTTGCTATGTTGATCTTCTTAAGCGAACAGACGGACGTACAGGATGATCCCTATATATCCCCTAAAACGAGACAAACAAAAACATGTCAGTTTAGTCCCTAAATATTATCCTATTTCACTTTCATATGCAATGATATGGTTCATATAGAAAATACACGTAAATAACATTTGTTAATTGATTCAATACTTCATGTAGTACAGATTCCGAGATTTATATATAAATTTGGTTATAAGACACACACTCAAAAACTATATTTAATATATAAACGCCCCAGTAATCATACACAAGAGAAGTGCATTTTGGTTTATTTGTAACAGACTTTGAAACTTTTGGAATATAACAAGGAAATTAGAAATACACGCAACTTCTGCGGGCCGGATCAGCACATTTCCTTACAAGCTATTTTATATCACTTACGAAATCGCTTTTTCCCATTGTTTTGTACGAAATACACAGAGAGTACCTTTGTAATGAAAATGCAGATATGAACGCAGAAAATACCAATATACTACTCGTATAACAATAAAATGAATTGCATTGAAAACAATACATGTAGATTAAGATCAAATATGCTAAGGTCATTTAGAATTGAAGATGGTAAAACTAGGATAAAAATTGTATAAGAGTTAATAAAAATACATCTGAGCCGTTCCATCCGAAAACCTACAACTTGGTCAAACTTTTCGTTGTTTTGGTGAAAAGTTTATCCCCATGCCTAGTGTGTAGTTTACTTACGGAAATTTGACGTCATATGCGTTGACATTCGGTTAAAAGTAAAAAATGTTTAATGTATTGTAACGCAAAGTATGACATGAAAAATAGTTTTAGTTTCGTTTAACCTATCATAAACTGACAAAAATTATAATTATAAACGTCCACAAAGTTTTTTAACATGAAACGGTAATTGTCAGTCATATAATTTTTGCTGACATAACAATCCAGTAGATTTAAATGATCTGCTCTTCCCCGTGGAGCGGGACACGTGGCATCCTGATACAAGAGCCTGACGTAAGGTTTTATGTTTCTATAGAGGTACGTCTGACGCTGACGACTGAGACCGGCGGATGATGAAGATGCTGGTGTGGCTTTAAAGTGATCACTGTTGGTGTCCGCACCGTTTTTCGAGAGCTTCACCGACACTTCCTCGTCAGGACTCCTCTAGTTCACAATAGGAAATCCTCGGATCTTTTCAATATACGCCACATAAAAGATATATAAAAACACATTCATTCACACGGCGTCCAAAATTTTGTAAATGTAATGAAATCATATGAATAGTATGCCTAACGTTTGTGTAGGAGAGAGAAAGCTTAAAAAGACAACCTTTCTGAATGGCAGAAGTCAAACAGTATGTTGCTTGTAAGATTCTGTAAGTTCTTCAACAAAAAGTACAGGTCTATATTTCGAGAGTGCAGTGTCGTTAGAGAACTTTTTAGACTTCACGAATCTCGAATCATTGTTCATGTTGACATGGCAGCTAACAATTACGCATTCATATGTAAGGCATATTACATTAAGTGTTTAATAGAAGTGTTTGGTCTACATTCAGCGGCAGGTAATCCTAGTTCAGATAACCACAAGTCAATGCTCAGTTTATTGTTGAAGACTTCCTTAGTTCCACTTTCCCATTGTTTTAAGAACAAATAAACTTCTATATTTCGAGACTCCAGTGTCTCAGAGAACTTTCTCGACTTCACGAAAATTTCATAATTGTTCCTGCTAACAAGGCAGCTAACAATTACACATTCGTATGTAAAGCATATTATATTAAATGTCTAACAGAAGAGCTTGGTTTTCATTCAACGCCTGGTAATCCAACGTACACAGTTACAAATCTGACTCCTACACAGGTATTGGATAATCACAAGTCAGTTCTCAGTTCATTCGGTATTACTACAAATGAATCTGATCTCGAGCTACCATACCTCTTTTGGATTTCAAAGATACATAAAACCACATTAAAGCATCGATTCATAGCTGGATCTTCCAAGTGTTCCACCGGGCCTCATCACCAAAGTTCTAACAGAAATCAAATATGGTCTTAACAAATACTGCTCTACTGCTTACTCGATAAACGGAATCAATTAGATGTGGATCCTAAAGAATTCCAAGGAACTTCTAGAACACTTAAAATTTCGTATTTTCAATAATGTTACTGGCATCAAATCTTTTGACTTGTTGACTATACAACCATTCCTCATCAAAAACTGAACAACACAATAGCATCAATTATTCAAAACGCCGTCTATAACAAAAAAAAAAAAAAGGAAGTTGCAGGTATAAGTATCTAGTTTTAGGCCACAACGACACATATTTTGTAAAGGAACACTCTGATGCCAGCAGCAAGTATACAGAAAAAGATATAATCGAAATGTTGGAATTTCTTATAGATAATACTTTTTTGGCATTCCTATGGGTACTAACTGTGTGCCTCTTCTGGCTTACATATTTTTGTACTCTTACGAAGCAGCATTCATAGTCTCTGCTCTCTAAAGACAATAAACAATTAACATCTTGGTTCAATTTTACATACAGATACATCGATGACGTTTTGTCGACTAACAACCCTGTATTTAAGGATCACCTTAATAAGTAACCTCTCTCTATGACAAACGTGACGATTTCAATTTCATTATTACCAACTTCCCTTATTTCAGTAGCAACACACCTTACTCTCCGGCATATTACGTCGTCATTTCACAACTTATACGCTATGCCAGGGCATGTTCTGAATACGAAAATTTCACCCTGAGAGCGAGGCTTCTTACCATGAACCTACTCTCACAAGGATATATCGAGGAACGTTTGAAAATAGCACTTAGGATGTTGTATGGTAGATATAGGGATCTAGTGAAATTTCAGATTCCTCTTTCAAGAATGTTAACCGATATTTTGGGAACTGACCATACAAAATAACATTCTTAACTTTTGGCTATACTGACGATATTGACATAATATGTATATATACAAAGACATTTTTGGTGCGTTTCCGATACCGGAATTTCAGTTAGGCAGTATTTCTTGCCTTGAATCGGGAAATTTTACTTCGTTTTCGTCGTGTGTGTGTTTGTGTAGTAACCTTCTCGACTTGAAAGGTTGTTGCAGGACTTTCGCGACGGGTGAAACCAGGGGGACGCTTACTCCTCCCGGGCACCTGGTCTCACCTCGATTTTATTGGGGTTCGCATTTGTCTCAATATGACACTTTTCACGATACTGTCCTTTTAATCCATGGACTATGAGATATGGTTTACCATTCGGTACTCCTTCATTTACCTTGGAGTACTACAAATTATTCTTATCTCCAGTTACTATGCGTATCGGTCGTCCAAGTGTTCAGCCAAGCATCTTCCATATTTCTGACTAAATACACAAACAGAAATTATCTATGGTCTTCAGGGATACTGCTCTAATGCTTACTCGAGAAGGGACGGAATCAGATGCGGATTATTAAGAATTCCAAGGAACACTTAAAGCACATGCAATTTGCTATTTTATTATGTCACTACTACAAAGACTTGTCCACTTTTCAGGTTTTTGTTACCACTATCAAATCATATTTCGTTTCAGCCAGAAATATACAGATCTTGTAATGGAGTAGTCTGTAGCAGGTATTCAGAAAAACGGGTCATCTAATTTTTGTTATGTTGAATTTTTCCGATCTTTGGTTGGAAAACGTTAGTATTCCGATGGGTGATGGTGGTTTTCTTTTATCATCGCAAACGGGAGGATTTCTATTTCTCCCATATTCATTGAGTTATTCTTACAAGAGGTGCAAAATGATCAGCCTGTCATCCACGGGGTGGGGGATGGATGACAAGATACATGACCTTTTTCGCGCTCAATGCTATCATAACGTCTTAAGCAAACACGATATACGTCAACCTGAAGCAACCTAAGTTTTGTTCATTTTCCAACAGAACGGAAGGGAAAATTTAGGCGCAAATTATTGAATGGGAAAAAAATAATCTACCACTATAGCCCGGTGGTGACATAGAAATCAACTAACCCTCTTGTCAAATTAGCATAGTCAATGCTTGCCATGGACTAAGGTAATTTGATACTCGGTTTAGTTTATTTCTCTGTCATCACCGGACAATAGCGGTAGATTCTATTATTATCCCTTTCTACTGGGTATATGTGACGAGTGTTTCTAGCAAGCATGAGATACTCACTCTCTTCGGGAAAATGATCTCACTCCATCATAGGGGTTCACATATGCTCTTCAAGTAGACATATTTTGTTCTTTTCATTTTCACTGATTTTGTATGTCCTCTATTTTCATGATTTTAAGACTTCTGGTTTGGATTTATCCATCATCTTTACATTCATTATTACCAACTCCCCTTTCCCCAATAGATAGATACCTTCATCTTCCACGTATTGCGTCTTTATTTCAAAAATTTTATGCTATGCCAGGGCATATGGAAATTTTGTCATTGTAACTGAAAAGGTTCTATTGCCGATAAAATGATCCGTTGCAGTTTGGAATCCCTCTTTCAGGATTGTTAGGCGACATTTCAGTCAGGATATAAATGTACAAACTAATCACCTTAACGTTTTGACTATACTTGATTTGACAGTCAGGTATCAATTCAAATATTTGTTCACTTGCATTTCCGACGCAAGAATTTTTGGTCAATAACAATTCATACAATGAACTGGGCAATTTTATTTAGTATCGTTGTCTCCGTCAAGTGTTCATGTGTGTTATGTATCGACACCCTGAATTGGAAGTTATTGGTCCTTTGTGACAGTTGTTAGTTTTAAACCGGAGACGCTTAATCCTCCGGAGCTACTGGTCTCACCTGAATTAAATTGGGGTTTCCATCTGTATTTTTTTGTTTGTTTGTATGTTTTTGTTTGTTTGTTTGTTGTTTTTGGGGGGGGGGGGGTAAACATAAAGAGTTCTTATAAAGTTATGATTTATGAGTTAAATTCAACTGACTTTTGCCTTATTTATTGTAGACATTAAATCAAAGTCACTAATTCCAAAAAGCTTTTTGCAAAGACGATCATGGTAGACTTACAAAGGGTTTTGACACAGAGAATTATGATATTTTAAGCAATAAGATAGACTTTATGGGAAAATAAAATACATAGTTTAAATCTCACTGAACTTGTAGGTTTCAGATGGTTGGATAAAGGGGCATAATATCAAGGTTAAAGGAAATCACACGAGGGGCACCCCAAGGGAGTATTTTAGGTCATTTGGTATAATTATGTAAATGATATTTTAATGGTTGTTTACTTATCCTCCATTCAAATGACAGATCGATCCTGTACTCTTACAGAGATCAGAAGGTCTAATGAAACTTGGTAATGTCCTAGAAGATTTCTGGGACTGGCTGATGGACAACAAATTAACTCATCGCATTGGAAATGAGTTAAAATTTGAATAGAAATTTCCGTCAAGACCTCGCCTGTGTATATCTTGACCACAGACCATAATCGCACACGCACTCAAGCATGTCAAAAGTTTTGCTTTAAATGATTCCTTATTGAAGGAGTAAGGTGTTTAATCTAAACTGGATAACTTAACCGAGACAAATATGAATATTTCGACTATGATAACGTCCATAACGAGTAGTAGAATAGTCATCGAATAAATTCTAAACATGACGCTTGCTCGATTGTATTCCAGTAATTTGATGATATAAAAACCCACGTCCGCGAATAGCATTGGATGAGCAGATAGTGTTAATATGGTGATTATTGATCACATGTGAGGAGAAAAAAGGAGGCAAGTTGCTTGTAATCGTCCCTGATCATGTTTAGACTTACAATAAGAATATGACTTTCTCTTTGAGGACAGCTATTGCGGTTTTTTTTTTATTTTATTTATTTATATTTTTTTTATTTTCTTTTTTTTTTTTTGTTTTTTTTTATACAATTGGAAACATTATTTGAAGCTTTGTCTTTCAGGCCATAAGACGCTACACGATTGAATTAATAAAAATACAACTTTTTGTCGAAATGTACGAAGTTTGCTAGTAAGGTAAACTACGTTCTTTTTGTATTATTTTGTGACAAAAATAAGCGCAATTCATCAGGTAAGAAAACCACAAATTGAAACTTTCTGCAGACAATTACACCATTGATGAATCGCGATGAGATGTTTTACAGTTATACCTCTTAGAAAAGTTAAGATTGTTGACATGTTATATATTGTATGCTAATTACAGGTGAAGACCAATTTGTACGTAGAGGGGAAAATGTTACGTTGGAGTGTCCATTTAGTGGGAGTAGTACTTGGATTACAGAATCAACCTTAATAAATCAAGGGACTTTAATCAATCCAGCTCTTCCTAACAAATACAGGCTCTCAATAGTAGAGACATCTACAGGAAAAATGAATCTACATATAACCAGTGTAAAAAAACTAGACATAGGAAATTACACATGTGTTGTAGAAAGTCAAAGTAAAAGATTGAATTTGATGTTGTATGGTAGTTTACAGACACGGACAAGGGAAATATTACTGTAGTGTAAGAAGTGTAACGAAAGTAATTCAACTAAAATCATTTGGTAAGATTTTAGCTTACCTGAAGTTATGGTATTTCAAGTCTACTACTAAGCAATATACCTGTGCTGAAAAACGCTTAACTAAACGAACTGCTTTGAATATGTATGGCGGAGTTCTTATTTTATTTTATGTCACGAACTTCATCTTAAAGATTGAACATAGCAGCTCCATTTCGCACGATAATGGTAACAAGCAGGTATTTTATACATATCAGTCACATATCAATAAACACAAATTAAATAAATAAATAAAAGAAATAATTAATATACGTCTGACTGTTTGTTTTGCGGATTATACAAACCATACAAACTAACGATGTTAACGGTTTTACTACACCTGGTTTGACATTATATGTATATATGGTCGATATAGCTATCTAGTGCAATTCCATACAATCTAACCAATTTAACTTTTTCACTGTTCTTGATTTGACATAATATGTATATATACAGATATTTTTTTCAAGTGCATTTCAGACGCAGGAGGTTCAAGAATATCACATTCCGTGAATAGGATAATTTGACCTAGTGTTCTTGTCTCCACCATGTGCTCATATATGTATCTTTATTTATCTTCTTTATCGACTTCAAACGTTGTTGCAAGACTTCTGCGATAGATGTTGTATGCAACCTTGTTATGTCCCGGGCACCTGGTCTGACCTCGATTTAATAAGTGTGACCTTAATGTAAAATACTAAAGTAACTGCTGTCACATGACTATGGCACTAACAACAATGTACCACAGTGGACATTCACAGACCCCTGAAATTCAGAGGTGAGGCCAGGTGTCCGTGAGGAGTTTGGCTATCTACACCTGCCGTGGATGCCCTTAAATACCAATGAAATGAATATAATTCAGCACTGTATACATACATAAGTACAAATGTATTGAACTTGGTAATAAACCCATACAGGTTTTATCTGAAAATTTTGTAAATCCTTTTTTAAGAATAGCGGGGCATGTTGAGCAAGTTTGATGTTCATATTGTAAAAGGTACACAATTATTACGTCCCTTTGTGCACCATATGAAATGCACAACGGAAAACTGTTAGTACAAGAAATATGTCTTCAAATCAATGCAATTAGTTTCTTCAGGATCCGATTGTCAAAGACATTCACTCTGTAGTATTAATTTGTTTTAAGTGTGGAGAACGTGTGTTTGTTCTTTTCCTCATGTCATTTGAGGTGACCTGTATTTTCGGACGAGAGTTTGAAACTTGGGCTCCGGTGGCAAGGTAAGCGTGGTGCGTAAAAGTTCTCTCGTCTTCGGGCGAATCGGATGGAAAAGTATAAATATGTGTGTAAAGCATAAGGCAACAAAGTAACAAATCAAAAATCTACCTTGTAAATCAATACTGGGTCGAAAAACCCCTGTGAATACCGTTTTCCTCAGACAAACTCTGCAAAACCCTGAAAAATACTGAAGTCTAAACGAAAATCTCTGACGGCCCTGATAACTCTTAAAAACAGTGACGACTCAGAAAAACTCTGACGCCACTGAAAAACTTTGCAAAAAAAAAAAAAAAAAAAAAAAACAAACAAACAAACAAAATAAAAAAAAAAAAAAACACTGATACTTACAGCAATACCTCCGGCCGTGCGATCGCGGTCTCGCGAACTTCTACACGGTACGTTCTTTAACCTCTGTGAGCATTAATGTATATAAAATATGATGAATTAATAAGTGATGAATAAAAAAAGGAAGAGAAAATAAATAAAACATATCTTGCATTTTAGAACGATGTTTTGAAATGAAATTATTTTAAAGATTCTCTAAAAAAACTGTTTACTGATGCATTCCTCCTGTTTGTTTTGTAAAAATCACAGTATGATAACATGAATTATTACAGTATAACAACTGACAAAATAGAAAAACAGAAATCCCCAAAGAAACAAGAGATGGAGAGAAAGGGGAGGGGGGGGGGCATAAACCCAGCAAAGACATACTACACTACACAGGCTTTTCTTACCGATATTTATATATACATTTATATTTGGAGATTTCCCAAATATACGTGTATACATGTTCCTGGTAAATATCACTGTTTCATAACTGTGTATTCAATTGATGAAGAAGAATTTTAAAAAATGTGAAAAATCTCTAGAACTATACATAAATGAATAAATAATAAATCATTCAGTATTGAAGAAATAAATAAATGAATGATAAATACATTATTGAATAAAGAATAAAAATATTTGAATGTGATCAGTATAAATCTAATACGAAAATCGAATTCAATACACCAGTACTGATAACAAATCGACCACAAAGCAATTGATTGTCATTTATTTAAAAAACACACAATACAGTCTATTTCCCTTCTATCGTAACCTTTATAGAGACTGCACCCATGTGTTGTCATGTGACGGCCTTTAACACACCCCCGTTACATACACACATACTACTTTTTTCTTTAACGATAATTTCACACAAAAGTAAGATATACAAATTAAACCTTTGTTTTTATAATAAGAGCGTAATATAACAACGTTTAGAGAACAATAACTTTCTTTAACTTTAAATTTTGCGAGTTTATTGGCTGCTCTTTCATTCGAACGACATACGTACATTTTGTCCTGTAACATATTCCGTTGATTACATATTTACTCAATATTCAATAATGATGCTTGAAAAAGCATCATATAAGTTTCAATATATCAGTGTAACAACGTATCTGCTTTTTGTTACAATACAATGAAATGATACTTTATCTAAGTGCATTGATGTATTTAGAAGGTGGAGATTGCAACCCCTGCAATCCCCCCCCCCCCCATTTTTGTCATTTTGGGCCATATATAGGGTTGCAACCCCCACCCCTTCCATGCCGAATAGTGCAAAACATTAGTCATGGGTGATTGCGCAGCCTCTTTTCGTTCAAACATTTTTAGATCCGGCTATGAACAGTATCTCCCTTATTACGTATTATAACCATATAGCTGTGGCGAATATATGGGCGCTCGCCCTGTTGACTGCGAAATAGAACTAGCTAATTATTTGAGCTTTATTTTCAAAATGGCTGTGCTGTATGCTAAGCGAATAAAGACACTTCTGGCAAGTGTAAAGACTTTATTGTGGAGACACAAAGCTCCGGAAACGGAAAGAATTAAATGAGAATCCTTGCTGAAAAGGTCAAATAAATCACAGAAATCAACAAATATCAGATACAGAATTCAAGTAATGAATTACATACAAAGGTTCAAAATGTAAGAGATCTGAATACAAAAGAATGAGATTCTATTGGAATTACATTATATTACTCAAAAATTGTCACGTGTTACCCATAATGCACAGTATTTGTCATAAAATCCGATTATCAAATATACCATACGACCAATGTAATGTATACAGGCCCGTGCTACTACTTTGCATGAAGAAAACTAACAAATTCGAATAAAAATGATTTGCACTAAAATATGTAAATGCATTACATTAATCACACAATAAGCACAATATTTATTACATGTAAAATTTTATACTTACTCTGTAAGGGGCATACACGTGCAAAGGTAAAAACTAAATTCAAACATGGCGTTGTTCCAAAGAATATTGTAATACTAAAATAGGAAGTAAAAACCAACAACGGGTTCGACGATACGGATCCATTAAAATGACATATATATTCAGGTAGACAGTGTCATTTGTAGAGCAGATACCTGGATCTGCCGCAACCAGTGGATACAAATCGTAAATTGTCGAGTATGATGTTTATAATTATAGTATATTTAAATTGAGTCCATACAACCCTCCTCCACCCTCCACCTTCCTCTCTCCCTCTCTCATATATACTAGAACATTTTCATGTGTAACGGCACACGCATGGAATCTGTGAAATTCCTTTATTTTAATGCGATATGTCTTTGTTTTTACCTTTGTTCTTCTACATGTAATCAGTTCTCTGTTGTGTAATAAACATCCGAGTGTTTGACCCAGTAAATATCGACTTTATTTTTATATAGTTTGTCACCTATTGAGATGCAAATTGGGAATCTTAATAAACAGTACTTTCGTATGTATGAGGGGACAGGATATATTTAGTAACATGTTGAAACATATGCAGTTAACACAGCTCAAAGTGCTATTCTGTTCCGTTTATTTTCATACGAATTAAATAAAAACTGCATTACAGCCTGTTGCGAGAGGGAAATACGCACACCCAAAGCCAGGCTCGTTCACTTAAGTTGGACACTGTTTAAAAAATGGGGGGGGGGGGGTGGAATTAAATTAACGCAACGTCACAGGGTTTTATCGGTGAATGGCCGCTAATTTATGAAGAATGCAATATTGATATATTCACATCATTCACGAATACTTTTACACTCGAAAGGGAGTGTAAAATAAACGTCAATCATTATGTGTTATTACAATGATTGATAAGGATATATAAAAATGATTATTTCTTTTTTATTTACAATTAAAACTGTGCATTTCCCGTAAGCTTCACCCAGCTATCTTTTTTAAATCTTATCATTTGTAAGAAATTTCCATTAGAAATGTACTGACATTACATAATTCAATACAAGTTAAATATTAGTTTTGTTTAAAGTTGCACTAGCTGTCATTATCCGTATTAAAAACAAACGCTGTAATATTTAAACCTGGACTTTCTCCTGAAGTTAAGACTACATACGAAATTACATTGTTATATTCTTTCGATAAGTAATGGAAAAATAATTAAAATGCAATTAAATACTTACTACCTACCCGCACAAAGTCGGTAATTTTTTCTTCACTTGGCATGCCCAGTGTATCAATGACCTAGCAAACTAACGCGAGATCAGGAGGGTGAAGTACACAGAAGTATCGAAGATAAGACGTCCCCCATTATAGATAGAATTCGAGGGTATTAGGGTGAAAAAGACTGAGACGAAACATTTTTTTAAACAAGGATAACATAGGAGTTGCATTGGAGCGATAAGAAGCTGTAAGAGTTGTCAAATTGCAGAGAATTGGTGAGTGTTTACATTTTTCAACACCACGAGGAAATGCGTTTGTATTGACTACTTACGTCTTCGTATCATGAAAACGGTTCAATATTTACTGCCATCAGATAAGGTAGTCTGTAATAGATAATTGTTCATGATAATGAGCAAAGCGGACGACTTAAAAAAAATTAATGCACCTGTAAGTTGTATATCATACGAAAAATGTAAGACGGGGCTCCAAAAACGGACAGTGTACCTATTTTATAGAATCTATTTCGTTCATTATATATTTCTTTAAATAAAGAAAAATGACAGAATAACTTGAAATTTTTGTTTAAATTAAAATAACTCATATTGTATTCATAGATATTGTCTTGACTCAAAAGTATATATATGTATATTTCATATATGTACTCTCAGCCTGGACACTTCAAGTTCACCAGTTGAGCATTCTTAATCTAAATACTGTAACCTTTTCTTTTATTCCGTGACCTTTAAAATAAATTTTACACACCTAACAGGGCCTGTCGAGTTTGTACATGTAGATCTATACAGTATAGATCATGAAGTACGTACACTGTTGCATGCATGTTTCTATCATCATATACTTTAAATTTGATGATGATTTATGGTGAAAATTAATGACTATGTGGGAATTTAAAGTGCAACAATGAACGATGTTGGATAGATAATATTTGTATCGACATTTATTCCTAGCTCCCATGCCAACAGTTGAAAACCTCACATACTCGAAGCCATCTCAAAACAAAAATTGTTTACTGGTGAGAGATGGGTGAACTTCAGTTAATCTTAATAGGTAGGATTAATTAATGGAATAGATATTCTTTGATTCAAACTTCAGACATGTCAAATAAAACAGTTAAATTTATTAGAGATAATACATGGTAGTAATATTTGCAATATACACATGTATGGGAAATCCTTCCATACAAATAGGTAAGATATCTAGTACTCCATGTTTGTTATTTGCATAGCAATTAAATATAGAAATACTACTGACAGCAACTAGAAAATATCAAATTCAGTTTTTGAAAATCAGGGTCCAACCTGCATGGGTTAACTCCTTTGTAATTTTGTTGAAATTACCAAATATGATTTCTTTAATTATGTGCAAATTTTTATATTATTTTGAAGATATATAATACTGTGTATGTTGAATTATAACAGTGACTTTCCCATAGGATTTTGATTGAATGTAGAAAGTTTTTTTTATTTATTTATATGCAGACTAATTTTATAATATCAAGCATCATTGAAACAACTCAGTTCTTGACATAGCACATGCAGATGATGATACAGAATCGGACTTTACACCTAGTGAGTATTACGGTAATGATAATTTATTACAGGTCCAACAAACAGAATTTTGTGGGTACATATATACATATATATATATGAATCATTCTATCATTATCTCTGACTGTCTATCCAAGTTTTTTCCAGATCATAAAATCTCTATTCTTTTGATGTTGTAGATACTTCATACAACTGTTACATATGATACAACGGGAAGCCGGCGTGGCCTACTGGTATAGCGCTCGCCACCTGATCGAGAGGCCGGAGTTCGAGTCCCGCTCTGGTCATGCCGGTTTCCTGTCTTTCGTATGAGACAGTAAAAACCGAGGCCCCATTTCGTGGTATGCATGGCACGTTAAAGATCTCTCATTGCTTTGGGTGGGTCCGTTGCAAAGGTCAAAATTCGTATGCATTGTGTCAGGCTGATGCCGTCACCATATACGTGAAACAATCGCGGAGTAACGTAAAGCAATAATCAAATAATCATGATAAAACCGTATGTGGTGTTTTTTTAACTTGAACCAAGGTCATGTCACTCCAAGGTTCAAGGACACCGAGACGCTAAGACCTAACATAAATCTGTGTCATATTTCTCTGTTACATGTGACAAAAGGATGTGCCATGACCTTAGATCAAGGTTATATTTCCAAGGTCAAATTCACAGTAAGTCCATCACTAAGTGTTGTTGTGCCACTTTGCTGCCATGAGGTTATTTTTTCTACTGGAACATTTCTAGTTCTACATATACATAAAACAATACCCATACTTGTCTTACATACACTAAATTCAATTGAGTAGTAGCAAAATGAATATACATATGGAAATCAGTCATTGTAGAGACAAGTTTTGCTTTCTGTGACTCACCACTATATATTTAGTTAATTTAGTTATACGGGTAGCAGTTCATCATTAGAAATTTAACATGTACTATTTAGATACCAGTAATGATAACAGATGGAATGAAATGAATTACACATTTCATATTTAATTTTCTAATTGTATAACTTTCAGAAACCTCCAGCTTTATAAAACAACGATTGGGCTAAAAGGGGATGGTAGTCAAGAAAAAAGGAGTTCCATTACATGCCCAAATAGATAAAGTAAACAGTCTAGGTGCTTTTGGAAGACAGTATTACTGAGTTAAATGTGGACCTGAAAAGTCACAGTGCATATCCAAAACTTTAGCCTCTTCAGATGTTCTGTCAATTTGTCAAATACCAGCATTATTAAGGAAAAGCTACATATGCTGAAAAAGTGAAATTTTATTACTCTTATAAAAGAGCACAGGTCATTATGAAAATTGCAGCATTTCAATAAATAAATATATAGAAATAATATGAGTAGATGTACAATTCTGTACATAAATTATAAATTAAAATGGTGAAATCTCAATTTATGACAGCTGTAAACATTTCAGTCATGATAATAAATACGATGACTTGAGTACATACACATTGGTATTTACAAAATATACCTTAATTGTATAAATATATATATATATATATATATATATATATATATATATGAATATGTATATAAATGAATACAAATATAACATCGTTTAAAGATATAACTTTTTCTTTTATATTTACATAGTGGACCAAAGATGTAGATGATTTAGGTTTAGACACTGCCATTATGTTTGAGGTTAAAGGGGTAGCCTCCTTTTGCCATGTTTCAGTTTGACTCATGATGAACGAAATTAAAACATAGAGAAGCCATGACTTCAGATTTCTGTTAATATTACTTTGGAAAGTTTAAACTATTAACTGCATAAATTCTAAACCTCTTAATTGTTAGGTAGAGCAAGGCATTCTGAAGAGGTTTCCAAAGAAGGGTACGCTATTGCCCTTTATTACTTCTACAGCTCATCACATTAAAAGTTGGTCTGTCAAAACAACATTTTTATTCTATGGGATTATGAGTACGTTGTCTTTACCTAATCAATTCAAGATCCAACCTTTTATTTTGTGTATAATTTGCTTAATGCAATAAATTTACCCATGAGAGAAGGATGAAACATTATGAAATAACATATATACAGTAGCTATGAAAGTTTTAGAACAATTCTGATAGCTAGCAGTTTCGGCCCGGTAGACTTTCTGGATATGGGTATAGCTCTCCATCTGGACCTTTATGTGCTTAGTATGTTACATTTTTATTCAACTTTTGTGGGGGCTTTAGAAACTTCCTTTTTTCATCTGTTGTCATTCCTGAAAAATTATCAATACATTTATATGCAATTACAAGAAGACACGATCAGTAATTTTTAATTGCTTTCATTATTTATGTTTTATAATCTTTTTGCAAATTTTAAATTATCATTAATTGGGAGAGTGCACAAAAACTTTATTTCCCATCAAAACATTGACTAGTAAGGGTAATACAAGATTAAGTACATTGGTATTATGAATATATATAAAAAAGTGTAAATGTGAAAATTAGCAATCCAAAAATAAGTAAATTACTGCAATGTACTTACTGTAATATAATTGATGTCTCCTACTTTATCATGCATGGTAAATAAACTTTCAAATGTGATTCATGTGATGACCTTTTCTACCATAATACTTTAAACCTGAAGAGTAGAATATAAGAGTCAAGGCCATACATATCAAATAAGCCACTGTACCTCTAATCTTTCATTACTTTCTTTTAGCAAATTTTAAAGCAATCCTATAGTTCTTTAGCATCCCTATAGTTCTTTTATTCCTTCTTCTCATTTTATGGCCTGTAGATTCATTAAGTTATGCCATTATTCTAACACTTTCTCTGCTTGTTATATGACCTGAATCACTTTGTTTCTCTGTTTTACTATGACTGCTCAGTATCTTTTATCTTCCATTGGTACAAATTAAGTCTCTAATCTGCTGTCATTTATAGTTTTGCTATCCTATAATGGAAATTTACATTACGTTACACATAAGCGGATCTAGAAATTTTTGAAAGGGGGGGGGGGGGGGTTGTAGCCCTAAAAATGGTCGAAAAGGACCTTTTATGGTAAAATTTTCCAACCAAAAGGGGAAACGGGGGGGGGGGGCAATTGCCTCCCCCTTTAAATCCGCCAATGTTATAAATAAGCTTCAGTATCTTCATTGCTAGCTGCCTTGATATGGGATCATACCTGGATTTGATATACTTAAAAAGCTATAGAGAGTTTTAAGCAGGACAGTAGCCTATTTTGTCACTGAGGTTACATATTTATAAATCCTATGATAATATAGATATCATCATATAGAAATACAATACACATTTACAAGCAAAGTATAAAACTAACACTTGTAACATTTTTAATATTTATTAGTAATAAACACAGTGAGATGCTGCTGCGAATGCAGTCCTTAACTACAGTGGAAGGACTTGCTGGACCATATGGTTAAGTCTTAGATATTTTCAAAATAGGGGCCAATTTTAAAATTATCATTAAAATGATACTTTCATGTAGATCTACAGAAGTAATGAGATTTTTTCGAAATGAAAATGATATATATAGGTTATTGGTGTTTTTCAAGGAAACACCAGAAAACATCTTATATTATTATTTAAACTGGTATGAAACGTATGGATAAGAATAATGAAATCGTTGGCGAAAGAGAAAGAAAAGGCTGAAAGGGAGGGGGGGGGGGGTTATTGCATTAAACATATGAAATAAATGTTGTCATCAAGTTGTCTTCCAGGCAAATGATTTTGGAAATCAGAATCTACTACAATGTACTATAAATAACAATATAACTGCTGCAAATAATATGCTTATAAGTGAAGACAATAAACTTAAATCACGTGGGGGAGGGAAGCCGACTTCCAAAGCACTATTCCATTTTTTGATGTTCCACAAATGAGTAAATTACAATTTATTGTAGTTGTAACTAAGTTGTTATATATACATGTACTCCACTTTGTTGTGATAACGTTAAGATCAAAATACAATATTGCCACAGCACTGTAAAAAATCTTTTTGAGTCCCTTCTGGGGGCTCCTCGATCAAACCACGTTTAACAACTTATGCGACATAAATCTTTAAAATTTTTCATTGTATAAAGCCAAATTACTTATGACAGTATTACCAATAATCTTTTCTGTTCTTTTATGTAGTAACTGTTTACTTAGACATCTAAAAGTGTTTATAAAGTTTGATAAAACATGTCTTTACCAAGTTTACTCACCGTCACACTCGAGTCCTTTGTTTTTGTCAAGTGATATGCTGACCCGATCTACATGCGTGTCACATGTTGGGCAAATGGTGAGGGTAACGGATTTTCCCGGTCTACAAAACGCGTCAATATCGTCAAAAGAGCTGACTTTCGATTTAGTGTAACTGTAGTTTTATCGTATTTAGTTTCAGATCAGTAAATGACACATGACATTCATAAAATACCAATTCCGACAGCTAGTGCAACTTTAAGTCATGAGGTTGAGAGGTTTAAAACGCCGTAATATAAAATGTTGAATTTTGATTAACCCCAAAATTTCTCAAACGGATTTTTCATTTACGTTGCCGGAAAATTTTGATAGACCAATGTAAGTGAAGTTACAATATTCAAAACGGCATATGAGAAATCTTTAGTGTTATGGGGTGTTAACTGTGGTTTGTGTCACTAAATTTTCTCAAATACCGATTCTTTGTTTCAGAAATTTGCAATTGTAAGAAAGCACAACTTTGTTAGAACGTCTATTCCTACGCACTACGTTCAGCCTGGGACATTACTAATAATACCATTTTATTCCTTTCACGTGTAATATGTGATATAGATATGTCAATTAAGTACGGTTATCATTTGTATTTGTGATGTTTTTGTAAGTAATTTTTATAACACATATACGTTATAATAGTGTGTTCCAGAAACGCATTTCGACATGGTGTGTCTCTTCATTGGTGCTTAAGGCCAAATGTTTGGAAGTCTAGATATACATAAAAGTTTGAAGAGCAGAAATAAAATCAAAGTGGCAAACGATGAATGAATAGATGAAAAAAGATTCAAAGAATAAATATAAGGCCAAAACTATGTATGAGGAAGATATTCCTTAAATCTTTTAGCGGTGTAAAAATTTCATGTCTGGAGATTGTAGGTATATATTTCATGTCATGTACGTATATATACATTATAATTTAATGCAGAGATAACTTGTCTCTTCATAGATGTTCATTGCCAAATAAATTCACTTCTAATAACATGTAAATATTTGAAGGGAATAATTGAAGCCGGGTGACCGAAAATGTGAGCTATGAAATCAATCTAAGATATATGCATGAGGAAGAAACTCCTTAAATATAGAGTAAATTACAAAATTATTGATGTATATATGCATATATCCTCACCTAAAAAAAAGAAAACAAAACAAAACAGGGAAGGGGGTGGGGTGGTGGTTACCAATTTTTGTATTGAAATGATGGTTATATCAAAGTTACGTGTGATTTTACATTGACGATAACGGGAAATAGATAATATAACATAACATTTGACTCCAATTCCAGAGTTTGATATCAGCTCTTTCAATACTATAGACTTTATACATCTTATTATAATATAGAAATTTGTTATTCTTCACATCTGCTACACACATCACTATGTTATTACCTATGACACACAGTTGTGCATAATCTGTGTCCAAGGTTATAACCTCAAGGTCAAGGTCACAGAAAACGAATTATCAAATTCAGTTTTCTGTCCATAAAAGCAGAGCAGAAATATCTATATGATTTACAACTCGAACGATTGTTTTATATGCACGAATTTATAGATTTAATATAATGTCCTAGTTTACAGGTAGCAAAAGTGAACTGACGTCATCCAATATCAACATATCACTTAATTCTGATTTCGTTGCACGTATAACATTTTATTTCAACAATGTACTGATTTATTGTTTGTATATATTGAATTATAACAACATTTCCTAGGACGAAAATTCGTATCTGAAATATAAATACGCATCATTTACTATTATGTGCTTCATTAAAATGAAACGTGATGTAGAATATATATATTTCTAGTGGGTTTATTGACGAGTATTAGATACTTTCATTTATATCTTAGCATCGGTGACAATCTGCAATTGGCAGCATCGAGCACACTAATAGCATGCTACATCAATTATATTCACATTCATCCGCATGGACACGGTGCGATGTATAATAATCGCATAATGCTCGAATCGACTCTCAACGACTTCATGTATCCAGCTCAGTTTAACATGGCACATTGATTGTGGGATGCTTGCGATTATTGATTTATACAATCAGCAAAATAAAAAACATGCAAACACACACACACACCCATACACACACGCACAAAACAAAACACATGACAAGTAGTAGTAAGCAGTATACCTGTATCCGAAAAGGGAATGCGAAAATCTACCGGAGAGAGTAAACATCTACTGCTTGTTAAAAATATCTTTCTCGGCACTCAATAAAAACTGTTGGTATGTTATTGTAGCATAAGTTAGACATTGTCTTATCATTTCAGTGAATCCTAATGTCCCCTCTGTACAGAACAGTATACAAAATGGATCCAGAATTCAGGGAATAGAGGAACAAGTTCTTACTATCACATGTGACTCAAAGGAAGGAAATCCACCAGCTGACGTCACATGGTTGAGAGACCAAGCTGTACTCGCAACCGGGAAGAATTCTGTATATTACACATGGACTCCTGTACGGGCTGATGACAGGATGGATTACATATGTCAGTCTAATAGTACAGCACTGGTTAGCCCGCTGTCAACAACAGTGCAGATGTATCTAAGTCGTAAGAGTTCCTGTATGAATTTCTCTTATTCTCAGCATTCTTGGTATAATTGTCTATCTGTCCTTTACCCGAGTCTACTAGACAATTGTATTTAATGAATGTCATCTTCACTAGGTGAATCGTGTCTGGTTTTAATACCTTTTTGCTAATCTACTTAGGGGAATACTTTCATCGGACTCTTTAGAATGTGAATCACACTTATCGGCATCATCAATTTCTTCAGGAGGTACTACATAATTATTTCTCTTAAACCGATTACCCACATTATCTGTCGGTATTTCCCATTGATCTATTTTAGCCAAACGTAATTGTTAAACATTAATTAATTAATTGCTATACACTTTAGTTGACTTTAATTAAAAAACTAACTGGAGAAGTTTGTTCTATAATTCTATAACTTTCCACCATAACTCTAAGTTATTGTCCTCAGTACAATTTTTGAATGGACACGATTTCCTATTTGAAACGGAAACTGTTTTGCTCTTTCTTTCGGCAAGTTTAGCTTGATCCTTATTAGCTTTCTTTAAATTCGGATGTACTTCTGAAATGACTTATGCCGCATTTGCAACGCAATTTGATGTTGATTTTCGCCGACATATTTACGTCGAGATTTCCAAATATTGTCTTGGGGGAATAACAACGTGTCTGTTATAAAGTAGGGAAAGAGGAGGATAATTTGGTCGACTCACTGATGTTTAATCTTATATCTGCTAAGGTATAATTCAAGTATACACCTCACACTGAATATTTATTTTAAAGATATTTCAACATGATTCTGTATCCTACGCATGGATTCCTGTCCGGGCAGACGACAGGATGGATTGCATATGCCAGTAAAGCATTTCGTCTATATCTAACTCGAAAGAATTTATTTCGAATTTCGGTATTGTTGTACGTCGTATAAAAGTAGCAAACTATTTCTTAACATAAATGTGAAGGTGTTATCAAAAAGCTTTTTGAATACGTTCCAATACCATCTTTTAATATATTAGCAATGCGATCGTTTACAATAAATTGACAGGGATTTTGATTATTCTTATTTATTAATAGACATATTGTATCTTTTGTAAAGACATCTAAGTAATTACACTATGGAGAGGAAGATGCATAATTAATTCAAACCATATCAAATTTGTATTTCAAACGCAACTAATAAAGGTATTTATCAGCATTATCATCATCGTGATTGTCATTACCATCATGTTTGTAACGTGAAAGTTACTAAATAAATGCACATCCTACAATCTATTTATTTCATTTCCTTTCTGCTTCTGTGTGTATGTTCATGCAATACATCTAGAATGGTTGTTATATTTATACCAATATGAACATATTGTGACCTTTTTTATTTACAAAATGTGACTACTCTTGGTGTAGAGTTCTGATAGTGAGTGACAACTGCCATCTGGCCATGGAGTGGTGGTTTCAGGTCGTTGGGATGTGCTTTATGTTGTCATTCTTGCTTATATCCTCTGCATGTGCGTAAAGACTTTTCACATACAATTATTTCGGATGTCTGCTTTCCTTGGATGCCAACTTGATAAAAGAGAAAACTGAAGACATCTGACAAAGCTCTTTGAAAAAATCACCAAGGACATGCACACAAAAGATGGTAATAATAGAATATACACTAAAAAACGACATTACAAAAACATGCGATTGTCCTGCGGTTACGATACCGAATTAGGACGGTCAATTGAAGTAACAAACGTCATTCAATAGGTGTGGTTGACCGGTTTACGGGCGCCAACCTGTCCAAATAACCGGAAAGCAGCACAATTAAAGGACGCGCATTTAAAGTTGTATACCCTATGTTCGCATATTATAGGTAAATTTATTCTAAATTGTTTTGATTACATATATAGGCCTTTAACATATTAAAAAAGAGCCCTTGTAAATTCTGCGTTCAAATTCGTCTTATTAAGCGAGATATGGCTGTTTAAAACGCGATGTTTGTAAACAGAATTTTTACAACCAACTTATCACGTGATCTAATTCGGAAGCCGCCGCATCATGGACACTGATGGAGGGCGAGGTTAATAAACTTGACGAGTAACTTTAAAAATCTGCATTCAAGTCTACTAAAGTTAGTTTTTACTGAAATCGTTTTCTTCTGGAGTCTTCCTTCATCGTATTTGTTTTTGATTAAACTGCGCATGCGCAAAGTCAGGTTATGGTTGTATTTATGGAAGTAAAAAGAGGAGTTGCTGGCTCAGTTATGTGGCAGAAGTCACCATGAAGCTATTCAATACATGACTATAAATAATATAACATATAACACATTACAAAAATATTTGATTGTAGTGCAATTACGATACCGACTTAGGACGGTCATTTAATTTGACAAAAGCCAAACAAATGGTGTGGTTAACCGGTTTATGGGCCCACCTTCCCACTCACCGTAACAGCAGAACAATCAAAGGACGTACATTTAAAAATTTATAAATAATCCTCTATGTAAAGAACAAGGGTCAACAGGTATCGCATATTGAGAGGTCATAAAAATATAAACACGTAAGGTATTGTAAAACACATAATGGTATAAAAATATATGCGACATCAACATGATAAACCATGCTCTGCCAGTCTGAAAGCGAGCTAAGACCCTAGATCTGTAGGAGTCCCGACTAACAGTCAGAGGGGACGAGGTTCAGGACCATGTCTCCTCTGAAAGAGGTTTGGACAATACCCACTTTATTTACGAAGAATTCTATTTTTATTTTGATATCTCTGAGGGTTTGAAGCAACAAAAAGTGTTATTAACGCAAAGTTAATAACTTCAGCCATACAAGAAAAATACAGTTTTTGTTTTACATGCCCTAATTTTTTAAATTATACCGAATTGTAGGGTTTAAAAACTTTAAAAATTAATAAATAAGTACCATTTTAATCAATAGGCTAGTTTAACTTTCTACTCAAATGACGTTACATTACATTGATGATTTATAGGAAGAATACAATTAAGGGCTATCGCTTCTGAAAAGAGTAAGCTTGTTCCATATGCTCTCTCTGTAATGAAACGTTTAATTTGTGAAAACCAAACACATTGTTTAAATACACAAACTACAGAACTTTGACAGTCAACTGTGCGGACTTATTTACTGTTTAAATGAACATTTCTGTCGTGTTTTGTGTTAAATATGTCGTTGACCTTTTTTGCTTTTTATTGCATTCTGGTGTTTTTTCAATTCATTACCAGATATTTTCCAATGTTTTAATTAGTATGTTTTCCTACTTGCAAAGCAATTTGTGATCTACACATTATCATCTCATTGTGTAAATTGTCATAATATAAGATCAGTCTCTTAGTTCGTCTCTTAGAAATATTTACAGATGATATGTTCATAATCTATTCTGAAATATTATACATGTATATATATTCCATTATAAGGTTTTCTCGTATTCTTTAGTAAAGCCATCACAGCCTGTGTTAACCATTCCTGAAGTCAATGAGAACACAGTGATGCCAGTGACGTGTCGCTCTACTGGAAGTCGCCCTGCTGCTATACTATCATTGATATTTAGAGGATCACCACAGTCCCCTGTCAGTCCTCAGATGAACACTACAGATACACTGACGGATACATATACAGTGTACTCCGAATACAGAATACCAGTGAACCGATTAAACAATGGCCGACCAATTACATGTACTGCAGTAAACAATGCTTTACCAGGTGGTGTCAATACAACACAAAATGTAGCTGTCAGATGTAAGTATTAATTCTTAATGATTTTGCTGTTTGTTTTATTCAATGCAGAAATATCTCACTGAAAACCATGACTAAATTCTTTGAGGAAAACGAAAAGCATTCTTTGTATTTTAACTATTTCATTCCCTAAACCTTGCCTATTTGTTGCCTTTTTCCTTAAAGGATAGGGGGCAGGTGTGGTATAGTGGTTAAGCGCTTTGATTGCGGCGCGGATGATCCGGGTTCGATTCCCGGGTTGCTCCACTATGTTTAAGAGGTTGGTAACCTCCTGCTTTCATGTCGCTAATATAACTGAAATATTGCTGAAAGCGACGTAAAACACCAATCAACCAACCACCCAACCTTAAATGATAATCACAATTTCAAAGGATGAGGTAATTTTGTGGACTATCAATCCGATTTCTAACTTCTGAAATCCAAAGTAGTTTGTTATAGTTATATGCATGCAGAAAAAAATCTGCAGGACCGGAGTGGTCTTAACATAAATTTAATAGCATATGTTCATCTGACTACAAGTGCACCATTGACCAATGTACTAGTAATGGCACAAATACTCTTCTATGTAAAATATTGTTTCTTATTGACTCCAATCCTTCTATTTTGTATTGTCGACATAAATTAGTTCCGACATGATGTAGTAGCAGTTCAAATTGCACCACTGTCAATGGCTTTATATCGTGTATAACAAATAACCACAAAAAATCTTCTTTTTGGACAGTTGGTCCTGACACGGTCAGCATCAGTGGCAGTAGAACATTAAATGAGAATACTTTACTAAGTCTAAGATGTACAGCATCATCATCCAATCCTCAATCTACAATAGTATGGTTCAAGAATGGTAATCAATTCACTCCCAATACTCAGATCATGACATCAGGCGGTGATAACAATGATAGAATAACATACCAGGACTATAATGTAGCAGTGAGGAAAGAAGACGATAAAGCTAATATCACATGCAGAGCCTCTGCATCAGCCGGGTCAGCAGTAAACTATGTTATCCTGGATATCAGATGTAAGTATACAGTGTCACATGTAGAACCTCTACCCCAGTGTAGTGAGCAGTAAACTATGTTATCCTGGATATCAGATGTAAGTATACAGTGTCACATGTAGAACCTCTACCCCAGTGTAGTGAGCAGTAAACTATGTTATCCTGGATGTCAGATGTAAGTATACAGTGTCACATGTAGAACCTCTACCCCAGTGTAGTGAGCAGTACACTATGTTATCCTGGATATCAGATGTAAGTATACAGTGTCACATGTAGAACCTCTACCCCAGTGTAGTGAGCAGTACACTATGTTATCCTGGATGTCAGATGTAAGTATACAGTGTCACATGTAGAACCTCTACCCCGGTGTAGTGAGCAGTACACTATGTTATCCTGGATGTCAGATGTAAGTATACGGTGTCACATGTAGAATCTCTACCCCAGTGTAGTGAGCAGTACACTATGTTATCCTGGATGTCAGATGTAAGTATACAGTGTCACATGTAGAACCTCTACCCCAGTGTAGTGAGCAGTACACTATGTTATCCTGGATGTCAGATGTAAGTATACAGTGTCACATGTAGAACCTCTACCCCAGTGTAGTGAGCAGTACACTATGTTATCCTGGATGTCAGATGTAAGTATACAGTGTCACATGTAGAACCTCTACCCCAGTGTAGTGATCAGTACACTATGTTATCCTGGATATCAGATGTAAGTATACAGTGTCACATGTAGAACCTCTACCCCAGTGTAGTGAGCAGTACACTATGTTATCCTGGATGTCAGATGTAAGTATACAGTGTCACATGTAGAACCTCTACCCCAGTGTAGTGAGCAGTACACTATGTTATCCTGGATGTCAGATGTAAGTAAACATGGTCACATGTAGAACCTCTACCCCAGTGTAGTGAGCAGTAAACTATGTTATTCTGGATATCAGATGTAAGTAAACATTGTCACATGTAGAACCTCTACCCCAGTGTAGTGAGCAGTAAACTATGTTATTCTGGATATCAGATGTAAGTATACAGTGTCACATGTAGAAACTCTACCCCAGTGTAGTGAGCAGTACACTATGTTATCCTGGATATCAGATGTAAGTATACAGTGTCACATGTAGAACCTCTACCCCAGTGTAGTGAACAGTCAACTATATTATCCTGGATGTTAGATGTAAGTATATAGTGACCAGTGTAGTGTCCGTACCCAGTAAAGTAAGCTGTAAATATGGTAACTTCCATGACAGATGTAAGCGAACGCAATCACTTACCTTCATCGCATGCAGACTGTTCATGGCACCTGAATCAGCAGTGAATTATGTTATCTGCAATGCCAGATATACGTGTATAGTATCGGGCACATTTAGAACATGACGGCCTCAATACCAGCAGTGTCAATATTATAATATCATCAAAGTCAGATGTAAGTACACTGGCAGGTAAAAAGATTAATATGGTCCATCTATATCAGATGCATCAGCAGTTAACTTTATCATTTTGATGCCTAATTTAAGATGCAGCATCAATTATCAAAGCCACACGTAGACTGCTAAACCAGTAGATCTGCAGTGTGTTATTTTTATGTGAGCCGGTTCAGATATCCGTTCATAATTTGTCATTACGCCGGAAGTTTGTCATATCGAAGAAGCGAATCTCAACTTCTTGCAATATGTGTGGATTAATGTAGGCAAATTTAAGGTTTATTCCAGCACTTCATTATAATATAATTATAAAAGTGAAATATTACAGATTGAAGAAATGATTGCTCTGACCATGTTTATCTGACGTTTCGGTTTAAATAAAGAATATTTATAGTACATGAGTCATTTAAAATGGTTAGCATTGTCATCAGATGAGAAAATAAATGTTCAAATCAAAAGATAACAATATCCTGGACATGTAAATTACAATTTTGACCCAGAGTTTATAAACTTAATATTTAGCTCATGATTTTATGATGCTGTTAGATTCTTGCGGTTAATATTTAGATAAATGAAGGGAAAATATTCTGACTTCAGAATTCTTTTATCGGATGTACCTTGAAAAACACAAAGATACATGTACCTATTTCTGTTACTTTTGTATTCAATTATTGCACGATAACAGTTATGTTTAATTCCCATTTCACAGATCGACCCAGAGTACATATACAACCAAGTATATGGAAGGTCATTGTTGGTGATTTGAATGTACAGTTGATTTGTAGTGTTAACGAGACCAATCCCAGCGTGCAGTCATACATCTGGACCAAAGGGACGCAAACACTTACAGGCCAAAGAAGCCACACCTATATAATCCGGAACATTAGCCGCTCAAACAATGGAACATATCAATGTCAAGCTGTTAACGTAGTCGGTACATCAGGACCAGCATCAGCTGTAATAGAAGTGCTGTGTAAGTGTACTATCAAATATCATATATATATATTTGTGTCTTATCATAGCCGACTGGGAATTGGTTTAATGACTAAAGGCTTGTTTTAAGTCAAGTGGCATGTTTCATACACTGTGTAGATTTTTCTGTATTTTGATCATTTGGAGAGAGAAGAATAGTGGATAATAAAAGTTTGTATTTTATTTATTTATTTATTATTTTCAAAGATAGAACAGAAATGTGGTTGCATGGTTGATCGGTGTTTTACATCGAAGTCAACAATTTTATATCGCGACATGGAAGTATGAGGTAACCACCCTCATTAACATAGTGGTACAATCTGGAAATCGAAAGCCAAGCGCTTAATGGTCAAACAGAAAATGTCAGTGATCTAGAGATGTCAAAAATGAATGCTGTTGTTTTTGGTTCCATTTCAAATTTTGGACGCTTTCATAACCACATTTCCGACTTAACATTTTTACAGATTTTTGGTCTTTTACTTGATTTGTTTGACATTCAACACTAGGTTTTACGAAACAAGTTACAGTGTAACGTGTTGAAATGCCTAAATCAGATTTATATATATATATATATATATATATATATATATATATATATATATATATAATATATATATATATATATATATATATATATATATATATATATCAGATATATATATATATATATATATATATATATATATATATATATATATATATATATACATATATATATATATATATATATATATATATATATATATATATATATATATATATATATATATATATATATATAAATCTGATTTAGGCATTAGGTAGACCATACCCTAAAATATGGCTTAGGGGGACAATATACAAATTTCTTATTTTTGAATATTTTTTGTAACAATTGGTCATTAAGAGGTCTATAGGATGTCACGAATCTCACACCAGTTTTATTTTTTTTATATATCCTAGCCATTAAAAATATACATAAAAATGGTCTCTCTAATATTTTTGTTACTGTCTCATATGGCTTAAGGAGACCGAGCATATATTTTCATACATATTATTTATGGCTTAGGTAGACCATACTTTTTTCATATAATATTCGTGATTTGCATGCATCATTATCCCCTCGCAACTCCTTACGGAGGGGATATACATGATATAGTAACGGTACCGTACGTGTGTGCGTTATTCTGTCATTTCGTCCGTCATGAAGCTTGTAGACACTATAAAGGCCACAGTTTCTGTCCAATTCATTTCATATTTTATATATGGCTTTGTTATCAATAGAAGAACTAAATTGATATTGGGTTCAAGAAGTGAAAGGTGAATGTCACTATTGGTCTACAATGCAATGGGATGCCACGCTTTGCGTAGCCCTTGTTTCATTTTTATATTCATCACATAGCATGGTTTTGAAGGAAGGCCACCATCCAATTAAACAAGGATATAAACTGCATATTCAAACTTAAACTTTACATTAAGAGAACTTTAAACCTATTGATTTTGAAGGTCAAGGTCAGTGGTAAGTTATCATGGTGTTTGTCAGTTAGATACAAAGAGTACATTGTACATTATATGTGGAACTCCACTAACTTTGCGAAGTGCATGTGACTGTACGAGCGTAAATATTCAATGTTACAAGAGCATGTACATATAGGTGATTTGCTATATGGAGATACTCAACCTGTGGAAGGGCAGGCTTGGTGTAGTGCTTAAGGGCTTGGCTTACGGTGCAGACGATCCAAATTCGATTCCCGGATGACGCCACTATGTTTAAGAGGTTGATAACCTCCTGCTTCCATGTTGCGATATGGAAAATTGTTGAAAGCTACGTCACACACTAATTAACCAACAAACCTATGGTGCTCATATCTGCATCTTTTAAAACCTATATTCTCACATAATGGTGCAAGGTATTGCTACTCTAAATGTTTATTAGAAACATCATCCATATTCCAATCGTCTTGATTAGGATTATCAAATCTTTCCATATACATCCATTCTATATGTATGTAAATGTATTATAGAGCTGAATAAGTATAAAAACAAACTTTCAAGTTCAAGACAAAACTTTATTATCATTTAAAAATGATTTTAAGCAAATTAAAATAATGCTTACCAGAATGTTCACATTAATTCAAGTTGAAAGTTTAAATGATTCATCTTAAATCATTAATAGAGAAATCAATTGCATTTAAAATGTACACAAGTATACATAATATTTTTACTACTTTGATGAACAAAGAGTGCAATAAAAATTAAATTTTATATTACAATGGAATTCCTTTTTTTTTTTTTTTTTGGTGCAACAAAATCAAATAATTTTTGGATAACATGCTAAAATTCACGAAATCAAATTATCACTAATCTATTCTCAACCTTTAATTTTTTATTTGCAAATTTCTAGTATTTGAAAAAAAAAACTTCCTAAAATTGTTTCACTTATTTTTTTACAATCAAAATAAGTCTAAGGAGCTCGAGGTGATTAATATTCGTAAACTGCATAAACTATTAATTAACAAAAGTGTTTGACAGTGAGTACATATGTAAGAAATTGACAAAGTTAAAAATTATTTTGAAAATTTATGTTTTATATTTATTATAAGCACTAGGCCAGTGTCACTGCTGGTGGACTGATAGTCACCGCGGGCATCATAAGTCTAGTTTTCAGTGCTTTTGTACTGACATTAAATATATACTTCAAATTTTCAGTCATCAAATTTAGTAAATCCCTCTAAAACTAAGGAGTATCTCCCTCATGCATAGCTCTGTCCTTAGATAGATTCTTTAGTTCACTTTTCGGTCATTTTGGTTTCAAAACTGCTCTTCCAATATTTATATATTTTGGGAATTCCAATCATTTGGCCATGAGCATCACTGAAATAAGTTGTCAAAATGCGCATATGGTGCACTAAATTAAAAAGTATATATGTTTAATATTTATTATAAGCACTAGGCCAGTGTCACTGCTGGTGAACTGATAGTCCCCGAAGGCATCATAAGTCTAGTTTTCAGTGCTTTTGTACCGACATTAAATATATACTTCAAATTTTCAGTCATCAAATTTAGTAAATCCCTCTAAAACTAAGGAGTATCTCCCTCATGCATAGCTCTGTCCTTAGATAGATTCTTTAGTTCATTTTTCGGTCATTTTGGTTCCAACACTGCTCTTCAAATATTTATAGATTTTAGGAATTCCAATCATTTGGCCACGAGCATCACTGAAGAGACATAAGTTGTCGAAATGCGCATATGGTGCACTAAATTAAAAAGTATATATGTTTTATATTTATTATAATCACTAAGCTGGTGCCACTGCTGGTGGACTGATAGTCCCCGAAGGCATCATAAGTCTAGTTTTCAGTGCTTTTGTACTGACATTAAATATATACTTCAAGTTTTCAGTCATCAAAAATAGTGAATCCCTCTAAAACTAAGGAGTCCCTCATGCATAGCTCTGTCCTTAGATAGATTCTTTAGTTCACTTTTCAGTCATTTTGGTTTCAACACTGCTCTTGAGATACTATTTCATTTAAATAAATTTTAAGTTAATATTCCCATGGTTTAAAAAATACATACATATTCACATACCGTAAATCTGGATATTTTTGCTTCGATTTATTTTTGCGAATTTAAGCAAAATGCTTATAGATTTATTTTTGTGTTTCTTATTTTTGCGAATCTAATCTACGCACTTGAGTATAATATGCACCTAAAACTGATTTTGAAAATCACGAAAAAAAGTCTAACTCCATGTATAATATGCAGGGAAAAAACCCCATAAAACAATGTCCATTTCGTGTTGAAACAGCAAAACTTCGAGACGCAATCGAGATTTACCAGCATATGTATATGATTTTGCTTTTATATTTAGTAATTTGTCTTTTGTACACCTCCTCAATTCGTTGATGTTGTAAATTGAATTTGCTTTGCCATATACCTCTGACAATGTGATCGCATTATGAAACAACCAGCCTTTTATACATCGTGTGATATCAACACTTTTCACTCATTCTCTTGTTCATTTTATTTACAATCAAACTCGTATAGACTTAATTTTTCTTAACTATTGCGGCCATACTATTAGTTCAGCCCTCATCCCAAACAACCGCTTCAAATTTTAATTCTCATTAGAATGATGGTGCGTGTCCACATAAATTACGTCAACTTTACATGGGAAGTGCTATGTGTGTGAAGAAATAATTAAGAAAAAATTAATTAAACCAATGCTATCTTCAGACATAGTACAATTTAAATACCAGCACAATTCTTTTTAATAGAAAAAAAAGAAGACATCTGACAAAGCTGTATGACACAAATCATCAAGGACCTGTACACAAAATTTTTTTTTATGATAATAGGCCGCGCTGTTGATGCTCATGCCGTTACGGTCAAGTAATTTCCCTGATTGCGTAACTATCAATTAACCAATTAAGGCTAGGTCACTATATATTGCCCGTTCAATCTGCCAATCAGAAACCACTGTCGTGATAAACAGAGACAAAGACTATTTTGTCACTGATAAAGTAGATAAATATTTAATGACAGGATGTCAAG
Organism: Pteria penguin; assembly: GCA_035048485.1. NCBI lineage: Eukaryota > Metazoa > Mollusca > Bivalvia > Pterioida > Pteriidae > Pteria > Pteria penguin. Next base: position 17,024,112 of record CM068589.1, read on the forward strand.
ATTACGGAAGCTTACATGGCCATTGAAATATCAAAGAAAGGGGTCTGCGGACGACAAATTGCAGTCAAATCATAGTTAACACAAAGTTGATAAGAAAAAAAATTACAGATTTCTACTCCTATGTATGATACACATTCAAAATTGGCTAAAAAGTGTGTATTATATTCCAGGATTTACGGTACTTAAATTGAATATTCACAGCATCTGCAAATCTAGCTTATTTTATCGTTGGCAGATCTAGACTTTTTTGCGGTAGATTTAATTTTAGGAAAAATATGTTTGCGAATTCAACTGACTCGCGAAAACGCTAAAAAAATTAATTGACAGCAAAAATAACCAGATTTACGGTACATGTATAGTAAAAGATATTGTATGCAAAGTACTCAACATAATGTTCTGAACTATTTCAGATGTACTGTGTACAAAGGGATTTGTCTCAATTAGTACTATTTTGCTTTTTCACAAATTCCAATTCATGAAATTTTTTACAAGCTCTTAGTCTTGTTGTTTTTTGTTCATCAAAGATTTTTGTCCTCATCTTCATTATTTTTTTCTTTTCATCAATTCCTTCCAGTGCATGGATGAAATTTTTCTTTAAAAATTCCTGAATTTCTTTTTTACCTTGAAAATAAGTAAAAAATTAAATGAAAAGTCAGGATCATTGTCACATATAAAAGGATTATTATAATCAATTGATTTAAGTTATACAAAATATTCACTTGCACAAAATTTTCACAATGCTATGTTTGTAAATAAGACAAATTTGTTATCTAACAAATGCTTAGTACTAAATAGTAAGCAATTGACATTGACATTTTAAAATGAAGTTTAAAATGTTTGAATAGTAACAGACAATTGACAATAAGCAGTGACAACAAATTGCAGTTGTTAACTGAACATTCATACTTACTTGGTAGGTTACCATTTTGTTTCCACTTTTTGCAAAGATGTATTCCTGGAAATACCCTCTAATTGATTGAGTCTCTTCTTTAGACCATTTAACTGGAAAAGATTAACAATAAGTGGTCATTTCAAAATTTGTTTTGTTTCAATGTACAGTAAAAGTATTACATTTGTCTACATAGACAGAAAGAAACCTCCGCTAAGTATCATGTATATAATAAACAGTATGTATATATATAAAAAAGAGGCCCAAGTGGGCCTATATCGCTCACCTGAGTACCTACATTATCAGTCATGCAGGAAGGAAGAAGTTATTTATTTTTGCACTACTGTGACTAAGTCAACACAAATGTTGAAAGTATATCAAATTTTATTTCAGACCAGAATAAAAAACATCAACACTTTTTTGCACATCCATTCAGGTGATTTTTATATTAAGCATTTACTTTGTCTCTGCAAGATGTGAATCAGGGCAACACCTTAGTTATTTTCTTAGGTGGGGCCTTTTTTTGATTGACTTCAAGGGTGGGTCATGAACAACATTTGCTTCAAATATTGTCCAGATCCAACTTAAAATGGCCTAATTTCATATGTTGAGTGTTGAGAAACATCTAAATACTAAATTAGATGTGTGAAGAAATGAAAAAAAAAACTTTGACCACCGCTGGATTTGAACCGCTACTCTCCATATTTTAATTACCAAGTGGTATATGTACCATTTCGAGACATATTGTTTACACATGAAGGCACCATCTGTTGACCAATTTGTATGAAATGTACAATATTGATAGAGTACTTGTATTACTTCATGTATATCATGTTTCATTAAAATCTTTCATGTGGTATAACAACAGAAGTTAAAAATTTGAAGTACTGTCTCTATACACCCTCATTTGGAAGTCTTAAAACATTAATAGAAAATCCAAAAATTGAGATATTGACAAAATTCTTTCAAAAAAGTATTCCTTACCATAATTATGATCAATATAGTCCCCATAAGAAATCGTCATTATCAATTAACTAGGAAATATAACGCTTTTCTGCATTGAAATAATCAAGTCCAAAAAATGTAGAGAAAATTTCTAAAATTTAATTTTGGAAGGGAACCAAAATGACAAGACTTTTTCACTCATCCCTCCAGATCAGTTCTATGCATTCTGTTTGTCTCTATATACAGTCAGTATGAAGAAGAAATTGTCAAAGGAGGGTACTCTTTTGTGACCAACTTTTGACTGTGGTGGCACCACTTGTAAAGAGGTCTGGACGAAAACAACAGAATTTGAAGGGGATCATAATTGATTTATTTCTACCAAGATTTATTAAAATCCTTAGAACAGTTTTGCAGAAAAAGTTGAAAACGTGAAAAATGGCCAACCAACCCACCCCCCCCCCCCTTTCCCCCTTTTTGGAAGTCTTAAAAAGTTCATAAAAATCCAAAAACTGAGATATTGACAAAATTCTTTCACAGTAATATTCCTTACCATAATTATGATCAAAATAGTCCAAATAGTCCATAAGAAATCATCATTATCAATTACCTAGATCATTCCTATGCATTCGCGTTTTCTCTGTATGCCCCCAGACTGAAGAAGAAGTTTGTTAAAGGAGGGTACCCTCTGTGACCTACTTTTGCTTGTGGTGGCGCCACCTGTTGACGGAAAAAACAAACAGGACAGACTGACTGACAGGACAAAACAATATGGCCCTGATCTATCGATCCTGGGGCATAAACAAGAGGCCCAAGTGGGCCTATATCGCTCACCTGAGTACCTAGATGATCAGTCATGCATGAAGGAAGAATTCATTTATTTTTGCATTAATGTGACTAAGTCAACACAGATGTTGAAAATATGTCAAATTTTATTTCAGGCTAGAATAAAAAACAACACTTTTTTGCACATCCATTCAGGTGATTTTGATATTAAGCATTTCCTTTGTCTCTGCAAGAAGTCATTCAGGGCAACAAGTTAGTCATTTTCTTTAGGTGGGGCCTTTTGTTGACTGATTTCAAGTCTGGGTCATGGACAACAATTGTTTCAAAATTTGTCCAGATCTAACTTAAATTGCCTAATTTCATATGTTGAGTGTTGAGAAACATTTAAAAACTTATTTAGATGTGTAAAGAAATGAAAAAAAAATTTTGACCACAGCTGGATTTGAACCGCTACTCTCCATATTTCAATTACCAAGTGGTATATGTACCATTGTGAGACCTACTTTTTAGGCATGGTGGCATTATCGGTTAACCAATTTGGATGAAATTTACCAAATTGACCTTTAGTACTTCCTGTATTCCATGTTTCATTAAAATCTTTCATGTGGTATAACAGCAGAAGTGAAAAATGTGATTGAATTGTTCCTATATACCCACATTTGGAAGTCTTAAAAAATTCATAGAAAATCCAAAAATTGAGATATTGAGAAAATTTTTTCAAAGTAACATTCCTTACCATAATTATGATCACAATAGTCCATAAGAAATCATCATTATTAATTAACTAGGAAATACATGTATAACACTTTTCTGCATTGAAATCACCAAGTCCAAAGAAATGTCAAAAGTAATTCTAAAATTTGATTTTGGAATGGAACCAAAATGACAATACGTCTTCACTAATCCCTCTAAATCATTTCTATGCATTCTGTTTGTCTCTGTATACAGCCCGTATGAAAAATAATATTGTTAAAGGAGGGTACTCTTTTGTGACCTACTTTTGACTATGGTGGCGCCAACTGTAAAGAGGTCTGGATGAAAACAACAGAATTTGAAGAGGATCATAAGTGATTTAATTCTACCAAGATTTATCAAAATCCTTTGAACAGTTTTGTAGAAAAAAGTTGAAAATGTGAAAAATGGCCAACCCCCCCCCCCCTTTTTTTGGAAGTCTTAAAAAATTCATTAAAACTCCAAAAATTGAGATAATGACAAAATTCTTTCATAATTATATTCCTTACCACAATTATCATCAAAATAGTCATTAAGAAATCATCAATATCAATTAACTGAAAAACATGACACTTTCCTGCATTGAAATGACTAAGTCCAGAAACACGTCACAAAAGCATAAATTTCTATTTAACGGATCTTAATCCCGAACACAATTTTTGATAACCTATCTTTATAAATTGTTGAAATGCAATTAGTTTTCCTATTTATGTACTGGTTCTGGAGGAGAAGATATTTGAAGAGGGGTACTGTTTTGGGCACTTTTGGCCCCGCCCTGGATCCACACCTGAGGGAATCTGGATCCCGAACACAATTTTAGAAGGGGACCTTAAGTACATCATTTATACAAAGTTTGATTCAAATCTGCAATGTAGTTCTAGAATAGAAGTCGAAAATGTGAAAAAGTTAATGACGGATGGCCGACGACGTCGATGGACGGCGCACTATGACTAAAACATATTTTACAAAACTTAAGCAAACATTTTATTCATTCATTTAAACCTCCCTTAGAGAAATATTCCTACCATAATTAAACACTAAACAAATTTTACATACTACACTTGTACTCTCTCATTGAAAACTTCATTTATAAAACAAATTTCATCATCTGAGAGTGTATCATACTCATTTAAAACAACCAGCTAATTTTCACAATTTAAGAATATACATGTAGAATTACATCTTTGTAATGAGTTTAACTATCTGTGTATTAGACATACAAACAAACAATGATGTTAACCCTACTGTTCTTGTCATGAGACTCACAGAATTGAATCCCTCTCACAATTGAGGGAGGGGGGGGGGGGTTCTGGCCAAATGTTAATATATTGAGGGAAATATCAAAGTAGCATGTATTAGAAATGCAATACAAATAAGAATTAAATTTGAGTTAAAAATTAATCCTTAAATACTATTTATTGGTATTTTGACATATCGTATATTAAGTATTACTGTAAAACCTGATATGGGAGACCACTAGGGGTCCCCTACTGCTAGTCAAAAGTGGTCTCACAAGACAGTTGGTCTCCAAAAGGAGGGTACAGTCGAGACTGTCTTATGCGACTTTCACTGGGACTCAGATAAAGAGTTCATATAACACAGGAATTGTTTAACACAGTCATAGTCTATCCTACATTGATTTTTTCATAAATTTTATATCAAATCTCATTATTTATTACCACATATTCACTAACCTTCCCAGATGTAATATATTTCTAAATGATTTTAACTTTTCACATGTTTTCAAACTTTAGAATGCTGACATTGGTCTATATTATCAGGAAATTTACAAATCAGTTGTAATCATCATATACCAGGATAATCAGTATGCGTTTGTTTTGTAAACTTTTATCCTTGTGAATGAGAATACGAATAACAGTTGGTGAAACTAACGTTTACACTGCAATTTAAATGATTATGAATTTATTATTCTTTCAAACAATGCCTGCGTGATGGGTACATTGAAGTGTGATAGCTGAAATTTCATCAAATTGTTTGATAATGAGAAAGTTAATTGACCGTGACAATAACAATCATAAATGTCGGACACCAGCTGTGAAATGGTGAAACTATTGTAAATGTTCTTTGATATATTTTAAGCCATCGTGGCCTAGTGGTATCGCGCTGGACTACTGATCGGGTTCTCGTTCTGGTCATACCATGTTCTGTCTTTCAGATGAGACAGTAAAAACTGTGTCATGGTATGCATGGCACGTTAAAGATCCCTCACTGCTTTGGGTGGGTCCGTTGCAAAGGTCAAAATTTGTATGCCCTGCATCAGGCAGATGCAATCACCATATACGAGAAATATTTGTGGAGTGACGTTAAACAAAAATCAATCAATCAATCAATCATTGATATGTTTTTGGTTTATGCCTTGATAATATATCAAAGACAGTGGCAGATCCAGGGGGTTTAGGGGAGTTTTGGAAAAACCCCCTCAGATAAGAAAAATATGTCATATTTATGTCAGATTTGCACATTTTCTTGAAAATGTCGGTTAAACTAGACCACCTATCCAACAAAATGAGACCATAATTAGGTCTCTGGGACATATACCATAAGAACAGAAGAGGGAACAAGAATTTGGGACCACGCCATTTTGTGGGACCCCAAGGGGGGGGGGGGGGGGGGGCGGACCAGGCCAAAATAATAAATGCACAACTAGATCACATACCAAACATGATGAGACCATAATTAGGTCTCTGGGACATATACCTTAAGAATAGAAGAGGGAACAAGATTTTGGGACCACGCCCCTTTCTGGGAGCCCAGGGGGTCCGGACCGTACCAAAATTGCACATGCACAACTAGACCACCTATATAACAAAATGAGACCATAATTAGGTCTCTATGATATATACCTTCAGAAATGAAAAGGGAACAAGCTTTTGGGACCACGCCCCTTTTGTAGGGGCCCCAGGGGGTCCGGACAGGACCAAAATTGCACATGCACAACTAGACCAGCTACAAAACATGATGAGACCATAATTAGGTCTCTGGGATATATACAATCAGAGAAGAAGAGGGAACAAGATTTTGGGACCACGCCCTTTTGTGGGCCCCCAAGGGGTCAGAACTGGACCAAAATTGCACATTCACAACTAGACCACCTACCCAACAAGAAGAACCCATAATAAGGTCTCTGGGGTATATACCTTCAGAGGAGAAGAGGGAACACAAAATTGTTTACGGACGGACGTCCGGACGGCCGGACGTCCGGACGTCCAGACGGCCGGACAACGGACGAAGGACCATCGCAAAAAACCCTCACCCTGGATAAAAACCTCCCAAGACAAGTTCCTGGATCCGCCACTAAAAGAACGGTTTTAAGCTCACAGAGACAGTCTTTTTAACTTGAATGTTGTATTCACTAGCATTTAAAAACTACAGTACCAGGGCTCGAAATTAACGTATGTCCGTAAGTCCGTGACTAAGAAATTATGCCACGGACTAACAGATTTCTCATTGTATAAGTCCGACAGACTAAGGAAAACTCTGTGATACCCACTCAAATCCTCTCACCCGTCCCTGCAAACGATATGACTGAAAACTTATTTTTCTGGAAATCCCGTAACCTATTTTAGTAACAATACGGAGTATCGCAAATACTAAAATCCCTCACGGTTTGCACTTAGTAACATACCAAATCTATTATTCGCGATGTGGGCTCTTTTTTGTGGGCAACTTACATCACAATTATATGACGTCATAACAATTACAAAATGCGCGTGTATGTTGACATTATTTTAGTTGCGATATTCCGTATTCGCCGAAAAGTACATGGAAAGTAACGAGAGTCAAAGTCGCTGGTGCGCTTCGTTAAAACAGATTATAGAGCAGCTTCAATACGTTTTCAAATGACATTGACGTTGTTTTGCATGGTAATAGTAGGGCCACAGAGAAATGTGGCGATATATTTAGCCATCTTTCCTTTATGAACGAGAAGGAGCTAGAGGCATATGTGCCCCACAGTGTCTTGAAATGTTAAATCTGACAAATGAAATGAGTTTACCCTGAAATTAAATCAATTTAAAATGAATAACTAGTCTATTTTTCTGCGGACTAATAGATTTTGTGCGGACTAATGGATTTTGTAAACGATTAGTCCGCCAGACTAGTGCTTGAAAAAGTTAGTTTCGAGCCCTGAGTACGCTCCATCAACAGTAAAGTGCTATTTAACAGGGACTGTAATTACTGATGTTATTCGTAGTATCTGCATCTCTATTTGAGAAAGATTAGTAGAAACGTCAAAATAATTTAATACAGACTTTTAAAATTACATGGGACAGAAGGGGCTCAGCACATATTTAAAGTGCCTGGATTGGTGCACCTGTATAAAGGGAAATTAAGGGATTAAGTTTTCACACCTTTGGCAGAGCATTGACTTCAGCATTACCTAAGGCAAATTGCCAGCTTGTGTACACAAGGACATCGAATGCAAGTTATTCTCTGCAGAATTTAATAGCTATTTAGGGAACAATTTTACTTTTGATATTGATATTGATGGTAAACATAGTCGCGGAAAACAGGGAATTTTATGGTTTTGGACCAAAATCCCAGTCACCGGTTGCGTTTTACAGGTGGTCGCAGACGACAGGTCTTATATAATGTAAAATGCATTGGTGCACCACTTCTGTGGCTGCCGAAGACAGGTGGTCATGGAGGCAGTGGTCTTGCATAACAGGTTTTACTGTAATTTACTAGTGGAAATTGCTGAAAACATGATGATTTAAATTTTTACATATAAAAAGACCTTGTTGGGGAACATTTATTAGCACAACCCCAACCTAAACAGATAGCTAAACAGATTACAAAAGCATAGTGTAATCAAAGATTACGAAGCTCACCTCATGGGTGTTTGACAATGATAAGGTTATTGACACTGGAAGATGCAATGTTTGTTGGAATTTGGCCTTCCTATCTCTTTTAAGAAAGACATAAAACTTCTTTACATCAGTGTCAAAAATCATCCTATCATGTGCACTCAAGGTGAAAGGTGCAGCATCCGAAGCATGCACTAACGTTGGCATCCCAAGATGAACGACTGATGTAAGTTTGGTACCTGTAGCCCTTGTAGTATGGCCAAAATTGAGCTGCCCCAAACTACATGTACTTAACCAATCACTCAAGCAGAAAAAGTACATGTAGGTCAGGTGCAGCATTAGAAACATGCACTAAAGCCGGCATTCCAAGATGAACCACTGATATAAGTTTGGTACTACTGTATCTCAAACAGTATCTGACTTATGACCCAGAAAGCATTTGCTGACGCCCGCTCGCCCGCCCATCACTCATCAAATTAAGAGCCGAGTTTTGCAACTCAGCTAAAACAACTTGTCATGTGATAAAAAATATAGGTCCCTACCTTGTTGCCTTGTCCATTTATCAGTGAAGCCTTCAGCTGAAACAAGATCTATATACTAGATCATTATGAAGAAATAACAATTTCAAAAATAATAGCTCACATACATGTATGTACTTTTTGAATCAGCTGTTTATATCCTCATTCTTGCATGCAAAGAGGTTTACAGTCTACTAGTGACTACAATCTCAAAAAAAAAAAATATATATATACAATAGATAGCAACGATAAGAGTTTTATTAACTGTGATTAAAATTTATATAAACAGAAAATAGTTTATGGTAATGTATGTATGTATGTATCTTAATTTAGCAAGATTAGAATCATTTACAAATTCAACATACCATTCGTTTCCCCCACGATAGACTAACCATCTCTACCAGCTGTCTACAAGAAAACAAAAATCTGTACACTGTCTATACTGTATATTGTATTGTCGTATCTTCTCAGCTTACAATTAATTTTTTTTAAATATATACTAGTTGTTCAAGAAATAAAAATAATGAATTTGGAATTAATGTTCTACTAGTGAGCTAATGTCCACGTCACATATACCAGAACACCCTGTTTTACAAATTTTGTTTAGAAAAATATGATTCTCTCAATATAAATTTAACCCCATTAGATAAACCTAATTTTGTAGCACCTTTTGGTATAAGTTACAAGTATTGTATATGCTGTTTCATTCCACCTTTTTTTAGAAAATATAATTTTACATGTAGATAGAGCAACTTTAACAGGTTGGAGGCAATCTCTCATTTGAGAGATAATCAATCAAATGAGTAATTATCACTGTTTTCAGTAATCAATTTCAAGGAATGAACAGAAGTAAACAAGTACTAAATGAAAGGACTTGAAAGTTCTCAAGGTCGGAATTGCATGGTCAAGTACATCAAAAGTAATAAAGTCGTGATCCACAAAGAGATCACACACCAAGCGTGTAATGTTTAGGATCAGTATTGACAAAAACACGGTCTGCTCACAGGTGCTCGTTTTCATTTAAACAACGGCTCCGCCCTGTACACCCCTGTACGTCTCCGTCTCATACTATATAGTTATCTCATTCTCTCTTATCACTTTTGATCTTGACAGTAGTGTGAAATCAGCAATCTGGACAGTCTTCCGCTGTACATGTACATTTGGGGAAAACCACATCTACGCATGTAGATCTATAAATAACTGGCTATTTTTAGTAGCATTACACATCAACAACTACCAAGACGTTTGTTTATCGTTGTGACGAGAAGATTGTAGAGTACTTTGAATTCCACTGCTGTAAAAATAAGCGATATTCTCAAGTTTTATCAATTATAATACAACGTATAATAGTACGGACTAGTAGTGTACTTCCTAAATTACGGCATAGCTACACAATAATGTCAATCGTACTTTTTCGGGACTTTCTGTCGAGTATTCGGAAAGACGGCATGTCCTCCAGCGCATGAATATAACTCATCTAAATCGATGGAATAATGGCACATCTATTTTTTCATCTGATCAAACTTATCTTGTATTGACTCGTACAATGTGAACTATAAGTACTAAAAGTAAATCTAATCACGCTTTTTCTAAATATCGACGCACTATTTATACAAGAGGAGGTATTTTCTGCGTTCCACGCGTTCACCACAGCATATTGTAACGACTAGGGTCTGGAATTGCTATGCAATTCTGACCAAAAATTAAAGTTTCAAAATTTTGACTTAAACTTAAAAGGGCACAGCTTCATAATATACTGCACATAAAACACAAAAGAAGTTGACCTTTGCAACTTACCATTTTGGAGTTTATAGCTGCAACATTTGTGCAAAACAGTAAGTTAAAAATGTCAACTTGTTTTGTAAACTATATTCAGTATATTGTAAACATATGCCCTTTTGAATTTCAAATCATAATTCCAAAATTTCAGTTTTTAGTACTTGTTTACTTCTGTTCATTCCTTGAAATTGATTACTGAAAACAATGATAGTTACTCATTTGAGTGGTTATCTCTCAAATGAGAGGTTGCCCCCAACCTGTTTAATGTTAAATGTTAATTTTTGCACATTACATGATGTCGCCAATGTTTTACATCTACAAACATAAAATTTTTACCATTAGTTACGAAAAAACATGATCTATTAATTGAAAATAACAAAATTAATATAGCCTAGGTAAAATCACAGGCGCATTGCAGCATGTAATAGATATGTTATATACATTTATTTTGCATATCAACACATTACATCAAAGAAAAAAGTAATTAATGTATTATCATGCAAAATCCACGTATATAACAGATCTATTACATGCACCTGTGGGTAAAGTCTGCAAAACAGGGTGCTTTGAAAATTAGTCAGTAGTCTGGAAGTTTTATATCTATTTCGAATTTCCAGAAAGAATCTATATTCTCCAATCATATAATTGTTAACTTAATAAATTATATAATTTTACTGTTTATTCCATTTATATGATGTTTAAACTTATAGTATGTAGTCTAAATAATGATCATTTTAAATCGGGGACAAAAGGAACTCTCCAAATTTCCTCCATCACTCGGAATAATTTGTACGTATATTATACAGAGACTGTGAAAATAATCAAATCAGTTTAATATAAGTTATGATTTAGATATTGAAAAGATTTTTACGTACCGAATATTAGAGGGACGTAAACATTCCCAACGCTGGAAAAACAGGCTCTGCAGTTACAGAAGCTGCCCGAGACCTTCCGAAAATAGCGGAGCGAATTCTTGCTAATATTTTAGAACATGGTCCTAAAATTTTCGATTTTTTTCTAATTTGATTTTTTATGCAAAATATATAAAACAAGGTCAAAAAAGCACCAATTTAAAATATTCTATAACACAAATAAAAATATATTTCAGATTTTGTGTAATATCCCCTGTTTTACCTGGTCTACCTAATGCAGATTTTTAACCCTAAGGCCTAACGAAATATACGTAGGTTGTAGATAAAATAATGTTTTCTCTTTCTGTGATTCAAATAAGATCACTTTAAACCATCGAACAACATAAATAGAATCAGTAGAACGCATAGCCACATCCTTTTTTATGTAAAGCAATTTATTTAGTGTATGGACGAGGTCAAAATATTAGGGGGACCAAAATATGTCTACTTAATCCAGCGGTCCCCCTAATGCAGATTTTTAAATACAAGCGGTCTACTCAATGCATATAATAGCTATATATATATATATATATATATATATATGTATATATATGTATATATATATATATATATATGTATATATATATATGTATATATATATATATATATGTATATATATGTATATATATATATATATATGTATATATATGTATATATATATATATATATGTATATGTATATATATATATGTATATATATATATATATATATATATATATATATATATATATATATATATATATATATGTATATATATATATATGTATATATATATATATATATATATATATATATATATATATATATATATATATATATATATATGTATATATATATGTATATATATATATATATGTATATATATATATATATATATATATATATATATATATATATATATGTATATATATATATATGTATATATATATATATATATATATATATATATATATATATATATATATATATGTATATATATATATATATATATGTATATATATATATGTATATATATATATATATATATATATATATGTATATATATATATGTATATATATATATATATATATATATATATATATATATATATATATATATATATATATATATATGTATATATATATATATATATATATATAATATATATATATATATATATATATATATATATATATATATATATATTATAGATAGATATATAGATATATATATATATTCATTGTTTCAAGCAGTCTTTTGTTCGGGAATCAGCAAATTTTGCCCAGGTAAGCAACATAGGCCCATTGCAACCTCTACTGTGCAATAGCACTTCAGAATGGACATTGTCTCTGAAATTCTGAACTACTACAGTGTCATTAATTTGTTACATTTTGTTATTTATTTATCTACTTATCAATTTTTTCTAGATGCGCCAGTGATAGCACCTCTTCTAGACCAATTCCCAGAGGAGGGTACTGGATTAGAGGTTACCTGCTTAATAAGCGCTTCCAATCCCAATCCAAACAGTATTTACTGGACACGAGATAATGATGATAGATTTAGGGTAAACGGCGCTACCTTGACCATTTTTGGCATAAGTAGAACACAAGCTGGTGTGTACAGATGCCACGCAGAGAACATAATGGTATCTTCCGCAGGGGTTTCAAGAACAGGGACATCTCAACAAACAATGACAGTAAATGTATTGTGTAAGTATAATGAAAGCAGTTAAAATCTACCATCTCCGTGAAAGTCTACTATACCTTGCTAAAGAGATATTTAACTCAATACAATGACGTGGAAAGGGGTCTTAGCTGAATTTGCATGCATGTCGACATTTACGTCTGCTAAGATGTTTGAATTAAGACATTTTCACAGTGCAGTTATCTGCATTGATGAATATTAACAACAAAAGGTGGAGTGTATAACTTATAATAGTTGCCTCAGTTAACTCTTCAAGTCGAAAACGAAATTACATAGGTTAAGATATGGAAATGGTGTCCATGTATCCAACGGTCAGCTTCTTAATTCATCTCAGCAGAAGTTAATCATTTCCCTTTCTATATCTATCTGATTGGATTTAGATCAGATCCGAAAAACCTACTTTGTATATATATATATTGATACGTGGCAATCAAAGATCATTTGAATGCGTTTTAATTCATTACATGTGATTATTTTCTCACCTGAGAAGTGGGAAGTAACAGCGTACATATATGTAGCTGGTAAACATCCCCCCCCAAAAAAAAATTAAATATCTATCTATCTATCTATCTATCTATCTATCTATCTATCTATATATATATATATATATATATATATATATATATATATATATATATATATATATATATATATATATATATATATATATATATATATATATATATATATATATATATATATATATATATATATATATATATAATATATATATATATATATATATATATATATATATATATATATATATATATATATATATATATATATATATATATATATATATAGAGAGAGAGAGAGAGAGAGAGAGAGAGAGAGAGAGAGAGAGAGACGGTCGGATGCATGACATCTAGGTGATTAGGTACCATAGGTCGTGGGTTCGAGTCCCCATAGGGGAACGAATATAAGTGAAATATAGGGTGCCGTGTTAGCTGTAGTGTCTTTGTGCTTTATATGTTTGTCTAATTTGTATTTATTTCTACAGGTATTTCTTCGGAGACCCAAGGTTCATTGTACTCCCGTGTGTTTCACTCTTTCTATTTGTGCTTAATATGTTTATTTCTGTTTCAGTGATTGTATTCTTTCAGAGGATCCGCCTGCGTTTACGTCGGGCAAATCCCTTCACTTTCCGCGGCCGTGATGTCATGGATACGATTAGCTAATAATTGGCTATTAAAGCTCCCTTTTTGTGGAGCTCGGGTAGCTCAGTCGGTTAGGCGGTCGGATGCCTGATATTTAGGTGATTCCGTACCATAAGTCGTGGGTTCGAGTCCCCGTCGGGGAACGAATATAACTTAAATATAGGGTGCCTTATTAGCAGTAGTGTCTTTGTGCTTTATATGTTTGTCTGATTTGTCTTTATTTCTACAGGTATTTCTTCGGAGATTCAAGGTCCATTGTATTCCCGTGTGTTTCACTCTTTCTATTTGTGCTTAATATGTTTATTTCTGTTTCAGTGAATGTATTCTTTCAGAGGATCCGCCTGCGTTTACGTCGGGTGAATCCCTTCACTTTCCGATGCCGTGGTGTCATGGATACGATTAGCTAATAAGTGGCTAATAAAGCTCTTCTTTGTGGAGCCCGGGTAGCTCAGTCGGTTAGGCAGTCGGATGCATGACAGTTAGGTAATTCCGTACCATAGGTCGTGGGTTCGAGTCCCCGTAGGGGAACGAATGTAAGTGAAATATAGGGTGCTTTATTAGCCGCAACGTCTTTGTGCTTTATATGTTTTTTCTTAATTTCTACAGGTATTTCTTCGGAGATCCAAGGTCCATTGTATTACTGTGCGTTTCACTCTTTCTATTTGTGCTTAGTATGTTTATTTTTGTGTAAGTGATTGTATTCATTCAGAGGATCCGCCTGCGTTTACGTCGGGTGAATCCATTCACTTTCCGCGGCCGTGTTGTCATGAGGACGATTAGCTAATAATTGGCTATTAAAGCTCTATTTTTGTGGAGCTCTGGTAGTTCAGTCGGTTAGACGGTCGGATGTATGACATTTAGGTGATTCCGTACCATGGGTCGTGGGTTCGAGTTCCCGTAGGGGAACGAATATAACTTAAATACAGGGTGCCTTGTTACCTGTAGTGTCTTTGTGCTTTATATGTATGTCTAATTTGTCTTTATTTTTACAGGTATTTCTTCGAAGATCCAAGGTCCATTGTACTACCGGGTGTTTCACTATTTCTATTCGTGCTTTATATATATATATAAGATTATAATAATTTAGTACTTTTGTGAGAATGTTGTATATTGTTCCGTAGATGGTCCAGGGAATAGTATTGGAATATCTCCCTCTAATAGAACTATCGCTATGGAAGAAAATGAAAGCATGGTTATCCACAATGTTTCCTGTAGTGCCATTTGTAACCCACAATGCAAGTTCAATTGGAGTGGACCTTTGTCATCAAGCACAGGAAACCTTCAATTTGGTAAAAGTGAAAGAAATAAGAACGGAACATACACATGTACAGCCGACAATATGATAAATGGGCACCATAGACAGTCAACAATACAACTGGATATTCTCATTTACTGTATGATCTTTATATTACATATACGTTGTAACACGATCTTTAGCTTAAGCTAAGAAATCAAAAAGGACGGAAAACTGCATCATTGTGCGTAGCGAATGATACATAACTATTCTGTCCTTTTTTCCATGATATACCTCCGTCCAACGAAAAACAGATTGGATTCATTCTTTATCATTAAATGTTTTTCAAACATGTTCTATGTTCTCGGAACTTGGTATTTTATGTATGCACTATTTCTCAACATCCCTATATCTCTGTCGCCATGGCGTTAATATCAAAGTCACAGTTATGAATACGCGGGGAATTTCCACGTCAGAGAAAAACAACTCGCGGATGAGATATACCACAAATTGTTAAACTAATCAAAATGCTTGTTAAAGTTAAATGATTTGAGTGTTCAAATGTTCATGTTGCTATCTTTGTTCATTCCCAAAATTAATTTTTATACGCCGGTCTTCAGGCGAGGCGTTCTATGTTATGACAATGACCGTCTGGCATCCCTCCGCTATATTTTCTGTCACAGGTCCTAGACGCCATGACCATGTGCCCCCTGTGCTTTAAAGTTATAGACCTTTAAAGTTATAGCCAATCAGGGCTCTTGTTTCTGTGGCAAATTTGGCAAAGTAATATGACAGGTATGATGGTTTTGTAGAAGATGAGTCTTGTTTTGCGTTAAAACGGGGGGTATTGGGATGATAAATTTCCAAATCATGTCAGTAAATCAATACTACATATGATTGCAAACAGATCTTAGCTGCCCCATGCGGATATTTTTAAATATTTGAAATATCCCGATAGCCGGTCACAAATGTTGGAGACGAAAGTTACAAGGACATTTCGACATGAAAAGAAACCGAACTCATCTGTAATAGTAAGCTGTCATTCAGGGAAGGTGGGGTGTTGACGTCATAGCTTTTATGTAATATTTGGCTTGAAAATAAGACATTATCAAAACAAAGTGTAGTATAGGACGTCTGGAAGCTTGACTTCAGTACTACTTTGTGTTAACATTTTTGCCTTAAACGTTTCATATCTCAGTATTATGTTTGTTTTTAACAATGGAATTCTATTTCAGACAAGGCTAACATTGAATCAATTGAAGTATTAGGTGGTCCTGTACATAATGAGGGTAGTGAGGTTTCAATTTCTTGCACTACGGACAGTTATCCAGCAGCCCAAATCACTTGGACAAGTTCTGGACATCGGCAATCGTTCACTGGGAAAGATAACGAAAACAACATCTTAAGGTTATCCAAAGTATCTTGTTATGACACAGCCAACTATACCTGTACAGCCTTTAATGGATTTGGAACCAGTGTATTCAAACAAACGTCTTTATTTATTCAATGTAAGTAATGGTTCGAGCAGAAATATAACGAGTACTATGTATGTTGTAACCAGGAATCAGATACCTGCACACATGTTTGACGACACTTTTGAGGTATTGGGATGAAACTTGGTGTACGTCTTTATCGCTGACAATTACAGACTTGGTGTGAATTTTATCGCAGTTTATCTGACTTGATTCGGAAATTTTGCAAGAGTTATAGCTGTTTGACTGACATTAAGATTCTGCACTTGTTTCACATCATTAGAGGTTCTACTCTGAAATTTTCTACAACATCTTGTAAGATACAACTATGGGGCAACTTTGAACTTTCGGAGTTATTGCCTTTTGTAAATCATTTCCCCCAGGAGGATTGCTATTGCTATAAGACACAGGTCAACATAAAATTCATAGCCAAGAATTTGTTTCTTGACTGCAATTAAACACACGAGGCCCTCCCTCTTTACTATGCCCACGATATACGTGTAGGTATGTTTGTAATACATGAAAAACGTGATCAAATTTACATTGAACATTGCATTTAATTTTATGTGTTTATTGATTGTTTAATTGTATATCAAAAAAAATAAAAAAAAAAAAAACAAACAAACAAACAAACAAAAAACAAAAAACAAAAAACAAAAAAAAAAAAAAAAACAAAAAACAAAAACAAAAAAAAAAAAAAAAATAATAATAATAATAATAAATAAATAAATAAATAAATAAATAAAAAAAAAAATAATAATAAAAAAATAAAGCAACTGAAAAAAATGTATTTTTGATTTTTCAGTACCTATTTGGTGTTTTTGGGTTTATTCATCTGAATCTAAAAGTGTTTTGACCGTGACTAAATATCCTATAACCGACTTCAAGGACAGAGTGGCAGGGTTACTCTCAGTCATCCCTGATGAAAATTCTAGTTGTCAATGAATATCCGCCAAAATAACTATTTTCATAGTTTGATATTACCTAAGAGTTCTCGATCTTTGGGTGACGTCATATATATTCAGTCAGAAGGATGCGTGGCGGAAATAAAACTTTGTTGGTATATCGTCGTATAAAACATGTAAATTATAGTAGTGACAAAAGAATCTGAAACTTAATCTTAAATCTTTTACATATTTAACACTTAACATATTTCTGATTCATTATAACTTACCAAATCATATAAGTTATTTGTGTCAACTTGTGTTAAAATCTTTTATTTTGCTTATTTTTAAATCTAAATCCTTCTTGTGATAGGTGCAGCACGGTTACTTGAAGGTACGGAGGAAACTGTAAATATAGGCATATCAACCGGTGAAAATCTCAATATATCAGCAATATTTCTGGCTTATCCACGTCCTGACATTATGTGGTATTTCAAAACCAATGACACAGAGATTCTGCTACCAACCCAGCCGCCGATAAGAGAAAAAGATGTTAATCTGTTCCAATCCAATCTGGTAAAAGAACTTAAAGATGAGCGGGACTTTGGAATATACACTGTGAAAGCTAGCAACACAATCAGTGTATTAAAATCTAACAAAAAATTTATTGTTGAAGCCAAAAGTAAGTACTATAACCGAGTGTCCGTTGCTTAATATAAACAATGCAGGTAATCTTTCTGAAGCAGTTACTGTAAAATATCATTCGTCTTAAAATATATTGATATTATTCTTTTATAAAATGTGTTACGAATACATTCCCTCCAGAAGTCATATATATGGTGAAAATATGTGGCATGTGTTACCAATGCCATATTGTGTATGATTTCAACAAAGTGGTGTCATCCGTCATTTCTCCATTCTTTTATTGTCATCTTAAAGTTCACATCTTCAAAATCTTAAGAACCAACAGGATTTCCATGATCTTGGAAGAGTCGGAATACACAATAATTTACAGAAGTACATTTTAATCAGTTTTGATCCTTTACCCTTAAGTTGACCACAATAAGCAGCTGCTGAATATTATTGTAATCAATAATTATGACTTTATGACTTAATTTTGTGCACTTGATGCGCATGTCGACGACTTAAGTCTCTTCAGTGATGCTCGTGGCCGAATGATTGGAATTCTCATAATATATAAACATTTAAAGAGTAGTGTTGCAACCAAAATGACCGAAAAATGAACCAAAGAATATATCTAAGAACAGAGCTATGCGTGAAGGAGATACTTAGTTTTAGAGTTATTTACTTAATTTGATGTCTGAAAGTATATATTTCATGTCAGTACAAAACCACTTAAAACTAGACTTATGATGCCCTCGGGAACTATCAGTCCACCAGCAGTGACACCAGCCTAGTGGTTATAATAAATATAGAACATATATAACTTTTTTAATTTTGTGCAACAGATCTGATTCTGCCTGATCAACGTCTTGTTCTTAATGATCAGTTTATCGGTATATTCTTATATAAGAAGTGATAATACAATACATACTCTTGATACTTACCTCTTTAAATACGCTCTTCTGATTTCCTTTGGAGCTGATGTTTGACTTGCCATTTTCTCACCCGGACTTCAAATTTCCAAATAAGGGTTACTTGCTCTTAAAATCCTTTGAGGCCCAGGTGAAACAAATGCGTTTGCTGGTCTACATTGGACAAAAGGTATTGCACCGGGATTTAAGGGAATTAACAATACTTCCTTTGGTCTTTGTCCCGCTTTGTTGCATTTCAACGCGAATGGGAAACTTTCTGGTGCAAAATACACAGAACATAAAGTCGAATATTTTGTAGGACCGTCCCATTTTGCTCGCTTTTCTTTATCAAAACTGATTCCACAGGCGTCGTTTATTGGTTGTCTTAGGAAAACTGTGCATTGACACACCATCGCATTGGTGTTCCCACAATAAGCAGTGCTTAACACAACGAACCCCCCCCCCCCCCCCCCCGACTTTGCTTGAACCGTCCTTGCCTTCACGAGGCATACTTTTCTTTTTTAATATTATAAAAGAAAAAAGAGGAGTTACCGGCTCAGTTATGTGGCAGAAGTCACCATGGAGCTATACAATACATGAATATAACTAATATAATAGAACATTTAACACATTACAAAAATATCTGAATGTAGTGCAATTACGATACCGACTTAGGACGGTCATTTAATTTGACAAAAGCCAAACAAATGGTGTGGTTAACCGGTTTACGGGCCCACCTTCCCACTCACCGTAACAGCAGAACAATCAAAAGACGTACATTCAAAAATTTATAAATAATCCTCCATGTAAAGAACAAGGGTCAACAGGTATCGCATATTGAGAGGTCATAAAAATATAAACACGTAAGGTATTGTAAAACACATAATGGTATAAAAATATATGCGACATCAACATGATAAACCGTGCTCTGCCAGTCTGACAGCCAGCTAAGACCCTAGATCTGTAGGAGTCCCGACTAACAGTCAGAGGGGACGAGGTTCAGGACCATGTCTCCTCTGAAAGAGGTTTGGACAAGGCCCGTCATATAGTCCCCACCGCCCTGTTAGTCAGCGTGCAACGTTCAAGTAAAAGTCTGCATACGGCTGTAGAGGGGCCAAATACAAGACCTACAGTCTTTTTAATGATCTCAATATCATATTGCCTATTTAGGAGACGTTTGACTATTTTATTACATGATAAAATAACGTTATCGGAGCCCTTTACTTTCCTTAGTTTATATACGAGATCACCGTAAAAATTAGGATGGGAAATTCCATTGGATACATACTGTTGAAAGAAATATTTCGAAATTTAGATAGAAGTTCTAAATAAGATCTGAAGAATTTGCCGAATGTTTTTCTTAGCTTGTGATATCTGTAACCCTGACTTAAAAGTTTAGTAGTAATTTGTAAATTTCGTTTATGAAAGTCCAAAACATCGGTGCAGCCTCTGACAAATCGAACTAATTGAGATATATAGATACCATATGATGGGAGTCAAGGGACATTGCCATCCAAGTAAGGGAAATTTACATTAGGAAATCCAAAATCCTCACGTTTATCATAAATATCAGTATATATTAGGTTGTTGATAATTTTGATGTTTAAATCTAAGAAAGGTGTAGATTTATCTCAAGTATTAGCTTTTTTCAATGTGAGCTCTGGTGGATATATTTCTGATATAAATTGTTCGAATTCAGGGTTGTCGATAACCAAAATGTCATCCAGATATCTGCAAGTATTATTAAATTTGACAATGAGGTCAAAACGTTTTGATTTTTGAATAGAAACCATAAAATCCCTCTCATAACAATAAAGAAATAAATCTGCTATCAGAGGCGCGCAGTTAGTACCCATAGGAATCCCAACTATTTGTTGATATATCTTGCCATCAAATTGCACAAAAATATTATTCATGAGAAAATCTAATGCTTTACATAATTCCTTGCAAGTCCAGTATTTATATGAAGTATATTGTTTGTTGGAAAAGAATCCGGAGTTATTGGAAGTACATATGTACGTTTTAGATTCTCTGTGAAAACACCATTGTATAAGAGACAGCAACTTGCTTTTAATCAAAATCATGAGGCAGAGATGTATAAAGTGTAGAAAAACAAATGTAGAAATTTGAGTCGCTTTGAAATTTAGCGAAAGAAGTTTGTCTATAACTTCATGAGAATATTTTAATCGACCAAAAGTAATTGATGTTACTATTATGAAATGCGACATCACAATATTTGATAATATGATCTTTTATAGCAGTTAGAGCAGACGTAATATGTTTCGATAGTACCGTAGTAGAGCAGTGGCTAGAATTAGATATGAAACGTGATTTATATGGACTTTGATGTAGTTTTGGGAGCCAATACATGGTTGGTAGATCAGATTTATCAGTTTTAATTTTGAAGTCGGACATGGTCATGAGGTGATCGTGCAAGGTGCTCTCTTTTGAGGTACATATAGGGCTTTCCACATATGTATGAGTGGTGTTTAATTCGTTTTTAAGTACTTCAATATAATATAGTTTTCAAACAACTATTATGGTATTACCTGCTTTATCAACGGGAACAAAGACATATTTAGCATGTAAGTCAGCTATCTTCTTTTTAATAGA
This sequence comes from Pteria penguin, assembly GCA_035048485.1. Lineage (NCBI taxonomy): Eukaryota > Metazoa > Mollusca > Bivalvia > Pterioida > Pteriidae > Pteria > Pteria penguin. The sequence continues at coordinate 17,046,077 of CM068589.1, forward strand.
ATTTGTCGTCAATGTATTAGGCTGTTGAAATAAATGCGGATTTTCCGTAAAGTTCTTAATACGGATATCGACAATTCTTAAAATCTCAAATTTCCAATCATTACGAGCATGAACCTTTACCTGTTCTTTTTACACCAACGTTTACAATATGTAGTTAAAGCATCTTCTATAACGTCACGGCATTTATTGAAATCTATCCTGGACGGTAACCTATATTTAGGTCCTTTTCCAAAAAGGGTGCGCAATTTCTTGTCCGAAATACAGTTTAGGTCACCAGTAATAACATGACCTGCCGGTTTATAAACATATTTAGAATTTTCACAAGAACACGACGAAGGAATAGTCTCTGAAACATCAGGGTTAGATGTGACTTTATTATAATTTAAAATAAGATTTCTTATAGGCTTTTTGTACTGGTAACAAATAAGTGGAGGTTCTAAATTCTCAAAATATTGGGGGATTTTAGATGTGACTCTATTATCACGGAAAATATTAGAAATGTTAAGTAGATCGAAGCCTTTATTAATAAATTTGATTTTGAGAAATTGCTGCTTGGGTGGAAGAGACGGAATACGAGGAAAGAGTTTATTGTATGAAAATAAAATAATCAAATTCAGTTTATATCAATCAGAATTGCGTAAACTTCGAAGATCAGCTTCGTCCAGGATAGGACAACTCTGCTCTTAGGACACATCTATACTAAAGTCTAGCACTGTATACAAAACATGACGTCAGCATCTCTTCGTCGCAGAATCTGACGTTTCTGTATAAATACCAAGTGTGGCTCAGCAGCGCGCAATAGCTGATCACAAATATCTCGTTATCTACATTTAATATGAACTCCGGATTTTCGGCAATTCATTTATTGTATAAAGATGCATCAATGGATTGGTAACAATTAGATTTTGAAAATTAAGTTGAAATGGCACTTTAACTTCTATTTGAATATTTTTCATTGCTATAGTTGTATTGGTGATATAAATGTATTTCTTCAGAAAACATGGAGAATAGTTTGGAAGTAAATACTGTTAAATGTATAGATAATAAGACTGTATAACAGAAATACAATATATCAAGAAATGTATAATGAAATAGGTTTTGCACAGCTTATTGGTTCATTGTAAATACATGTATAAAAATGTGTACATAAATAGATAAATATATAATTATGAAAATGTGAGATCCTTTTTATTATCAACTACCCAGGAAAGACCGTGTAGTCCATCATGTATCATAAAATTCACAATCTTTCATATATTTTTTGGTATTTTATATAATAATTTCTAAGTTGCGTATGATTAAATGTCTTTGACATTTGGTCCATATATATAATATCGAATACTGACAAATGTTAAATTATACATCATTTCTGATGCCTTGTTTATACCCAATATGGACTTTTGTTTATGAGGTTTAAATATAACATTATATTTTGCACATTCAGTAGAAAAAATCAAGAATACACTTTTGTTTTTGTTCACATTCCCATAGGATATGATATATAGTTTCTATATTTGTTTAACAAAACGTACGATTTGGTGAGTCAGAATCAGATTTGCCAAACATACAGATTATATTATTGGTGCCAAGAATATTGCGATTTATCGAATTCAAGGCACCTTAATTTAGTACATTTAAGTAGTATATAAGGTAATTGATAATATGTTGCCCACTTTATATTAATATAAGCCAACACATTAGACCAAGGACTATGTGCTTTAGGTATTGCGTCATTTCGCTTTAAAATTCTGTACAAATCTTGAGCCTCCCGATCCGACTGTAAAAAAAGATTTCAATGTTTACTATAGCCTCATACTGTTCAGATTGTATTTTTAAAATATATTTTAGCATAGTAAGAATGCTTAAATGTCGTTACAAATTTAACTTTATATTCTTGTCTTTTTTATTTTTTTAAATTTTGGTATGATATGTAACATCCATTATCATGCACAAAGTCTTTTACATATTCTGGTTTCAGATAAAAACTATACTTCTGTTATAAATATTAAAATGTTGATTGTACCAAAAGAGGTATCTTAAGCAATTTCTTCCAGGTACGAGGTATTGAAGTTTCTTTTTCCCTGAGATATATCCAAAATTTAAAACGTCTTTCCAAAATGAATACATAGATGTTCTACATTTGTAGCTAAAAATGTTGTTCCATATTCTAATATTTCCTTTGTTGTTACAAGTACACGTATTCCCTTTGCAATGTGGAAGTCATAAAAAGTTACCCAGGAAGGGTTTGACTCAAGTGTTATCAAACTTTTTTCCTGATATTATTTGGTAGTGGCCCTTTCTACACAGGGTTTGTTCACATTCATGTATATATACGCTGCTGAATTATATTTGTTTCGTCGGTATGTAACTAGCCAAATAGGAGACGCTCACTCCTTCCTGGCACCTGGTCTCATCTCTGAATGTTAAAGGTCAATGAATGTCCACTATGGTGCATTGATGCTACCTGTATTTTACATTCTCATTGAAGGATAAAAATAGGTCCAGTAAGACATCACTTTCATAATTGAATTGTTGTAAACGACGTTATCCCAGATATAGTATGAAATGCGTCCTCAGATTAGGTATAAACTTATCAAATCATTAAAACAAAATCATATCAGGGACATGATATATGTATATTTCATAGATAAGATGTCAGGACATGTTATTCTTTTAAATGAAATAATACAACGTTTGACATTCAAGGAGCACCAGATCCACCAATCAATGCATCTGTAACATGTAAAGACAAAGTCACTGTCTCATGGACATCAGCATTTAATGGCGGAGCAGATCAGGAATTCACTGTTTATTATGGAGATGATCCACCAACAGTCCCTGGTAGTAAAGTTCCTGATACGTATAACAAAGGCAAGGTGTTATCTACCACACTAGACAATCTTACTCCAAGTACTTTGTACTTCTTCAAAGTGAAAGCCACTAATCTATATGGATCATCAGAGACGGATTATCCAGTATACTGTACCACAGGTAGTTATTATTTATAAAAAAAGCTATAAAACATATCCTTGGTAACAATCGTTTGATACTTATCTGTCAAGGGTCTTCTGAAAGTGTTTTGTTGAAATTATGTGTGCTGGACAGAGTGTGTGTGTGTAGCAATGAAATATTTTTTTTGCTAATGTATGTTAAAATATATGTTTGAAGTCTTATTTGAAAGTTCACAGACTTTATGACCTTTTCTCTATATTTCAGTAGTTATTCAGTTGTCACACAAAACACAACAATAAGAATGAGAATATATTTATCTGCAAATTTTTTTTCAAGGAGTCACTTGTTTGTAAATGAGTGATATGTTCTCATGTGAGTGATATAGACATACTTCGGGCCCCTGTTTTTATAACATGTTCTATTTATACTTACAGCTTCTACAAAATTGATGGCATACAGTGATTTCCACACAAAGAGCTTTTTCGCAGGATTTGGATCGTGTGCACTTCTTCTAGCTGTAATATTCACATTCTTTATTATAATCAGACACAGGGAAAATCTTCAGAAACCATGCAACAGATGCTTCGGTAGTGTATTTTAATATTACAAAGTAGCTGAATGGCATATTTATCTACTGCATAATTGACTTATGTATTCATATAGCTATGTAACTGAATATAATCTAGAAAACACATTCGATAGTAAGCAATTTATAAGATTTGTAACATTGTTTTACAATACTTAAAGCTCGTCCTAAATAAAAAACAAGATATTTCTAAATTTTTTTACTGGAGCGAAGTCGACCTAGGTCCTTATCGCTCCCGTATGTTTTATGAACACTTCTTACCGAAATGCTCAAACATAGCTCTCGTCCACAGTGTAAAAGAAACATCCGTAGTCATTCAACCGTGACATTTGATCGAAGACACGGTAAAGACAATATCGAGTCGCAAACAGTAGTACATGTAACTACTATTAATATAATATTCATTTATATTTCTAATTTTCAAATACAATGTAATACTATGTTGGTTATTAGAATAGATCACATAATACTATTATCTGCTGTGTATTTCGCCACGACAAGCCCAACTATCTCACCGTGCGTAACATAAATAAACATAAACATAAAGTTAAACGAACAATTATATCACATGTACTAGTTATTTAGAGATTCTAATATGACCAGAAACAACATATATAATAAAATACAGTTAGTATTGTGTGTTCAATTGTACTTGTAGCGAACCCCAGACTCTCCATGCAAATGTAAAATGGCATACATGTATAATTTACTGTAGACAAATATTCAACAGTTCAGTTTACTCTCCCGTTTGTTGACAAAATGAATGAAAAGTCAAACGGGGAGGGGGTGTTACCGATAGTATAATAACTATACAGCCATGAAAAGCTTATATTGCCAGTTTTTTATGACATAAGGGATTTATGCGTAAGGTGAGGGGATTCCTCTCATATGTATCACCAATGCTCCTTTATCTGTATCCGCTAACGGAAAACTATCCAGATGAATTTTCTTTTTGATTTGAAAATAGGAGGGGTATTTTTACAGTATTGAAATAGCCCTTTCATTAACTTTGTCCACACTCCAATACCGACATACTGGACAAAGAAGAGCAAGGTCTAAATTGTGAGAGAAAAAAAATCTGCGCCAGGCAAAAGGGTTCCAATCTAAAAATTAATTTAAAATATCGTTGTGTGTGAAAATTTTTCGAAAGGGTAGGATTATTCTGTTCCAAGGACCACACCTACACTCTGGCATCGGGATTCACAAATTTTATTTTATCTTACAGATGGGTGCAGTCCTAACATAACATTCACGTTAACGAGAAAAGCAGTCACGAGGTCTGCTTTAGCACACGTGCTAGGACTGCTCGACCGGACGCGCGTGCGCTCCTTGCGTTAACGCGGGAGGAAATTCGCGTTAACGCGATTTATTCCCGCGTGCGCTCAGTCCAGTCGCGCGTTCACATGATTATATTTGTAATTCTCTTTACAGTGGTACGGATGGAGAAAATAAAAGGAATCTAATTAACTTACAGCAAATGTCGCCATATATACGTGCATAAAATGTGATGATAAAATGACACGCCGCATTAAGGCTTTCATATGTAATATAATAATGGAAATCATCGCGTAGACATGCATCGTTATTATTTTTTTCATTAATTTAATTATTATTATTATTATTATTATTATTATTATTATCATTATTATTATTATTATTATTATCCTAAAATAAGAATAAATTTCATTATATTCAATGTTCGGAAAATGTATTCAATATTTTTTAAATTCACCCTTTTACTCGTAAGCGTTTTATTCAATTCTAAATATTTATCTACATGCACACAGTAATATGTTTTTATATCTAAATATACAATGTATATATCGATTCTCCTTTTAATCCTTCTCTATATAAGTTGTAAGCAAGCGAACGTGGCTGTCAGGCACGTTCACACGGCAACCAAGCGCGTGAACGCGGCAGTCCAGCGCGTTAACGCAGTCTCAAAATTGAGTTCACGAGGAAATCTGCGTTAACGCAAACGCGTGTGCTCAGCAGTCCTGAGCGCACGAGGAAAGCAAACTTCACGTTAACGCGACGTTAACATAATGTTATGTTAGGACTGCACCTCACTGTATGTAGAAACATTTTTCGTCGATAATAATACGGAAACGGAAAACTATATGACACTTTTGCATACCTGTCACAATGAGGGAGATCTTTCTCAAAATTGAGGGAGAATTGCCAGAAATGAGGGAGAATATACGTAAATGTAAATCGCGACCCTTTTCACCTCATTTCTGATAAATGATGTAAATGAAATGCAAGGTAACATATCAAGGGGATACTTTAATTTTCAATATTACTAATTTTTATCGTTTATATTTTAGATTGTTCTGCATAGTTCCTAGCTTTCTGCAGGACATGACCCTTTAGTGCATTAAGATTACAACGTTTAAACCAGCAGGGGCTAGTTGTTCGAAACGTTAATTTATGTTAATATTGACGCACTAGTCCGTTGTTAAAACATATTCAAGCACTGCTTAAATTGTTAGCCTAGCATTCTGTGGTTTTTATTTATAAACACTAACGTCCCAGCGGAAAATAAGGTATTGTCAACTGTTATTGTCCTACCCCGGGGTCACATGATGACAGGTACTGTTGAATGTTGGTAACTGTAACAACAGTCCATTGAAAGCTATTAAGCGCTGCGTAATTACAGAAGCACACACAAACTGACGCACTGACCATACGAATTTTCCTCAAAATATTTTAATCTCTTAGATCGGTGCATAAAAAGAGGAATGAAAGCGAGGGGGAGGGGGATTAGATAGTTAAGAGAAAGAAGGAACGTGTTTTAAAAATCATACATTAATTAAATTAAAATGCTGTTCGTTTATAACTATTCGATTTCACATCGATCCCATGCGGAACGTCCAACACATCCACCACTCATAGCCGAAAAGTAAGAATAAATGAAAAGAAAATACAGGTATATTGTTTAAAGAACTGACACTTATTATTATATTTTTCTAGGGTTGTCAACGAGTACCCGGTTACCGGTTAACCGTCGAACGAACCGAGTATCGGTTAGTGAACTTAGTACTCGGGTACTCGGTGAAAAAAAAATTACAGAAAAACAGAATGAAGATGTTATTCCGCTCTGTTTGTCTTGTATTTGTTAGGCGACGTTTTCGCTTCATTTCTAGATCCGCGTCCCGTTAGTATCCCCTGTATCGAATGAACTTTGCGTTCCGAAGAAACCGAAAGTGCAGTGCGTCCTGGAGTTTTTGAATGACAATAATGAGAGCTCTTTAGAATCTGAAGTCGAGATATATAAACGGGATCGCGTCGATCCAGACATCGACCCACTATAATGGTGGAAAACTTATTCATCGAAATATACCCGGTTGTCCGTATTGGCACGCCGTTATTTGGCTGTGTCCAGCACATCAGTACCATCGGAAGGAATCTTCTCCACTGCTGCACTTATTCTTGCAAAACTTCGAAACCGACTTTCATCTTCTTTTGTTGACAAAATTCTTTTTCTGAATATAAATAAGGTTTCTGAGTAAAAAATTTCAAACTGTGTCCGTATACCCTGTTCTTGTTTGTGAACTTTTTGACCCTATTAATGGCTATTTCCCTAGACAGTTGCAACGTGTTTAACTGGGAATGCATTACTGCATTCTTTGTATTTTTGATTTATAACACGAATGAACTTCACTTAAATTAAATTTCATTTGCACCACTTGATTTCCATTTGTCTGTTTGAATAAGTTTGTCTACGAGCATGATATATGCAACAGACCTTGTTAATGATACAGAAGGCCCCTGACAGCGTACATGATTGAATCATGCCTATTTTGAACAAAGTCTATTGATACGAGTAACATGTTACTCGATCGAAAAAAGTACTGATTAACCGGTTAGTGTAAAACGTCCGATTTGACAACCCTATTTTTTTTCTCCCCATCAGTTTGTCTCTTTTAACATACAAATGTAAAACTACATATAATCGAACACTCTAAAATCAAGAAATTGTCCTTGAGCATGTTATATACTAATTTCGAATTTCATTTTATTTATAAGGTGAGATGGGAAGGGAGAAAGGATGAGGGGAGGGTTGGGATATAGGGGCGATGTGCAAATTTGACGGGAGTAAAATAGAGCAAATGCCACCGTGATAGAATATGGGAGACGGGGTTAGAAGATAAGGCAAGCAGGTTTAGACAGAAAAGCTCCCTGTCTCCCATATACACTGTGGTACATCACATTATGAAATGTTATAACACATGCATCGGTACATTCTACATGTAGACTTGCATCTGCATTGTATAATACCAATCAAAAATGAAATAACAGCTTCATAACTAAATTGTAGTAAAGGAATTTGATAAATATAAAAATGTAAATAAATGAATTTGTCTATTCCTGTAAATGTTGAATATCGATGCACTGTGCATAATGAGGAAACATGTTTTCATGCGTTATACACAGCCATTTTGACTGTCCGTGTAGGTAGCCGCCACAAGTATATCACGGTCTGTTGATTTGAAATTTTTTATATGGCGTTTATTTAGTATTCATGATATATGCAGGAGCGAGTAGCACCTAGGTCGACCTATCTCCCGTAAACAGAAATTGTAACAACTCGCTTTTTATGGTCAGAGGCCAGCTATAACTATAAAAAGCATCATCCCTTGAAGACACAATATTATGTTTTCTTTGCTTTACATTTGTTAAATTTTGTTTCTTACAGCTGAAAACATCAACGTAAATGAGTAAGTAAAAACATTGGATATTTTTAGAGAACATTAAAGTTGCTCCCGCATTCATCTATGAAATTGAGTCGGAAGAGATGGTGTAAATAAAGCGGCAGTGTTCTTTGCTCGTGGCGAAGATCTTCCTGGTTGTAATCTCGTTTGTATTCGAATATGAGAATGGTGTCCCAAACCTATATAAAGCTGGTGCACATGAGGCCTTTGCTTTCTGGGTTGAATCTTTTGCATAAGAGGATCAAAATGCCGTCATCATGCGGGTGGTATATCTACAGTATAAAGATAAAGGGAAAAAAAATATTAAAATGAAATCGAATTAAAGTTTGCATGATCAGCCCTCTTATGTTAATATCCCTTATTAGACCATATTTACCAGTTTATTATTTGTCAGTGCATCACATCTACTCAGTTATATCTAAGCGTATAATGATGAAGTTCAGAGCTTTCTGATTTAACTGTTAACTGTTCCTGAAGAAATTTACAAGTGTGTATGTATGTGTCTTGTTTCATCGGATACCTCCCTCAGATTTAATTAATATATATTTCATATATATTCAGTGGAGAAAAATAAATTTAATCAATTATGTATATACCTTATATTACTTAACCAACAGTACCTATGAAACAGTGCACAGAGAAACGTCAGATAAACAAGTATACAGTGATTTGACTTTGACAAACAACAGAATGTCCGGAAAAAGTGATGGTATGTTTTATCAATTCTAGGTGTTGTTTGTATTTGTAACATTAAAGTTGGAAATAAAGTTTGTATAGTAACGGTTCTATTTATCTAAGTTAATATGGAGTCTATAAAAAAATTATTGCATTTCCATTTTACTTCCTACCTAAACTGATTACGGAAATCGAATGTCCTAATCTGAATCATTAAAATAATCTTAATGTCCTTCTTATTTTAGAAAAGAATGTGTACGTCAATACAGCAATCGATAATATATAGAGAAAATACACATGCATGTACAATCATAGAAGCACATTTGAGGCCATTCTTGTGGATAGTGTATACCGATATAGCATAATTATATACAATATTACTATTGATCAAACACTTTAATTTCACTGTGAAAAAAAAAACAGTATTCTAAAGCAAGGGAATATCTCCCTTATACATTTAATGGAATATTTTTGTGATTTTCTGATGTCTTGCTTTTTATGGTTATGGTTTTTTTTATTTTATTTTTTTTTTTGTTTTTTTGTTTGTTTGTTTTTCTTCGTACTTTTTTTTTTGTTTTTAGTGGTTTTTTAGTTTTTGTGTGTGTGTGTTTTTTTTGTTTGTTTGTTTGTTTGTTTGTTTGTTGTTTTGTGTCGTTTATTATTATTTTTTGTTTGTTTTTGTTTGTTTGTTTTAGATTATTTATTTAATCTTTTTGTTCATATTATTACATCATTGACAGTGGATTTCCGTGTTGATTTCTGTCATATGGCAGATGTTTTTATATCTTTTCTTTTTTTATATTTCCCTATCATATTCATCCGTCAACATTTTCCTCTTCATTGTCTTAAAATGCAACGGTGAAGCTACTAAATGAAAATGGAAGATGTATTTCAATAGAATTTTATCCAAGGCAATGACGTGTTTCTCATTAATTACCAATGAGACATCTTCACTGTACGTTTTAAATATTGTAGTATTTTTTAAAAGAATAGCGGTGCGAAAGATTCCGAGAGCGTGATATGTCATGACTTTGGTTTTATCCTAGATCATAATGCAACTTTTCAGTAATTTTGTTACAAATAATATTATAAATATTTTGAAATCCACATCAGAATTCAATAGATTGTATGTATCTAATTTTTTTCTCATTGAAGATGATGATCATAGTAAAACAAAGAATTAAAAAAAAAACCCAATATTTTACTTAGAAATTAATAATAAATCCCGATGAGTATAAGTCATCTCAAGTCACAGTCTGGGTCATTTACGCTTTATGAAATAATCTCATTTGAACCTTCTTAATAGAATAATTCATACCAGAAAAAAAGAATCGACAGAACTAAAACTTTCATTATTTTTATGTTCTATGAAGGTGGGCCCGTAAACCGGTTAACCACGCCATTTGTTTGGCTTTAGTCAAATTAAATGACCGTCCTAAGTCGGTATCGTAATTGCACTACAATCAAATATTTTTGTAATGTGTTAAATGTTCTATTATATTATTTATATTCATGTATTGTATAGCTCCATGGTGACTTCTGCCACATAACTGAGCCGGTAACTCCTCTTTTTTCTTATATAATTAGGCGTATTTATATACTTGTTTAAAATATTTCTGTATTATTTATTTTGTTTGAATGTATAATACATTTCACTCATACAAGTTCTGACGAACAATTGTGCATGTAAAATGATATTATAATTCTATTAATGAATGATACATTTTTATCTTCATGACAACGCATTCTCAAATTTATAACATACTACATAGACTTGAATAGATTTTCACTTCTGTTTGTTTCTTATTTTCGTTAAGAAAGTATACATGTATATAAAAATTACCATCTGTAAGGTAAAGAAAACCTTCTTATAAAGAATTCTCTCTTAGTTTTAGGGCAAAGAGGTAGGAATTTTGCTCTTCTAATTTTTGTACTTGCAATATGCAATAAATCTATATACGTATATTTCTTGTGATGTTTATTAGTTTAACCCCATCCCTTCTGATTTCCTTAATTGGCTAACCGTCTCATTGGTAGGACGAATAGAATATAGAGGGTGTGCGTCTTTGAAATTGTGTCCAGTTATGTTGTTTGCCTATCATATCAATTTATATTAATAGTTTTATATCACGAACTATGTTGCTCAAGTATACATTCCTTAAAGTGTCTTAATTATAGTTCTACTCTCTTTACCTTTCATCTTAGAAATTCTATTGCAACATTGTATTAGAGGTTTTACTGAAGGTAGAAGATAAAGGGCCATTTATTAACACATAACACTGAGACATGAAATTGTCTGTATATTCAGCTATCTAATGAATACTGGATATTAACGTAGATGGCGACACTTCCGTTAACACTTTGAGCATACCAGGCAGGGATTGGGTCAAACCCTGTTAGTCTGTGTCACGAAAGAGAGATTGTTCTTAATTCTTTAATTATGTATACGCTTAGACATAATTTTTCTCACTTTATCATGGTAGTTTTCTCTGCAGAATCATCTAGTATATAACACTTATCACCACCATAAGATGATAATTCCAGTTCATTAAACAAAATAGAACAAATAGTTCGTGAAGTCTTTTCTCACATCAAGTTAGATGTATTTCATCAATGGTGGTCGAGGGAGAGACTGGAGTATCCAGTGAACTCTACTGACATACCTCGTAAATTTGCTCCAGCCAGGAATATAAATATGACCCGGACAGATAGATGTGAAATGGAACAACAGTCACTAAGTCGCCTTCATATTTGCTGTCGGTAGCATTACGGGGTAGGTGAGCAGTATAAAAAAATGCAAAATACTTTTAAATTATGTATAAAGAAGTATCGAGTATTTCCTTATAAAGATTTGCTTCTTCGCTTAAATTAGAATTTATCAATCTAGATATCACAACAATGGTAAAATTTGACGATCAGAAAGAGATCAAAATCACTTGTTAATGAGTCCTGGTGGTTCCCTCTTTAGGAAGGTGTATGCTTTGGTCTGGCATTTCGGAATTTTTCATAGTTTCGACGTTATCAGAAACATGGTATTTCAATCAGATCCAAACGAAGCCGTTAAAATGCACATTTTTCTTTATAGAGTTTTCGAAATTTCCCATGGATTGATTGATTGGTTGAGTTTAGTTTAACGTCACACCATGAATATTTCACGTATATGGTGACGGCATCTGCCTGATGCGGGGCATACAAATTATGACCTACCCAACGGACCCACCTGAAGCAGTGAGGGATCTTGAACGTGCCAAGGATACAACGACACGGGGCCTCGGTTTTTACTGTCTCATCCGAAAGATCCGCATTACCAGAGCGGGGCTCGAACCCAGGACCCCCGATCAGGAGTCCAGCGCAATACCATTAGGCCACACCGGCTTAAACGTTATGCAATATACAATAACAGAGTATTGAAACTATACAACTGTCTACTTTGTAAACCCCTGAATGTTTAACCATAGCTGTTAACATTTTAAACATATCAGACAAACTATAATCTAAAAGACTTCTTTATTTTGTCTGGACTAAATAATATCATACATGATTTGGCAATGAACCTATTTTTATGGAGCATACCGTATATTATTTACATTATGTCAATATGTTGTGATTGAGGTATCGCTCATTGCTAATGACATAATACGAAAACACATATTCTCGGTCACGCAATGTTATTGATACATGTATATGTCGGTCTGCATGTACATGGTGGGTATCCAACAGGTATAGATCATTTATTAACTTGTGTCTTTCAAATCCCTGCTAATACGGTTATGTATCGTGCCAAATGAATATACCTATAACACAATGTTCTGTCCAGAACAACATTCGGATGTGATGATAAATAGGGAAGAAATGTGATTAGATGATCTACACATTTTCAGAATAGCACCTTTGTATACAATTTCCTTTTGTTTGTATCTGTGTTTATTTTTTCCCACATATAAAACAGTGTATTTGTTTATTATTAGATCCACATGGCGAAAGAATTGCGGCTGACGAATCTTAATACAAACCTTGTGGGGCTATTAACATTAGAAGTGTTATATCTGCTGGAGATTTCAGAGTGAAAACATTTTCTACCATTGATTAGATAGAAAGTTGAATAGAAAGAAATTGAAGATCGTTAACTGTAACCTTAGCCATTATGACCATATTACGGTAAAACTATATAAACCCTTTCACGATTATTGCGGAACTGACGTTGTTGTTGGCAAAATCAAAATCTGTTCCCATAAGCCGATGTCAGAGATTATTAATGTTTTATTACAGTGGAATACGTGCTACGGAAATATTTTGTTTAATTTGGTTTTGTTTATTTGATCTTTTTTGTTTGTTTGTTTGCTTGTTTGTTTGGTTCTGCTCGTTTGTTTGTTTGTTTGGTTTTTTTTTTTTTTTTTTGTCTTTTTTTTTCATTTGCCAATCAACCTATAGGTCCGGCAACGATATATTAAAATCGATTCATATATACCAGGGGAGAAATAGAAACTGTGACATGTTGCAATTTCATTCATAGATGCATATACAAAATGTTGTGTTAAATCTTGTATATCATTAATATAATAATTCATTATCATTCAATTCAAAACATCAAATTACGGATTATGTCCATTATTGTTGATACGATCAGCCAATAAAATAAAGGTCGATAGCGTGAATGGCCGCCATCCGCACCAATGCATTTTTTTTCACACGACGCATTGAACGAATCAGGTTATGCCCGGGGGAACATTGGGCCATGTCAGCAATATAAAAAGACATATAGCGTCCAACGTAGTAGTGCGGGGTGGGAGTGGGATGTTGGCTCTTGACGTAGACCACCATTTCATCCCAAACATGTTCTATAGGCGATAAATCCTGAGACATTGCTGGCCAGGGTAGCACATTCACGTTTTGCTGCTATAGATAGTCAGTAATAACGCGTGCTGTGTGCAGCCGTGCGTTGTCCAGATGCAGAATGACGTTAAGCTGATTGTTATGAATGAATGGAATGACGTGCAGACTTATAGTCTCGTCAGGGTAGCATACGCCGGTTAAACTGCCTTCAACTATAATGAGACTGCTCCTTCCATGTGTTGTAACTCCACCTCGCCGTTGAGTTGGCGGCGCTGAATAACGTAGACGTTCTCAGGCGTAACGGTAAGCCCAAACACGATCGTCACTGCCGTCGAGATAAAATCTCGACTCGTCCATAAACAGAACATCTTTATGTTTGAGACAACGGTACCTCCTACTACAGGTGACACTGGAGCAGGACAGGACGGATAGCAGGACGTCTAGGACAGGTGTTGACCTCTGACAATTTGTTCCTTATGGTGCTATGACTTATTTGCCAATGCACAGGGATGCTTCTATCGGTCAAAGATTCCGAGGTGAATCGATTATCCAAACTGTATTTGGTATCTTGGCTACGTGATATCTCATGCGGGTGTCCTGATAGTGGGCGTTCTCGAGCGATGCCACTTTGTTGATATCGTATCGTCTCCAAAAAGCATTTTCAGTGTTAATATGAACTACAAACTGGTTTGACCTCCTGTCGGGCACCCGGGCCACGAATAGGTAGGTTTAATTCGGGTTCGAACTTACGATCTCAGGGTGACTCCTTAAGTAGAGACTGCACACAACAGTCTTTACCATTGCGCCATATAAACGGACCAGTGAAAGTGACCGCTATAATACATCGCTTTGCATTTTCACTCTATAGTTTTTCAATAAGAAGCTTTTATAATTTGTACTTTCTGTTCTGACAGATTCAGTTATAAAACAGAGTGACTGAGACACACGCATGTCTCCTGTGGAAGCTTTGATAGTATTAAGATGTGATTATAATACAAAACAGTCAAATTCCAAGAAAGGACAGAAGGATGGACATACACCGGACAAATGAAACCTCATAAGCGTTGTAGACAATTTGCTGATTTGGAGTTCATGTCAAAAACTGTCCATGTTTTCTTCTTGATTCCTGATATTGGACTTTGGCGATGTTTACTTTGTTCAGCATCCCGCACTCGCATATGGTATAAAACAGATGCAAGGTCATTCCTTGTTTCGTGCACGGTTCTAGTGAGTGTCAATGTCTTATTACAGCTATACCACGCTTCGATCAATCGTTTGAGGATTTCAATGGGCTCTTTTGTTTGAATTTCGCTTTTAATCCATGGTATTTTAACATTATTATATTTCTTTGGATATGAGCATCTGTTTACAAAAACGGGTGGGTTTACTTGTTTCTAGCCATGCATTCACTTAGTGAGCAGTTTAACACACCTTTATACTGGTTTGACTTGTCACAGACTTGTATTAATGACGTGTTAAGCCGGTGTTATATAGTAGTTTTTCCCCCATAGTATTTTTTCACCCCGGAAAAATGGCTATATAGTAGTTTTTCCCCCATGGCGGAAAAAAAACTACTATAAAGTAGTCTTTCCCCCATAGTAGTTTTCCCCCTTTACGTAACGGTTTGGAAATTATACACGGTCGTATCAAATAGATAACATTTGAAATTCAAGTGTACTACCGTAATTGCCTGTGGATTTAAGCGACTGTGTTGTAGTGAAGGGGTTTCTATATAATGTTAAGTGTTTTGTTGCAAATGTGTATGTGATTAAAAGTATTTTAATACCATAGTGTGATATTTTCTCCTATTATTTTAGTATAAAAAAGTTCGTTTATGTGCGTATAGACGTTATTCATGATGTCTACATTTGATCCCAGGCAATTTATCGCAACACGTCATAAGTAAATTAAGAATTTATTAATTAAAATGTTCAAATGATAAATATAAGAAATGAACGCGCAAAAAGTACTTTCATGTTCAATTCCTGCATAAATTAAGACTGATGTATTTTATAATACTCCTTCACGATAACTGCGGAGCTGTAATATTGGACGGCAAAATCATCAATTTTCGCTCCAATGGGGTTCGCCGCCTGTTATCTTCCGTTAGGCGGCGCCTGTGTACTATGAGTTAGAAGCGTCAATTTGAGTTGGCAACCTTATGACGTCACACTAATATTGCAAATCATGAACATGAGAATGTGATCTCCTTGTCCCTTCCGCAATATGGTGATTGGTTGTTTTCCTCTAACGCCTTTCTTTTTAATATTGACATTCACCGTCCGTTATCATCCATTAGGCAGCTCTTGTGTAATGAGCTAGAAACGACATTGAACGTTAGCAACCTTATGACGTCATAAAAACGTTTTATTCTTCTTTATGTAATTTTTGTGGGAATACGTTTTATTTCATCCCTTAGCATTACGGCCGCGGTTAATGGCAGAGAAGTCTATTATTCTAACATAATGCAACCTCATGGCCCCACTTGCTATGCTAACGACATGCTATTGGTAATGCGGTGACGTTATGATATACTTGATGTGATATGACAATGAAAAATTGTTGCCTCACTCTCCAATAATATAATATTTCCAAGTGAAATGCTCAGAAATTCGCTAATCACTTTATGAATGTAACGTCAAAGTAACGTCATCAACACGTATCAGGACTGGTCAATATCACGGTAATGCCTGAAGGCAGAGACATATCGGACATAAGTTTTAATTTACAAGCTACAGGATGTTGCATCATGACGTCAATACACCGATCCATTTTCACTGAATTTCAAACACTTTAGTTGGACATTGATTATGACGTCATAAGTATAACAATCAAACATCCGCTAAACAGCGCTTTCTATGCTGAAAAATTGATCTGTGTATTGAGAGAGAGCTAGATCCAGCTTCAACCACGCCTATTACATAGTTTCATAGTGGCGTCATAGTTAAGTTCATGTTTGACGGGCCTTTATTTATGACGTCATAATGAAAAAGTGTGCTATGTCGGGCATTTGACGATCAGTCAATTACGTCAATGACGTTTTCAACTTTCTGACATCAAGATTTTTTCTCCCAACTGTCTTGTGGTCTTGTCGAAATGCGCATATCGTGCACTAAATTAAAAGGTATATATGTTCTATATTTATTATAACCATTAGGCCGATGTCACTGCTGGTGGACTGATAGTCCCCGAGGTCATCATAAGTCTAGTTTTCAGTGCTTTTGTACTGACATGAAATATATACTTCAAATTTTCAGTCATCGAATTAAGTAAATCACTCTAAAGCTAAGGAGCAACTCCTTCATGCATAGCTCTCTTCTTAGACATATTCTTTGGTTCACTTTTCGGTCATTTTGGTTTCAAAACTGCTCTTCAAATATTTATATATTTTGAGAATTCCAAACATTTGGCCCCAAGCATCACTGAAAAGAGACATAAGTTGTCGAAATGCGCACATGGTGCACTAAATTAAAAGGTATATATGTTCTATATTGATAGGTTGAGAGAATGACACAAACATATATGTCATACCAAACTCAGAACATAGCTATGGTTTGTCAGTTAAATATCTACACCGCGTTCAAGACATACTATGTCATTCTCAAAGTATAATGACGTCGTTCTTGTGATATGACTACAACGTGAAATACAGAAATAACTGATGTCACATGACTATGGCACGAACTACAATGTACCACAGTGGACATTCACGAGATCTGAAATTCAGAGGTGAGACCAGGGTAGAGCAAGCATATCCTGCCGCACCAGACATAAATACCCATGCATACAGACAAAACACATTAAACTAAGCACATTCTGAATAAATAGATGTAAACCAACACTGTGAAGAGCTCTGTGTCCATAAATCACTATGTTGGGGGGATACTACAGATCTTGTTTTATGGATACGTTGGGCCATGGCATACTTCGTCGTCGTTACAACCATGACATAATCAATATAAATAAATGATGTACACGTGCGACCATCTCAGATTTCAATCCAAACATTGAAACAATTTCTAAAACATTGTCAGGCCTAGTGGTATCGCGTCGGACTCCTGATCGGGGGGCCGGGGTTCGAGTCCCGCTCTGGTCATGCCGGTGTCATGTCTTTCGGATGAGACAGTAAAAACCGACGCCCCGTGTCGTGGTATGCATGGCACGTTAAAGATCCCTCACTGCTTCGGGTGGGTCCGTTGCAAAGGTCAAAATCTGTATGCCCCCCATCAGGCAGATGCCGTCACCATATACGTGAAATATTCGTAGTGTGGCATAAAACAAAAATCAATCAATCAATCAATCTAAAACATTGTCAACATGAAATTTAAACCAGCGCTCACATAACGTATCTACAATTAATACTATGTCCACTACGGAACCCAGTACATGCCACATAAAGTTAGTTATTATCGCGTTATAAGAATCCCATAATTACGACAAACAAGATCTCGTATACTTGCCATTTACTTGTCAGATATCTAGCCAACATACTTCTCTACTTAGTCATAATCATATCGACCTGTCATTCTTTATGTCGACAGACAGATTTAACATGTCGACATAAAAAATTGCAGGTCGATATAATTATCCGACTAGTCCACGCAAAGATGTCATTCAGATAAATATGTCGACTCGTCAGATGTTTGTTTTGACTTGTCATATAAGTAAGTGTGTTGGTGAATTTTCTGTCAAATTTGAAGCATAAATTGGCAGTAATACATGGTGGATGTAAACGTACATGAGAAAAAATAGCATGAGATGGGCACGGTGTACTAAATCGTTCCCACCTCGCATGTACGTAATTATATTTGAACTACATCGCGGGAAAGGCCTGGTATGTCATGGTCACGATATAGCTACGCCTTTGGGGCGAGACACCAACACAGCCTGGAGGACCAAATTATCTGGCAGATTCACATAATTACCGTGGTCAGTCGACTGAATCGGTAGGTCCGCATAAATATCTGATTGTGGATGACAGAAATGTGTCATCGTAATAACCAAAATACATTCAACTTACAACATTCAACAGTGTAAAGCCATTTAAAATATTAAGTTTTCCTCAACTTTGCAAACAAGCTTAACAAAATCACATAAAACGCATTTGTGTTACGAATTTGAGATGCCGTGATATTTGACATTTAAAAGTACATACACATATTAAAAAAAGTATAGACCCCTTACAAGTACCAATTTTCACCCTAGAGTTATCTTTCTTGGCAGTTCATATGACATGATATGCCGTTTGCATAATGTCGCTGTCTTATGTGCGTGGCCATACTCTATCCAGAATTATCCCTCCTAACACTCACATATATAAGTGAGGGTAAGGAGCGGTAACTCTGGATAGAGAATGTGTGCGTGACATTTGTACAAATTTCTAGTATGAATGACATTATGACAAATCTACTACATAGTCAAAGTGAACGCCCGTGTCGTTTGCCAAGTAAATGTTTTTTTTTTCTTTCACGTGCTTTATCACCTCATAAGGCAGGCTTCAGAATATTCGCCCTGCTCCACTCTACAGCGTTTCCCATTTTACAAAAGATGACAATGTCAGTTTCCAAAAGGGCTGCCGACGAAAGAATTTCGGCCTCAGTTGCCCATATACCGTCATCTGCCATGTTTGAGGTGTCAAGATACAACTTTCCAAATTGTTTTTTTAATATCCTCATGGTGAAGTTGCATCCATTTTACGACTGCATCCCTAGCCTCGTTGTGATAACTTTGAAAGCCAATCAAGGCTTGGCGCAGACATCGGAAAAAGCAGTTCCCATCTCCTTTTATTTTCATTCGTTTTATTTGTGTCGTCAGCGCTTTTTCGTCCGATGTTTTGTGTTTCTTTTTAATTTCTGCGTTTTTGCCCAAACGTATGATTTTCTCTTTCTGCCAATCGTGGTTAACAGGTGTAAAAACCTGTATTTCTTTTTCGGTATGCACTCCCTGAACGTTATCTGTATCTATCATTGACTTTAATTCCTGTATCGGGCATTTCTATCTTCTCACGGTTGATGTATCTTTTTAGCAGTTTCAGGTTGTATTTAGTTTTCATGATTTCTCCTTTTTCATTTTTCAGGGTAACAACCCCCTTTCTCCATAGTCTGTAGATATAATACGGACCAAGCCAAGTTAGTTCCATTTATGATCCTTTCCTGGATGCTTTTCTTGAATTAAACAATAAGACCTTGTCTCCTTCAAAGTACGGCGGGCCAGTTTTTTTTTTCTTTTCTCGCGATAGCGGTTCACCTGTTGTTGTTGGGATTCTTGAAAGTTTTTTTTCACATTCCGTCTGATGCCTTCTCTTATATCATTAAGTTTCTGAATGGTATCCTCTTCGTTTGTGTCTATTGGGCTCAAATTAGAAACTCCTTCCATATTACAATAGTTTCTCCCAAACATTACTTCAAAAGGCGTCATTTTGGAACTTTTTTTGTTTTTGCGTCCTGTACGCAAACAGCATGTTCAAAAGATGTGCATCCCAATCGTCCTGCTTTGGTGAGCACGTGTTGATGAGCATTTTTGCAGTGTTTGGTTAAACCTTTCTACTAACCCTTGCGTTTCTGGGTAGATATTCGTTGTGAGAATCCGGATTTTTCTGATAAAAACTCCATCACAGAGTTGACAAACTCTTGGCCCTGGTCACTATTGATTGTATTAGGAAAATCCATTTGCAAGAAGATGGTAAACAAAGCATCTGCAACCTCACTGGCCGACTTTGATTTTAGGGGGACGGCTTCTGGCCACTTTTAGAAGAAGTCTTCAACTGTAAGGATATAATTATTTCCAGCTTTAGACGTTGACGTTGGCATTTTTACCAAATCAATGCATATTTGATGCCAGGGGCTTACAATGGGTATTGGGTGGAGTTCATCTACAGTTTTCTCAAATGTTCCACGTGTTTGGCACTGAGGACATGATTGCACATACTCCAGCACGTCGACATATATATTCTTCCAGTAATAAATGGATGATATACTCTGTTAAATTCTTTCAACGCCCATGTGACCAGATTGGTCATGGTGTGACCTGAAAATACTTGATTTTCTTGGAGAATCAAAGACCACTTCTGGAAATTGTTTTTTGTGATTGATCCAATATAATTTGTCATTCTTCACTATGAGCTTTTTTGCTTTGGACCTTAACTTTCTCGTCTGGACTCATAATTTGAAGGATATATACCTGATATCAGGTAGAGCTTTATGGCTTCACAGTCTTCTTCCACATTCAAAACACGTGCGCTTTCCTTCTTTATACAAACAGGATATTACCAAGGAAAGCAGAAAAGTAAAAACCTGAAACGGATTATGTTTTCCGGATTTAGATTCTACCGATATTTGTAAGCGAAAAGCGACCATTAAACATTGTAGATTCCGCCTAGAGTGGATGGTGTTTTAGATTTCAAAGTCAGGGATTAAGCTACAAAGTAATATGCCTGATATTGTACTTTATTGCCCACAGCTTCTTCTTTTTCTTTTTTCATTTTACGTATTGAAATTTGGCGAGGGGTAAAAATGGCTGTATGGCAGTTTTTCCCCTTAGCACATAAGTTTTCATTTTATTATGTATTTTTTTCGATATGATATCCTGTTTGAGGTGTTAAAACAGAGTAAAAAATGGATACTAAGATCGTTTACATGAGAAAATACCACGGTACCTGCTTTGGAGAGAGATTGTTGATGCAAAACTACGTAAAAGCTCTGAAATCTGATGGTATAGATGAACACAAGAAAGAACTTGACAAGTGTAGATCACTACTAATCATGATTCTTACAAAAGGAGGTTTCGACTATGTTAAAGTACTTTTCCATTTTCAAGATATTGTATACAACTGCATTGAGGATTTATTGTGTAAATACAACCACCCCAATCAACACGAGTTGGCCCATGTACTAATGGATATATCTTTGGAGGTAGAGGATCGCATGGCGAACTTCAAAGCAGGAGATATCTATATTCCATCGTCCTATTTCCATTTTATTGGAGAATTCCGCTCAATTTGCTGCAACGGAATAGTTGTGTCACATGATCAGTGATTATTAAAAAGACGTTTATGAATTATAACATAATTTAATTAACGACATTGAATCGATTCATTTCAAGTCATGCTATTTGAATTTGAATTAAATGATCCAAATGTAATATGGGATTTTAAATATGCTTATGTTTAATAGAAATGCACAATCATGATGTTTCGTGATGGACCAACCAAGTGAAAAAACTGGTTCTTGCATATGCGGTATAAATATATCAAAAGCACAAGTTGGCTATTGTCATAGCAGTCCGCCAGTTTTCCATCATTATTCGTCCGCCGTCATTAACTTTTAGCTCATAGGAGCCAAAGGCTCAAATGAGCTATAGACCACTTTTCAGCACAGAAAGTCATGTATTGCGGATTGTTATTCCTATGACGCCATAATCAAATGTCTGATTTGTCCAAGATTGCGTGACGTCTTAACAGTGGCATTTTGCGCTAAAGAGCTTGAATTTCGACGAAACAGGATCGCTGTATGGGAGATACTGCCATTAACTGCGGTCCTAATATTTATGGAGGAAATAAAACGTAATCCCGCAAAAATGACGCAAAGAACATTGATACGTTATTGTGACGTCATAAAGTTGCTAACTCCAATTGATGTTACTAACTGATAACCCCAAAGATCCCGATTGGCTGACACATTTCGACTTCTCTGCTGCACAGAATTTCAGCAAACCTTACCGATAGCAAGTACTCAATGTCTTCTACCAGATCTATATTTTTCGATCCGATCCCTCAACAAATATGACCGCCAAGGACTCTGATTGGCTGATGCAGCTTCGACTTTAGTCCTCACGGGGACAATCTGGGCTGTATGGGGGGGGGGGGGGGGGATGGGCAACCGAATTGGGGCGTTGTTGTGAGTCAGAAAGTCACGACAAATCCTTGCAACATGGGACCTCGCGTTGTCCTGCTGCAACGTAAGGTTACGTTGATGGATAACAGGAAGTACGTGTGGTCTCATGACCTGATCTAGATATGTTGCTGTTCAGATATTCAAATATATTGACCATACTGTGGTATTTTCTTCTATTACTTCATTGTACATTTGAAATATGAGAGCCTACCTGTAGCGGTTGGAATGTTATGACCAATTTTAAAGTTTCCATAAATATTGGAAAAAAGCTGTGTTGGACCTCATTACGTTGGAAGTCTGGGTATCACTTGAAAGGGCTCATCTTACGGAATATATATATATATATATAAAGCACAAAGACACTACAGCTAACTAGGCACCCTATATTTCACTTATATTCGTTCCCCAACGGGGACTCGAACCTACGACCTATGATACCGAATTAACGAGCTGTCATGCATCCGACCGTCTAACCAACTGAGCTACAAGAGCTGGGTGAAATACAGGGTGTCTTCTTAGCTGTAGAGTTTTTGTGCTTTATATGTTTGTCTAATTAGTCTTTATTTCTACACGTATTTCTTCGGAGATCCAAGGTCCATCGTACTCCTGGGTATTTCACTGTTTCTATTTGTGTCATATGACTATGTAGCTATATGTATGTAATATGTATGTATGTATGTGTATTATATGTATGTGTATTATATGTATGTGTGTATAATATATGAATATATATACATCTGTGTGTGTTTGGTGTTTGTGTATGTATGTCTCTCTCTCTCTCTCTCTCTCTCTTTGTGTGTGTGTGCGTGTGTGTGTGTGTGTGTGTGTGTGTGTGTGTGTGTGTGTGTGTGTGTGTGTGTGTGTGTGTGTGTGTGTTTGTGTGTAATATATGAAACTCCTACCTGTAGCGGTTGGAAAGATATGTAGGGTTTTACGACGTAGGTCAAACGCGAAGGTCATGGTCACACATGATAGCTCTCATCACAAAGAATTTATATGTGAAGTTTCATAGCCTTACATCTTTTGGTACAAATAATGTAGTCAGAGTTTTTGCCACGGATTCAGAGTAGCAGACAGGTGAAAATCTTTATGCCCCCGAATTTCATTCCGGGGACATAAAAACGAACCTCTGAGTTTTTTATATATATATATGTATAGTTTTATTTAAATAATATATCTCAAATAAAGTTCTAGTAGATATATCTCTGTTCTAAATATATATATTTCCATTTGGAAAAGAGATTAAAATTGAAGACATTTCTATTTAATTAAAATGAAATATCTCTAAAGTCAATGGAAATATATCCTTATCATAAGCTGAGATATCTGTATTTTAGATTGAAATATCCCTTTTTATCGTAAACAAACTAACTATTTGGATTTACTTATGTGCGAAAAGCAAATCCGGAATTTCAAATGGGGGGTGGGGGGGGGGGGAAATAAATGGCTATAGGAGGGGTGGGGGTGGCCATATAGCCAAATTTCCTTCGGGGAAAAACTACTATATAGCCATTTTCCGGGGGGAAAACTACTATGTAGCCATTTTGTCGGGGGGAAAATGGCTAGGGGAAAAACTACTATATAACACCGGCTTTGTTTTAAAAGTTAGATTCGTATTAAAGGCACTTAAAGATGTAAGAGTCAGGAGAAGAACGACATTCTTTCAGATTGATAAATGCATACTAATAATTGGATATAAGTGTTGCAAAACATCACACGTATGACATTTACAAAATACTTCTGCCTACAATTCACCAAGCAATCGAAAAAAATGTATTGTAGTATATCTCTTTGCCATCGTTTCTGCTTCCGAAATTATTCCTGGTATGAAACATTTCCTCGAAGGGGGTGAAATATTTTCTTTAAAATTGTTTATTAATTTGATTATTTTTACGTTACTCTATGATTATTGCATCTCTAGTGAGTAATGCATTTCCCTGAATTAAACTCTTAATGTTTAGATAAGCGCACTAGATTTATCTGAAGCAATTTACCTTTCCAACCCAGTATACCGTGCGACGGGACCTCTATTATCATCCGAAAGACAGGACTTTGTCTATCCACTGCCGTCATGTGCACCCGGGACATTTCGGTCATGAGCTAAATTGACTAAGCAATTAACCTACGCATAAGTCAAAAAAAAAAAAAAAAAAAAAAAAAAAAAAATAGGAAACAATATGCCAAGATGTCATAAACTTATAACACATAATGAAAGAGAAAAACATAACTTGAATCCGTACAAGTAACAAGCATGTTAAAAATATTCCAAATCCATTATCGTATGAAAACCATAAGGATAAGAAAATTGTAGATTAGCTGAAACTTAAACGAAACGTCATAAGAACAACCACACCGTTGTTTGAATAACTCTGAATACATAGTGTGGTTACTCGAGTCACACGGTATTAGAGATTTAGATGATAAATGGCCGTGCAATAGCATTGTTAACATTTATCTTAAGGACTCAGTTTCTGTTTTTATCCACTTTATTTTGTTTAGAAATTGATATTTGCATCATAGCGATAGGATCAGTATTGCCTCTGGTGGCTATGCGCTCTTCCTCTTCTTTTGAGGTCCATCGGCATAAGGCTTAAAGATTCCTTTCTCACTTTAATAAATGCAAAGAATGTTTTGCCGTCTTTTTGTATGTAAATTCAAGTAGAGATCAGTTAATTAAAACAAGGAAATATTGTTTAAGGGGTCCATTGATACTTTATATCCATCACGTTGGAAAACAATTAGTAATGAAACTTATATCAACTTATGTTGATGTTTTAATAGATAGAGCAAAAACAACCAAGCTGTAGTTTTTGTGTGTATATATAAACTTCTTCATTTTATAAGAGAATTTTCACAATATATCTAAAGCCCCAAAGCACGCCTCTGTGCTACCTGCAAAATTTGTCAAGACGCTCCTTGTTAACCTTTGCCCTCAATGTGTTAACCTACCGTACATGTACCGTGGAAGTTGGAAAATCCTCGTTGCCTCGGTGGGTAGTCCACGTTTGTCCTCCGTGGACACCACGGGAGGCCAATTTTCTGTCCACAATAATATTAATAATACAATTTGCCATCTACCTGTACTTGTTCTTTCGAGGTCAAAGCGGACAATGTTTTAACACCTTTTACCTGTACGTGTCCTCTGGTGGACAAAACGGACGGGCTTTTCACACCTTTTAATTAAAATTGTCCCACAGTGGACGTAAGGGACATTACATAGATGCGCCTGTATTTTACAAACCGGCAGACGTAACGTGTTGTCATCTTGTCTTTAAAAATACGATCGTGAAACTTCCAGATTATCTATATATATATTTTTTGCTTCCGCTAAACCTCCTGAAAGACAGACGCAAATATTAATTACGGCCCCGATAACCTATAAACCGGCTGTTAATAGAGCGTAGTTTTGAAAAACGAGTGAATACAACAATATTGCCGTGGAAATGGTGTAAGTTATTTTAAGATTTATTATTAACATTTTTTTAAATTTTAATTTTTTGTGACCATGTGCCCGAATATCTTTCTTGCCGGTACTATGTCATGTTAATCAAAGAACATTAACGATAGTTTCACTTGTTCACAGCAGGTATCGGACATTTACGATTAACTTCTTTGTTACCAAAATAATTTCTGTAAGTTCGGCTATCACATTTCAATGGGCAGTCATTAATCAGCCGTCCTTTATTGCCGTTTGGTGCAATTAATTTATAACTAGATAGGTCATTCAAGTGAGGGAATGTAGGAGTACAGCAGTGCCTGTTTACATGGGAATTTTTACATCGTTTAAGAAAATCCAGGGTCCGGCGCCATAAATTGAGAAAATACTGAAGTCATATTTGTTTGTTCAGCAATGAATTTTTAACTGGGATTTGGATTTTTGTTAGTTTTATTCTATCCATAAATAGAATAAACCCATTCTATATGACAATATATTTAAATGTTTGATAATCAAGGACTTATAAACAAATTGTTTATAAGTCCTTGTGATAATGGAAAAAATAAACTGAAATAATTGAAATGATTTTCTCAGTTTATGGCGCCAGACTCGGGTGTTTTGCTAAAAATCAGAAAACACGATGTTTTATATAAGGAGTTTTTGATTAAAGAAAAAATAAGTGAATAATAAAAATCGCAATGTTTTTAAATCACCCTTAGTTGAAAGCATCCAAGGTGTTCCCCTGTTGTGGAAAACGTCTAATCATTCATGTGTGAACCAACTTTTTTTTTATTTGAGTCACAGAGGTGTGAAAATCTCTAGTGTGAAGACTGTTATACATGTACATACCAATGCATATACATGTATTCTATCGTTATATGTGGATGTTTATTAATAAATTGTGTATTAGCATTACTATTTTATAATTGAAAATAAATTGTAATCAGATTTCTTGTGATTTTATACCCCCCTCAACAGAAAAATCTAATAACCATATCTCCGGCAAAGAGAGAAAGCCCAAATCTGAATACCCCCTCCCCTTCCTTTCATTTGTACTTGTTGATAATTAAGAATTGTACGATGTTTCAGTCAAATATCTTATTTGCCAATACAATGGGTGATTTCCCTATTGCAAGTGTAAGCATTGTGCTGTAAGCCTACAGGGCAATACATTTAAGTGAAAGATCGACGCCACCTGATGACCGAGTTAAAGTAACGACCGTGAAATTAATACAAAAATAGATGCGATCGTATTGGGAAAGAATATGTAAGGAGGGGGGGGGGGTTTCCTCCCTGTTTAGCTCAAACTGCACTAAGTCCAGGTAACCTTACCACTGGAGCACGCGTGGTGTGTGAAGTCTATTGTTTTACTTCACCCTGGTAGCGAATAAGGGTTTGACTTATGACACTGATTAATACACGGAATTAGACGATCGTATCCGATGAAATCATAAGATACATACGGCCCTATATCTGGCAGAAGTATGTAAGAAGATAAGAAAATGAAAGGGTTGGGGTTCTGAAAGATAATTTTCTTTACTGTTTAAGTAAGAAAATGACCGACACTCTAGTTTCCCTTGTGACTCCAGTGCGCATGCTTTGTTTTTTGTTATGAGATTATAAATATTTTTCAAAAGTTTGCCTGTACTTCACCAGGAAGTAAAAAGAATACATAAAAAAGAAGAAAACAGACCAAAGAAATTTATAATGAGTAAAAGAGAGTGAAGATCAATGTCGTTGAGGTGATGCTATTTCATTAGACCTATCTGTTGATATGAGGAGATGCAGAAGAGTAATTACTCTTACTATTACCAATGTTTACATAGGCCTTACATAGTTCAGAGTTTTACATCGTTCATTTTCTTTAATAAGGCCAAATCGCCTAAAATGTGTAAAGAAAAATGCAATAAAGTAGCACAACACAAGGAAAATGTTACGAGGTATAGGATATATAAGGCACCGATGAATACCTCTCATCATAATTAGTTAAATAATAGCGAGCAATTCTTTGCAATACATAAAAAGTACTAAGTTCAAGTTTTATCAACGGCCAACTCAGGGGTATAACACTTTATGCAGAATTTGCATAAAATGTGGGAGCAGGTGATGAAAGGATCAAATGTCTAAAGATCACACCAGCCATGAGCCCGTTGTAATTGCTACGATCCTGAACTCAACCATAATGCCATCTGCTTTTGATGATCAATCTCACTATATCCAGTTACGACATTTCAAAACCTTCCGATTTTCGTAAGTATTGACGCTGTTTAGTTGAAGCCATAAGTATTAAAAGCTTCCTGTTATTTGTGTTATGTAATGTGTTTAAGGATAACTTAACTTTCATTATATGTTTGTTTGTTTTGTAGTGAGACAAAAAGAGTTAACCGCAAGATGCAATTACTGCTGTGTTGGCACTACGTTCACCTTCAAGTGCACATTGATCGACCACTCTCAAATATTAGAATTCCAGCATTCATCTGGTACTTCTACAAGGGATTGTGGTATCGCTTCTTATGCTTTGAACAGTGATTACATTATCACTCACTAATTGAAATAACACGACACTAACTATTAGCTGATTGAATTCATTTCCAGAGTTTGGATTCTGGATCGGTCAATACGGTAGTTTGCATGTATCAAATGTTAATATTGTCATGTATGGTGAGAGATCAGATTTTGCCACAGAATTTATGTTTTATTTCGCCGATAGACAGTGTTATGTTCTGCTTGTCCCTTTCTCTAAATAGAAGCAAAGTTTGGTTATTTATAGAACATCAGTTTAAACGATGAATCGTTCGCATTTTTTTTTTTTTCATGACAAATGCAGTGTGTTTATTGGACACTCGTCAATATGCTCTTGTGTACTCTGACACATTACATGATTCTGAAGTAAAAGAAAGAAAGAAACAAACACAAAAAGTAATGAAAAAGGTTCAGCAGTCAGCACACGTTGTATTTAATGCTTTTTTTTCAAAATCTGATTAGAAAAAAAAAAAAAAAAGAAGGGAAAAAAAAAAAAAAACAAAAACAAAAACATCAGGACAGTAACACGCTGGAAAATTTGAAGACATAGTTTCAATTATTGTTCAATAATCAGTATATAGGTTAAAAAAAAACAAGGAATTGGACGATAGCATTGAAGGGTTATGTCAATTTGAACAGTTCTATATATTGTGACAATATCACTATAAAACCGATTGTTGAATTCAAATTAATTGTCAATGCAAATAGTTTATGTTATTCGTATTTTAAACAAAAAATAATATAATTTTGTTGTAAAATTATGTTGCGTCAAAACAAAGTACTTATAAATATCATAAACCACTAGTTATTTTTACCCAAATTTTAATATATAGGTAAGGGAGTAAATTTTTAAAACATGCATCGTAATAACATAGGGAAATCTATATTAAGGACAACACTTACATGTTTTATGCATGGATGGTCTTGATGATGTCAAACAATGCATAGAATGTATAAAAGAAGAAATGTGTGTGTCGATACATACGCATCAAATGCACACATAAATGTTGCTATAAGTGACCATAGCACATTCAACATAAAACCACTTCATTTGTTTTCAAAGAGGCACGATGTAGTAATGTAACGTTGCTATCGGTTTCTAGTTTAACTCATGGAACTGATTATGGCACCATCACAGGTTCATGCTGAAATGAAAGATGTAAAGGCTGTGAGACTTGATATTGTATAAAGTATTTCAGAATAATCAATAGAGTGATTGAACGACTTGTTGAAAAGGGTTTTATATTGCTTTCAATACTTTTTCAGTCACTTTATACGCAGACCAATATAACCTGGTTTTTTGTACCCATAAAACTATACCAAGACAAGACTATTATACCCATTAGTCGTTCGATCTCGACGAGATGAGTTTATACATTCAATATTTCATAAATCCAGGAATGGTAGTGAATGGAAATGATTCCTGTTTATTCTCAAAACAGTAGCTTGTCTCGGTATTGGTAGTCATAGGGAAACTACAAGAATACTTACTCATGCAGAAAAAAAGCATGTGACGTTACGGATTGAGTAACAAGTACGTCTATCATATGACACCTTCTCCTTATAGTCACACTTTTAATTCAATTACATCAACTTAGTGCAGATCGTTCTACCAAATCAACATCCTAAGACAACGTTGCAATTGAAATTGAACTGAAAAGTGAAATATTATCTATTACTAAGGTATCAACACTTAAAAAACTAAACAGTATAAATAAATCGTAAATGAGACATACATATTATGGTGGTGCTTGTATATGTATAAACGTCAATCTACACTACGATCTACAACTATACATTGTTCCAGTGCTGTATAATTTAGCATGGAGGTAATTAATATATTCTTTTGCTATGTTGTGTAATTTTAACTTCTGTAAATGACATCAACACATCAATGCAGTTCTATACATCTACTTAACTTGGATGATTTGGATCTTGTGCATTGTAGTGATATTCACGTGTATACTTTGGATTATGATAAAAAAGATAATTATCTTCGGCATATACAACAGGTGTTTAAGTAATACATTTACAAGATAATAAATATTATGGGGTTTTTCTTCTATATTATTTCTATCATAATTTTGAAATATACAGAATTATTTCTGACCAGTGCCTTGAATAAGAACATGATAATGGAGGGACATTGTTGTTGTATAAAGAATGACAGTATTTGCATTGAAGATATTATTGAAAAATTTTGATTGTTAAAGTCAAACACAGGGACATAGTAAAACTTCACCCAGGTTCGATCAACAGTCATTAAACACTATATTCAGTTGACGGCAAAATTTGAACGTATATGCTTCAATAGACGAATAAATTTCCTATAATCGCAGCAAGTTTCAGATCTGTATCTCCCGCAAAATACACCACCTCAAATATGGTAATGTTCTCGTAAATCACCGGTCGGACCAAATCCCGTCCATGAGTTGACGACGTGATTACAGGCCAATAACATACGAACTAAAGCACCAGACAAGTATTTCCTCTTAGAGTTATCCAAACATGTAAGAGTATATGCACTTATCCCACTCAGTGTCGAAATAAATCCCTATTTCCTTCTTTATTAACTATAATTCGGCGGCGGGATTTTTAGTGTGGTGTATCTCCGCTTTTCATGGAAGAAATGCAATTTTGCTTGGTACAGTTATAACAGTCTTTATATTAATATGTAGCTCTTAACTTTCTTATTCCTTTATTCGTTTGTTTATTAAATATTTACACATCCGTTACCCACGGTTAACGCTTTGAGCATCACAGAAGACATCGAAATCCATATATGGTACAGCACATAAATACAGCTATTTATGTTTTTATGTAATTGGATAATTTTTTGTTTGTTTTGTTTGATTATTGTTTTACGTCACTCCACGATTATTTCACGTATATGGTGACGGCATCTGCCTGATGCATTGCATACAAATTTAGACCTTTGCAACGGACCCACCCGAAGCAGTGAGGGATCTTTTACGTGCCACGCCTACCGTGACACGGGACCTCGGTTTTTACCGTCTCATCCGAAAGACAGAACACCGGTGTGCCCCGGGCGGGAGTCGAACCCGCGACCTCTCGATCACGAGCCGAGCACCTTATCCACTAGGCCACACCGGCTTTGTAATTGGATAATAGCATTTCAAAAGCACAATTTCATGGTTCAGTTAAAGTTGTCACTAAGGAATTAATGTAGTGTAATAAACATTAAAGGATATTTACATATATACCTATATTAATTTAGTGCAGAATATGCACATTTCGACAAAGTTTATCTCCTGAAACACACACAAAAAAAAACCAAAAAATAAAAAAAAAAAAAAAAAAAAAAAAAAAAAAAAGTAAATAAATAAATAAATAAATAAAAAAAAAAAACTGTACAGATCCAAAGAATGGAAATTCTTTAGGAGGAATTTATTTACTAAACTGACATTTTGGATTTTTTTACCGTGAAGGAGCAGGTTCACCAAATCCCGTTTTAAGCTTACTGATGTTTGCAAGATTTGCTTAACAGAAATTCATATGATTTTGCCATTAAGAATAAGGTAAATGAAGCCATCTAATGTTTATGAGATGTCATAAAATTTCATAAGAATACGCAATTCGAGTTTTCTTTACCAATTTCAGATAGAACGCTAAAGTAACTGAATTCTGTCTTAAAGACATTCTTTTCTGCACAAATTGAAGTCATAATATGTTGATCCCTGTTTTTGAGTACGATTTCTAAGATATGCTATTCGAAGTTTGACTATACATCCCATGCTGAGACCTTGAATTCAATATTGACAGCCATACCTCACATCAACTAGTACAATTTGTATTCGGGAAATTTCCAGATATTTGATATACCGAATAGACCATAAACATATTCAGCTTTTGACATTACGTCTTACACCACGAAATTAATACGTGAATAAAAGGCTTAAAGGGAGTCGATCGCAGAAGTTGCATATTCCTTTCGATATATACGTGTAAATAATGTTTTTCTAAAAATCTAAAATTTCAATTGTGACTATAAACACGTTTCATAATGGTTTTAAAGAAAACACCTTGTGTGATTATTTAACAGAATAGAAATGGTTCAGATATAAAATTCTTTTACCTTGAATGTTGAGGCTAAAAATTAAAGGAGCCTATGTTCCATAACGACACGTCCAAGACCCATGATCACGAGTTTGGTTTACTGGAGTTATTGTAAAAATTGTTGAAATAGAATTTGGTTGTACAAAAGTGAAGTCAGTATTAGTTGTCCAGCATCCAATGCCACAAGCCGCAACAGCAGTCCCAGGTGGATGTTGGAATTCTATGATTTGGCTCTGATCAACTGTTATACATTGCAAATTGCACAGTGTACCAGAATGACTGGAGATGCACGTCTTGGAAAAATTTGTGACTATAAAATAAAGCATATGTACATAGGATCCTATATAACATACTGTCTCCTATAACCGTTATATAAACTTCAACACATTCACGTATTTTATTTGGTTTACTTAAAATACTGTTTATGTTGGGTACCTATGAATTGATTAAAGCTATTAGATACAGATGTGTACACCCACGTTTCACACTGAAATGAGAAATGGAAAAGAAAATAATTAAAGGTACATTGATACTCACAATGACATACTCACCCATACCCACGTTTATACTTTACTTTTAAAGTAAAAAAACGTAGTTCACCTTTGTATGCCGAATGGAAGTTTAATCAAACTCTTCAGAAAATGTTACATTCACACAACTTCATAAATGAAATATAACTCTGTCTGGTCCAGTTGTAACATAAGATATATGTAAACGTCGCGTTAATATGAAAAATTTTATTTTCTGGAGATTAAAAGGCTCATATGAGCATATGTTTACGAAAAAGGACACGTTCACTCGTTCCTATTCCTTCATATACACAGTGACCTCTTAATCACACATCTAGTGTGATGACTTGCTTCTATAAAATAGACTGGTATTAAAGGCAAATAATGATTCAGAATCAGGAGAAGAAAAACCTCCTTGCTGATTGATGATAACAGAATATTGATAATCAAATACACATGCCGTATAACCTCAAACATATGCCATTTGCAATAAGCTACAATTCTGCAAGCAATCAAATAGAATGTGAAGCTTTTTTGTAGTATTTTTTGTTTGTTTGTTTGTTTTTTGTTTTGTTTGTTTGTTTTTTCCAGATGTTCCCTCATTGAGTGAAACTTTTCCTAGCACGAGGTCGAACGTAAAAATGTTTTAATTCTTCTTTTACGTTACTCTATGATTATTGCCCTTTTAAGAGATACTGTGACTGTGTAATGATGTTTAGATGGGCACTGGAAGTATATTATGAAACAGCAACTCGATTATAACGCTCTCATTCGAAAATCTTGACAGTGGAATCACTGATTAGATGTGAACTCGGAACATTTACTTCATGAGCCAAATACTTAAGCAGTTGAGATATGCAAGATTTACGAAAAGAGAAAACAATAACTTATAGAACATCATCAAGTGAAACATACATTGACAAATAGTATGTATCCTAGGGAAATTTCAAATCAATATGTGAAAGCCATTGTCACATGAAAATTGTAGATAAGCTTAGGCTAAAACAAAAATATCATAAGAACGTCTCCCCTGAAAGAAACTGTTCAAATATCTCTGAATATATACTGCTGTAATGTGAGTTACACTGTATAGAAGAATAAGGATTTCAATGGTTTAAATATACCCTGTCAATACGCGTACAGTGCTGACTGTCGCATTACAGCTTCTGTGCATATCTATGAAAATCACCCATTAGTGTATAGCTCTATATCTATATGACTATACAGAGTTTAGGGAACATAGATTTATGAAATTCATGATAAGTGACTGTATATGTCAATCTGTATATAATTGTCTAGAAATTGCTTTCTGACTCAGAACAATAAGATCAATACAACTTAAGATTGTTATGCGCCCTTCCCCTTCACTTGAACTGCCTCACTATCGGGGATATTTGTTTTTGTTTGTCATTTTCATTTTATTTTATTTTAAGTACTTTGAAATTTCTTATCAATTTTATCGGAAGGCTTTCGAAAGAACACATGATGGCTCCTCCAACATTAAATCCTTAACTCGGCATTGCTATGTTTTATAAACTATGTTTTATATAAAACACAGACTTAAGAAAACCTTTAATTGCAAGGAGTCTGTCAATGTAAATCGTTTGATGTCGTACCTTTACAATTGGCAATCAAATGGAATCAACAGTAACCGATAAAATAACTTTGTCAAGAAAGGATATGTTTACTTGTCTTTAGCAATAGCAACTTATTAAACAAGGTTAATATCAGAATTCATATTAAAGGCACCAAAAGATGTGGAGTCAGGAGGAAGAATGAATTGCTTTCAGATTGATAAGTGCATACTAATTATTAGATATACTTCCTGCAAAACCTCCAACATA
Organism: Pteria penguin; assembly: GCA_035048485.1. Taxonomy (NCBI): domain Eukaryota; kingdom Metazoa; phylum Mollusca; class Bivalvia; order Pterioida; family Pteriidae; genus Pteria; species Pteria penguin. The sequence continues at coordinate 17,081,118 of CM068589.1, forward strand.
TGACATTCATTATAAACTTCTGCCTAAAATCCAGCAAGCAATTGAATAAAATGTATTTATTTATACTTCTTTGTTATTATTTCTGCTTCGCTGAAAGTGTTCCGCGTGTGAAAAATTTCCATTTAGGGGGTCAAATATTTTCCAAAAAATGTTTATTCTTGTTTTACTTACTCTATAATTAGTGCATTTCTAATGGGTACTGTATTTTCTTGAAATAAAAATCTAAATATTTGAATATGCGCACTAGATTTATTTGGAGCATTGAAGTACTTTTCCAAACCCAGTATACAGTGCGACAGGACCTCTATCATAACTCTCTTATCCGAAAGACAGTACTTTGTCTATCCATTGCCGGGAGGGTTCCCGGGACATTTCGGTCATGAGCCAAATGCTTAAGCAATATTAAGCTACGGACAATTAAAGAAAAACAAAAAGAAAAAAGAAAGAAAAAGAGAACAACAATATACCAAGGTGCTATAAACTTACAGCAAATAATGAGGGAGTAAAACATACCCTGACTCCGTACCGATGACAAGCATGTTAAAGATATTCCAAATTCATATTGGAAAGCCATTATCATATTGTAGATTAGCTGAAACTAAAACGAAACATCAGGAGAACGTCTACCCTGTTGTATAAATAACCCTGAATACATAGTGTAGTTACATGAGTCACAAAGTATTAGAGATGTGGCAATATTAAATCACGTGGTTTAAATGTAAGTGTACACAGTGCTGACAGTCGAATTACAGCTTTTGAGTATATCTATAAAAAGCAACCATTGGCGAAGCACTCTCTATACAAATTAATACACAAAAGTTTGAAGAGCATATGTTTATGAAATTAATGATAAATGGTTGTGTAACAGCATTGTTAATCTTTATCTTAAGGACTCAGTATCGTTTTATCCACTTTATTTTGTGTAGAAATTGATATTGCATCATATCAGTAGGGTCTGCTTCAGCCCACTCTCTATACAAATTAATACACAAAAGTTTGAAGAGCATATGTTTATGAAATTAATGATAAATGGTTGTGTAACAGCATTGTTAATCTTTATCTTAAGGACTCAGTATCGTTTTATCCACTTTATTTTGTGTAGAAATTGATATTGCATCATATCAGTAGGGTCTGCTTCTGATGGCTGTGCGCCACTTCTCTTCTCTTGAAGTTCATGCGCATCAGACTAACGGACCCCTTTCTTTCTTTAATAAATACACTGAATGTTTTCCAGTCCAGAGATCGATAAATTAGAATAAGGAAATATTGTTTAAGGAATGCATTAGGGTTTAATAGTTTAAAACCATCAATAAGGAAAATCATCAGTAATGAAATTTTTAACAAACAAAGCAAAATCCAATGAAGATGTAGTGTGTGTGTAGTCTTGTTCATTTTATAAGAAGCCGGTGTAACCTAATGGATAAGGTGATTAGCACGTGATTGGGTGGTTGCCGATGTTGACTCCCGCCCTGGGCGCAACGGTTTTCTGTCTTTTGGATGAAACAGTAAAAACACATGTCCCGTGTCACGGTAGGCATGACACATAAAAGATCCCTCAATGCTTCAGTTAGGTCCGCTGCAAAGATCTTAATATGTATGCAATGCATCACACAGAAGCAGCCAAGATATACATAAATTAATTGTGCAGTGACGTAATACAATATTCTATCAATCAGTTAATCATTTTATAACAAAATTGTCAGATGATATCTAAAACCCCTAAACATTCTTCTGTATATCTGCCCATATCAACAGATAAGTATAATGAAATAAAATCAACGATCACAGTATTGTGATTCACATATGCCCCTTATATAGACGCTCCTCAGTTTTGCTTTTTTTTTTTTTTGGGGGGGGGGGGGGGGGGGGGGTTGTTGTTGTTGTTGTTTTTTTTTTCTTTTTTTGCCCTTGCTGATTCTGCAGGCCTTCGATTTGTTTATTTGTGGACCTCTGAAATAGTATTACCCTTCATCTTTTCATTGTTGATGAAAATGTAAATATGATGGATTAATCCAAACCATAAGTTCAAAACTCATGAAACCAGGGGACGAACAAAATCAGTGAGAATGAAAACCAAAAAGAAAACAACGAAAAATTGTCTGCTTGAAAAGCATATGTGAAGCCTCTTGATGGAGTGAAATCAGGAGCTCGGGGAGAGTGAGCATGTCCTGCTTGCTAGAAATTTTCGTCACATATACCCAGTAGAAAGAGTCAAATCGCGTAAATTCTATATATATTTATATATGGAGAAATTGAATTCGGTAACCTTCTAGTATATAAGTTATAATCTGTGTAAAATGATTGGAATCTGCCTCAGTCCAGAATATCATATCAAAAGCAACTCGTTATTATTATCTTTTTTTTTTATTCTTTGGCTAGATTTTCGGATATATAGATCAGGAATTTAGTTCTTACATAATGCACCGTAATGACATTTAGGGAAATCTATTTTATGGATCATACTTGCATATATTTATGCATGATCTGGTCTTGATGATGTCAAGCAATGCATAAAGTGTATAAAAGAAGAAAGGTGTGACGATACATACACATAAAATACACACATTAATGTTGTTATAAGCGACCATGGCAAATAAAAAAATAAATTCCTGTCAATTCGCTTTGAAGGAGGCACGATGTAGTACTTTTTGGTATTTAAACTTTAATTATTTTCTTTCTTATGACCTTCATTTTCCGGACCTTTCTTTCACGTACTTCGACATATTGAAAAATACGTGGTAAATAACTTCGGTGTGATTATCTAGAGATCGAGTTTTAACTTTAATTTAGATCTATTGTGACAAGATCCTTTAATAAGCAACATATGTTCAGTTACCCTTCGAGCCCTGTTGAGTACCCTTCTTTACTCTCTTGTCATAAATTGATGAATTATTGCATGATTCAACTGTGTTGCTTCGACGATTGTGTCCCGTTGGGACAGCTCTAATGTCTTTTAATTAAACCTCTGATTTTGTGGTGTATGTTTCAGTGTCAAATTAATAACAAGTACTATAAGTGAAAGTGTTTTAGAAATGTGAACATTAACAATTGTACTGATTACATTATTCACTAACTTATATTGTGTGTGACCGCATACATGACACTGGACTTTGGACATTTAAACTTTGCAGTTTTAAACAATGTCTTCTATTGCATTGTGTGACATAACTCCACAGAAAAAAAATATAACTTTTAAATATAAGTACAACAGATATTTATCACATCATTTATATGTTTCATGATTAACGCGTGATTAGGGTAAGTATCACATCGCTGATGAAAGATTAGAAACAGTGGTGGCCTTTCAGTGTTGTTTATCCACATATATAGGTTATAGGTTGGTGTTGCATTTCGTATCTGACAGCACAAAACAAGCTTCATTTAGAAACTAGGAGTATACCTGCACAATACGTGGATCACTTTTCACTAATCGCTGACGTTCTTCTCAAGATACAATGTCTTAAGTATTCATTTTTGGTAAGTGTTATACAGTGTTAGTTCTTATTTATCGCAGTTTCTAATAGCAGGCAATTGCGGATTCTCAAACAGAGATATCTACTTCTATGCTTAAATGTCATCTAACAATATCCTTGAAATGAGAATAATTTATGTCATAATCTGTGTACTGTTTGGTAGCAAATGAAGCAAGCGTTATAAAGTGATATTGAATTCTATGCAGACATCTTTTATATATTAGAGTAATTGTCTCTCAAATTTTAAACACTGGTTAGTTTAACCAGTGGTTAAAGTTTCCAACATCAGGCCTATGAAATTCTGGCTGGGCGGAGAGATAGTGTTGCCATCTGGGTTGGTGGACTGCTATCAGCATCTATGGTGGTAATTCCTCTCCGAAATATGCTAGCCAGAGACATTGGGTATGCATACGCATACGTTCTGATGGTTGCTTTGTACCAGATTATATAAGCCGGCGTGGCCTAGTGGTATCACGTCGGACTCCTGATCGGGAGGCCGGGGTTCGAGTCCCACTCTGGTCATGCCGGTGTCATGCCTTTCTGATGAGACAAGAAAAATCGAGGCCCCGTGTCGTGGTATGCATGGCGCGTTAAAGATCCCTCACTGCTTCGGATGGGTCCGTTGCAAAGGTCAAAATTTGTATCCCCCGCATCAGGCAGATGCCGTCACCATATACGTGAAATATTTGTGGTGTGACGTAAAGCAAAAATTAATCAATCAATGTACCAAATTATACCTCCCCCCCCCCCTTAGTTGAGCAGTATATACGTCGATCTCCGGATCATCTGACTTGCATTTGGTCGTTTGGATTCTGATTCTCTTTCATTATTTTCTGGAACAAACTCCGAAATTACTGATGGTGGCCTGCGAACACTCTTTTGTGCCCTCGTCCTGTTTCCAATTCTGTCTTTGCTTTTCCTTGTTTTGGACCCCCAATTTTCTTCAGCCAGTTTCGTACCAGCTTTCTAGCCTTTTGGGTTATAGTATTGTCGTAAGATGATAGATGTTTTAAGAACCCGTAATCCCTTGAATATAACGCTTCCCGGTATCCATTTCCCTTTCAGAAAATCTCCGTAGTCATTTCATTTAAACTTACAATAGAAATAAATTGTGGGCCTTCACTTAGTCTCTCAAGTCGGGGTTGGACCTTTTCAGTGTTTTTTTAGAGGACAGAATGGGATGATCAGGGTCAGACATAGATGTTCCTTGGATGGCATATGGTTCTTCCTTTCCCGGTTACTGGTAAGAAATTTGTCACATTTGCAGCACTCAACGAGGATTGTACATTATTGGACATTATTCTGGGAAGAAGACTTTTGTTTAGTAAAAGTATGAGTTATATAGCGTAAACACAGACATCCTGACAGTAGTAGTAGGAACATATTTTTTTTTTTTTAATTTTATTTCTCTCTTTATTCAGTTTTCATCTAATTAAAAGATATAGATTCTTAAAGGGTACCAACGCTATGCCATCTTTGTATTAATAATGAAAACTGAGTAATAGTGGAGCGAAACAATTTAACAAAAAACATGTCGATGGTCACGACTGAATTGGCCATTCCGTACTGTACGTAAATGTATCTTCAGATCCAAGAAACAGACTATAGATCATAATTTGTCATAATGTGATGACTCTTTTAGCAGTCAGCCACCTACGAATTCCTTAATACTCAATCACAAGTATGGGTGACCAGGCTTTTCTTGATTCCATAATTCTCAGTAACGTGTAACTCTTTCATCAAAGTTTAAAGCACCAATGTATGGCTTTTAATATCCATGTAAAGGTTTTAGGGTTTTTCTGTAAATTATGGGGGTTTTCTTCCCAGTTGCTCTGTGTTCATTTTATACTTTACATATATCACCATCATACCGATTAGCTGAAATAACCCTGCGGGCCGTTTCCCTAAGAATCCTACGTACGATATTTTACATACGTACAAAAAATTCCATATGACTTGAGGATTTTTTATACGTACGTAAAATATCGTACGTATGATACTTCGAACAATTTATATCAGAAATATATCCACCAGAGCTCACATTGAATAAAGCTAATACTTGAGATACATCTACACCTTTCTGAGATTTAAACATCAAAATTATCAACCACCTAATATATACCAATATTTATGATAAACGTGAGGATTTTGGATTTCCTATTGTAAATTTCCCTTACTTGGATGGCGATGTCCCTCGACTCCCATTATATGGTATCTATATATCTCAATTAGTTCGATTTGTCAGAGGCTGCACCGATGTTTTGGACTTTCATAAACGAAATTTACAAATTACTACTAAACTTTTAACTCAGGGTTACAGATATCACAAGCTAAGAAAAACATTCGGCAAATTCTTCAGATCTTATTCAGAATTTCTATCTAAATTTGGAAATATTTCTTTTTAACAGTATGTATCCAATGGAATTTCCCATCCTAATATTTACGGTGATCTCGTATATAAACCAAGGAAAGTAAAAGGCTCCAATAACGTTATTTCATCATGTAATAAAATAGTCAAACGTCTTCTAAATATGATATTGAGATCATCAAAAAGATTATAGGTCTTGTATTTGGCCCCTCTACAGCCTTTTGCAGACTTTTACTTGAACGTTGCACGCTAACAAGGCGGTGGGGAGTATATGACGGGCCTTGTCCAAACCTCTTTCAGAGGAGACATGGTCCTGAACCTCGTCCCCTCTGACTGTTAGTCGGGACTCCTACAGATCTAGGGTCTTAGCTCGCTTTCAGACTGGCAGAGCACGGTTTATCATGTTGATGTCGCATATATTTTTATACCGTTATATGTTTTACAATACCTTGCGTGTTTATATTTTTATGACCTCTCAATATGCGATACTTGTTGACCCTTGTTCTTTAAAGGGAGGATTATTTATAAATTTTTAAATGTACGTACTTTGATTGTTCTGCTGTTACGGTGAGTGGGAAGGTGGGCCCGTAAACCGGTCAACCGCACCATTTGTTTGGCTTTTGTCAAATTAAATGACCGTCCTAAGTCGGTATCGTAATTGCACTACAATCAAATGTTTTTGTAATGTGTTATATGTTCTAGTATATTATTTATATTCATGTATTGTATAGCTGCATGGTGACATCTGCCACATAACTGAGCCAGTAACTCCTCTTCTTTCTTTGTGAAACGAACCCCTGATATTCAACCCTCTTCAATGGATTACAAATCACGGAAGTCACAGACAGCTTAACTACATTTATTATTGCTGAGATGGATCATCTCCGTACAACATTGCATAAATGTCAAATACGAACCATAGAACATGTGCTTCATTTGAACATATGAGTCCGACAAATGCGTATGGCAAAGGGCTGCAAAGAAACAAAAAATACAGCGTAGAACAACACCTGGTACAGGAAAAAAAACTCATTTAATACAGAAAGTGGGATATAATGGAAATGTATAACATTGTATATTTATTTGCAATACACGCTTACACCGTGAGCAGCTAAACTACTAGAGAAATTATGAGTTTAACAACAGAAGATTGATTTCTACGTTTGTAGGCAGCACGTGCAGTTAACTGACTACAGAAAAGTTCCAACACTAACCGGCATTGTACTATATGAAAATGTGAAAAGAAAGATAAGTCTATAATATTTCACAAATATTTGATGCTCTAAACACCTGAGCTGATGTGGTGTTTAACAATGGACATGTTTTAATACTCCTAAATCGGATACCCAGTGTAGCTTATGAAGACAGTGCTGAAGGCATTAAGGAAAAGTAATGCGAATCTCAGAATTTGGATGTATCCAAAAAAGTTGTCCGTTTCAAAGATTGCTTTAGCACCTGCACGACCCCTGCAGTTCATTAAAAGTGTATTTAACGCGCACAAACGCGCGCATACACAGCTACACACATGCAAACCTTAGATATATTAATAAGTAGAAGCAAAATGAAAAACAAGAGAATAATAATAATAAATAAATAAACCAAAATTTACATTGAACTCGGAAATTGAATACTACACACTACTGTAAGCTTGTATACTAATTACACTGTAATAAATCAGTCAGAGATAACAAGGAACAGACGACAACAACAGCAACAAATACTACTTCTATAACAACCACAAAGCAAAAAAAAAAAAAAAAAAAAAAAAAAAAAAAAAAAAAAATCAAATATCAGAAGGGAATAACGTCAAACTCGCATATATGTAGGAAGATATTATTTTGATTTCCTTTTCTTTTTTTTTTTATTTTATTATTATTATTATCATTTTTTTTTTTATTTTTATCTTTATTTTTGCGGGATTTAGCATTTTCTTGTTTTGATCGAAAATTTCAGAATTAAAACACTTACCACAACTGATTTCCTTATTTCTTGAGAAATATTATTCACATATAATCCTCTTGATTTGTTATTGGATAATTCAGAGAAAAATGTACCTTTGATTGCTATGTACAACTATATCTGATAATATGAACAAAAATAAGGCATTAAGGTAGTGGAAACGATCAATGGGAGGTAATTCTGAAAAGTGTTTAAAACGTTTAAACGTATGGGCGCTTTTCAAGCATGCTTCAGATCTAGACCTATGTCGTTTACATAACCGTTACCAATGCTCATATCTGAAACATATAAAGGTACGCGCGGTTTTCAAGCATTCTTAGATAAAGATCTATGATATTCGTAAACATAATAGGCGGTCATTTCTCCCATATTCGCAGAGTTATAAGTGGCGGATTTAGAGGCCTCGCCACATTTTCGCCACATATTTACAAGTAAAAATCCAGATTTGGCACCAAAAAATGGATAAGTAGTTTGCCGATTACATATATGCAACCCCCCCCCCCTCTTTTTTTTCGGAAATCCTGGATCAGCAACAGGTTATTCTCATTATCTGTCAATATGATCAGTCTTTCATCCACAGAGGAGTGGAAGGTAAGTGACTCGCGCGTTAGCAGAAGTGATTCTGATGCGGTCAATGACATCCAACTGACGTCATTGTGTCTTAAAGTGACGTAATGCATTTGTGGCCTTGTAGACTGCATTGTGGTTGATTATGTACTGTGAAATACAACTTGAATATTTTAAAATACATCTATATTCAGAAATTTGGTGTGTTTCAATTGATGCTCATTAAAGGGGTTTGTTCTCGGCGGCTTGGTGAATAAATGTAGTGGTGAGTTGGGCTCTTCTGTGAAATGAGTCAAAGGTGTTGTTCCCCATGGTAAACCATGTACAGGCATAAAAAGCACATGCCAATGTTTGCCAATAAACTTTGTTGGAAGTAATGCATATATAATTACGCAGACTTAATATTAGGGAAAATGCAACTGTAGAAAATACCAGCTACAATGAAAATAAAAAGGAACCAATAAATATTACAGAATACTTTTCAATGGCAGTTAGAAATATGGTTCGAGGATCGTGGAACTTTTGGCCAATACGATTGTTCGTAGCCAGTTCAAAATGCCATTGGTATAAATCTAACACTCACGATTACAATATATCTAACCTTCATATTACTGGTATCTTAAAGGGTTTCATTATTGTAGTATACATACCAAGTATGCCATTGTCTTTGATTATTCAGAGGAAATGGGCAAGGTATAACTTATTTTTGACATTAAGGTCTAGGTCACAAAGTCATTGACTTTGGTGTCATTTGAATGGACTTCATAAGTGGAGTACACACCTCCGAAAGAAGTCAGATAGTCTCTTATGTTTCAAAAATTGAGGGTAACGTTAAATGTAACTATTATTAGCACATGGTTCTCGGTCAAGGTTACAAGGTCATTGACTTCAATGTCATTTGCTGAAAGGGCTTTATAGCTGAAGTAAAATTCCACACATGATGTCTTTTACTTTTAAAGTTCAATAGTTGCGGACAAGGCTGATGTTGCAGAGTGAAAATTGAAACAGAGATAAGGCAAAAAATTATATATATGCACCCTGACACAACATATTTCGATCTGCGGACATACAAAGGACATACCATACACATATTGTTATATTGTATAGCCATAGAAAAAAAAAGGGGGGGAGGGGGGGGGGGTAATTAAATTTTGAATATCTCAGCAACAATAGGATAACTGATATAGAAGAAAGCTGTAATATCGAAAAACAAAATACACATGTATTGCACAGGACTAAGGAGAGAATAATTTTGATGAGGCCTTTCAATAACTGCATATTTTCCCTTTTAAAGCATTGACGATTTTAACATATTGATGTAACCCTTTGTCATCAGTTTTCAAGAACATTTGAAACATCATGACATCACTTCAGAATGGGTTGAAAACGATTCATTTTATGCTGTTGTCAAAACTTTACCCTTCGATTCAAAACTGTGTCATAATGTTGTGCATTATTGCAAAGGTTAACTGCTGAGGGATTTTCATTGAAATTAACCGATAGGAAAATTTTGGATACGTCGGGGCTACCATCTTAACATCAAAATATTAGTAATTCATTGCATTGTTGCAAAGGAAAGGGCTGTTTGAGTTACCATATCGCCTGAACGTTTACAAAAGTATATCTTGCTGTCGAGGCATATCTCTACTTATGGTGTATAAATGTACGAGTGTATTTCTGTTGTCTGTTAATCTGTCTGAAATAGTATTCGCGTTGTCTCTACCCTCCGTATATATCTTCTCTGTCTGTTTGTGTGGCTGGTTCCAAGGTCTGACTATTCCGTCTGTATTGATTTGTGTCAGTTTGTAAGGATTTATTAATGTTCTGCCTATTCTCTCTCTACATCTGTATGTCACTTCGTGTGGTTGTCTACACAGCTGCCTATTCTCTCCATATATTGGTTTGTCAATCTGTGTGACTGTTTTGAGCTCTGTCTTTATTCTCCATATATCGGAAGGTAAGTTTGTGTGATTGTCTCTATACTCTGTATATAAATATATGTCTGTGTGGGTATCCACGCTCTACATCACTCAGTTTTAATGGTTGTCGACATGGTTTTGCCTCTACTGTTTGTATATCTGTATCAATGTCACCACGCTCTGTCTCTATTCTCTGTACATCTACATCTGTCTGTCAGTGTGTGTGACTCTCAATCTTCTGCCTCATTCTCTGTAATCTGTTTTTCATTTTCTATATTTGTCTCCAAAATCTGAATCTACTTTCTGATTAGTCTATCTATCTGTCTGAATGTTTGTTTCTACACTCTATTCCCTTTCTGTCTGTAGTTTTGTGTGACTATCTTCAACCTTGCCTCTACTCTCCGCATATCTGTCTGTAGTTTTGTGTGGCTGTCTTCACACCTTGTCTCTTCTCTCCGTATATCTGTCTGTAGTGTGTGAGACTGTCTCCACACCTTGTCTCTTCTCTCCGTATATCTGTCTGTAGTTTATGAGACTGTCTCCATACCTTGATTCTACTCTCCGTATATCTGCCTGTAGTTTATGAGACTGTCCCCATACCTTGTCTCTACTCTCCGTATATCTGCCTCTAGTTTGTGTGACTGTCTCCACACCTTACCTCTACTCTCCACATATCTGTCTGTCGTTTTGTGTGGCTGTCTTCACACCTTGTCTCTTCTCTCCGTATATCTGTCTGTAGTGTGTGAGACTGTCTTCACACCTTGTCTCTTCTCGCGGTATATCTGCCTGTAGTTTATGTGACTGTCTCCACACCTTGTCTTTACTCTCCGTATATCTGTCTGTAGCTTATGAGACTGTCTCCACACCTTGTCTTTACTCTCCGTATATCTGTCTGTAGTTTATGTGACTGTCTCCATACCTTGTCTCTACTCTCCGTTTATTTGTCTGTAGTTTATTAGACTGTTTCCATACCTTGTCTCTACTCTCCGTTTATTTGTCTGTAGTTTATGAGACTGTCTCCATACCTTGTCTTTACTCTCCGTATATCTGCCTGTACTTTATGTGACTGTCTCCATACCTTGTCTCTACTCTCTGTTTATTTGTCTGTAGTTCATGAGACTGTCATTATACCTTGTCTCTACTCTCCGTTTATTTGTCTGTAGTTTATTAGACTGTTTCCATACCTTTCTCTACTCTCCGTTTATTTGTCTGTAGTTTATGAGACTGTCTCCATACCTTGTCTTTACTCTCCGTATATCTGCCTGTACTTTATGTGACTGTCTCCATACCTTGTCTCTACTCTCTGTTTATTTGTCTGTAGTTTATGAGACTGTCTCCATACCTTGTCGCTACTCTCCGTATATCTGCCTGTACTTTATGTGACTGTCTCCATACCTTGTCTCTACTCTCCGTTTATTTGTCTGTAGTTTATGAGACTGTCTCCATACCTTGTCGCTACTCTCCGTATATCTGTATCTAAATTCTGTGACTGTCTCCATACCTTGTCTCTACTCTCGATATATCTGTCTGTAGTTTCTGTGACTGTCTCCATACCTTCTCTCTACTCTCCGTATATCTGTCTGTAGTGTGTGAGAATGTCTCCACACCTTGTCTCTTCTCTCCGTATATCTGTCTGTAGTTTATGAGACTGTCTGCATACCTTTTCTCTACTCTCCGTATATCTGTATGTAGTTTCTGTGATTGTCTCCATACCTTTTCTCTACTCTCCGTATATCTGTGTGTAGTTTATGAGACTGTCTTCATACCTTGATTCTACTCTCCGTATATCTGGATGTAGTTTGTGTGACTGTCTCCACACCTTGTCTCTTCTCTCCGTATATCTGTCTGTAGTTTATGAGACTGTCTCCATACCTTGTCTCTACTCTCCGTATATCTGCCTGTAACTTGTGTGACTGTCTCCACACTTTGCCTCTACTCTCCGCATATCTGTCTCTAGTTTTGTGTGGCTGTCTTCACACCTTGTCTCTTCTCTCCGTATATCTGTCTGTAGTGTGTGAGACTGTCTCCACACCTTGTCTCTTCTCTCCGTATATCTGTCTCTAGTTTTTGAGACTGTCTCCATACCTTGTCGCTACTCTCCATATATCTGTATGTAGTTTATGAGACTGTCTCCATACCTTGATTCTACTCTCCGTATTTCTGCCTGTAGTATATGTGACTGTCTCCACACCTTCTCTATACTCTCCGTATATCTGTCTGTAGTTTATGAGACTGTCTCCATACCTTGTCTCTACTTTCCGTTTATTTGTCCGTAGTTTATGAGACTGTCTCCATACCTTGTCTCTACTCTCTGTTTATTTGTCTGTAGTTTATTAGACTGTCACCATACCTTGTCTTTACTCTCCGTATATCTGCCTGTACTTTATGTGACTATCTCCATACCTTGTCTCTTCTCTCAGTATATCTGTCTGTAGTTTTGTGTGGCTGTCTTCACACCTTCTCTCTTCTCTCCGTATATCTGCCTGTAGTTTGTGTGACTGTCTCCATACCATGTCTCTACTCTCCGCATATCTGCCTGTAGTTTGTGTGACTGTCTCCACACCTTGCCTCTACTCTCCACATATCTGTCTGTCGTTTTGTGTGGCTGTCTTCACACCTTGTCTCTTCTCTCCGTATATCTGTCTGTAGTATGTGAGACTGTCTTAACGCGTTGTCTCTTCTCTCCGTATATCTGCCTGTAGTTGGTGTGACTCTCTCCACACCTTGTCTCTACTCTCCGTATATCTGTCTGTAGTTTATGAGACTGTCTCCATACCTTCTCTCTACTTTCCCTATATCTGCCTGTAGTTTGTGTGACTGTCTCCACACCTTGTCTTTACTCTCCGTATATCTGTCTGTAGTTTATGTGACTGTCTAAATACCTTGTCTCTACTCTCCGTTTATTTGTCTGTAGTTCATGAGACTGTCTCCATACCTTGTCTCTACTCTCCGTTTATTTGTCTGTAGTTTATGAGACTGTCTCCATACCTTGTCTTTACTCTCCGTATATCTGCCTGTACTTTATGTGACTGTCTCCATACCTTGTCTCTACTCTCTGTTTATTTGTCTGTAGTTTATGAGACTGTCTCCATACCTTGTCGCTACTCTCCGTATATCTGTATCTAAATTCTATGACTGTCTCCATACCTTGTCTCTACTCTCGATATATCTGTCTGTAGTTTCTGTGACTGTCTCCATACCTTCTCTCTACTCTCCGTATATCTGTCTGTAGTGTGTGAGACTGTCTCCACACCTTGTCTCTTCTCTCCGTATATCTGTCTGTAGTTTATGAGACTGTCTGTATACCTTGTCTCTACTCTCCGTATATCTGTATGTAGTTTCTGTGATTGTCTCCATACCTTGTCTCTACTCTCCGTTTATTTGTCTGTAGTTCATGAGACTGTCTCCATACCTTGTCTCTACTCTCCGTTTATTTGTCTGTAGTTTATGAGACTGTCTCCATACCTTGTCTTTACTCTCCGTATATCTGCCTGTACTTTATGTGACTGTCTCCATACCTTGTCTCTACTCTCTGTTTATTTGTCTGTAGTTTATGAGACTGTCTCCATACCTTGTCGCTACTCTCCGTATATCTGTATCTAAATTCTGTGACTGTCTCCATACCTTGTCTCTACTCTCGATATATCTGTCTGTAGTTTATGAGACTGTCTCCATACCTTGATTCTACTCTCCGTATATCTGGCTGTAGTTTGTGTGACTGTCTCCACACCTTGCGTCTTCTCTCCGTATATCTGTCTGTAGTTTATGAGACTGTCTCTATATCTTGTCTCTACTCTCCGTATATCTGCCTCTAACTTGTGTGACTGTCTCCACACTTTGCCTCTACTCTCCGCCTATCTGTCTGTAGTTTTGTGTGGCTGTCTTCACACCTTGTCTCTTCTCTCCGTATATCTGTCTGTAGTGTGTGAGACTGTCTCCACACAGTGTCTCTTTTCTCCGTATATCTGTCTCTAGTTTTTGAGACTGTCTCCATACCTTGTCGCTACTCTCCATATATATGTATGTAGTTTATGAGACTGTCTCCATACCTTGATTCTACTCTCCGTATTTCTGTCTGTAGTCTGTGTGACTGTCTCCACACCTTGTCTATACTCTCCGTATATCTGTCTGTAGTTTATGAGACTGTCTCCATACCTTGTCTCTACTTTCCGTTTATTTGTCTGTAGTTTATGAGACTGTCTCCATACCTTGTCTCTACTCTCTGTTTATTTGTCTGCAGTTTATTAGACTGTCACAATACCTTGTCTTTACTCTCCGTATATCTGCCTGTACTTTATGTGACTATCTCCATACCTTGTTTCTTCTCTCCGTATATCTGTCTGTAGTTTTGTGTGGCTGTCTTCACACCTTGTCTCTTCCCTCCGTATATCTGTCTGTAGTGTGTGAGGCTGTCTCCACACCTTGTCTCTTCTCTCCGTATATCTGTATGTAGTTTATGAGACTGTATCCATACCTTGATTCTACTCTCCGTATATCTGCCTGTAGTTTGTGTGACTGTCTCCATACCGTGTCTCTATTCTCCGCATATCTGCCTGTAGTTTGTGTGACTGTCTCCACACCTTGCCTCTACTCTCCACATATCTGTCTGTCGTTTTGTGTGGCTGTCTTCACACCTTGTCTCTTCTCTCCGGATATCTGTCTGTAGTGTGTGAGACTGTCTTAACGCCTTGTCTCTTCTCTCCGTATATCTGCCTGTAGTTGGTGTGACTGTCTCCACACCTTGTCTCTACTTTCCTTATATCTGTCTGTAGTTTATGAGACTGTCTCCATACCTTCTCTCTACTTTCCCTATATCTGCCTGTAGTTTGTGTGACTGTCTCCACACCTTGTCTTTACTCTCCGTATATCTGTCTGTAGTTTATGTGACTGTCTCCATACCTTGTCTCTACTCTCCATTTATTTGTCTGTAGTTCATGAGACTGTCTCCATACCTTGCCTCTACTCTCCGTTTATTTGTCTGTAGTTTATGAGACTGTCTCCATACCTTGTCGTTACTCTCCGTATATCTGCCTGTACTTTATGTGACTGTCTCCATACCTTGTCTCTACTCTCTGTTTATTTTGTCTGTAGTTTATGAGACTGTCTCCATATCTTGTCGCTACTCTCCGTATATCTGCCTGTACTTTATGTGACTGTCTCCATACCTTGTCTCTACTCTGCGTTTATTTGTCTGTAGTTTATGAGAATGTCTCCATACCTTGTCGCTACTCTCCACATATCTGTATGTAAATTCTGTGACTGTCTCCATACCTTGTCTCTACTCTCGATACATCTGTCTGTAGTTTCTGTGACTGTCTCCATACCTTCTCTCTACTGTCCGTATATCTGTCTGTAGTTTATGAGACTGTCTGCATACCTTGTCTCTACTCTCCGTATATCTGTATGTAGTTTCTGTGATTGTCTCCATACCTTGATGCTACTCTCCGTATATCTGCCTGTAGTTTGTGTGACTGTCTCCACACCTTGTCTCTACTCTCCGTATACCTATCTGTAGTTTATCAGACTGTCTCCATACCTTGTCTCTATTCTCCGCATATCTGTCTGTAGTTTTGTGTGGCTGTCTTCACACCTTGTCTCTTCTCTTCGTATATCTGTCTGTAGTGTGTGAGACTGCCTCCACACCTTGTCTCTTCTCTTCGTATATCTGTCTCTAGTTTTTGAGACTGTCTCCATACCTTGTCGCTACTCTCCGTATATCTGTATGTAGTTTATGAGACTGTCTCCATACCTTGATTCTACTCTCCGTATTTCTGCCTGTAGTTTATGTGACTGTCTCCACACCTTGTCTATACTCTCCGTATATCTATCTGTAGTTTATGAGACTTTCTCCATACCTTGTCTCTACTTTCCGTTTATTTGTCTGTAGTTTATGAGACTGTCTCCATACCTTGTCTCTACTCTCTGTTTATTTGTCTGTAGTTTATGAGACTGTCACCATACCTTGTCTTTACTCTCCCTATATCTGCCTGTACTTTATGTCACTATCTCCATACCTTGTCTCTTCTCTCCGTATATCTGTCTGTAGTTTTGTGTGGCTGTCTTCACACCTTGTCTCTTCTCTCCGTATATCTGTCTGTAGTGTGTGAGGCTGTCTCCACACCTTGTCTCTTCTCTCCGTATATCTGTCTGTAGTTTATGAGACTGTATCCATACCTTGATTCTACTCTCCGTATATCTGCCTGTAGTTTGTGTGACTGTCTCCATACCGTGTCTCTACTCTCTGCATATCTGCCTGTAGTTTGTGTGACTGTCTTCACACCTTGTCTCTTCTCTCCGTATATCTGTCTGTAGTGTGTGAGACTGTCTTAACGCCTTGTCTCTTATCTTCGTATATCTGCCTGTAGTTGGTGTGACTGTCTCCACACCTTGTCTCTACTTTCCCTATATCTGCCTGTAGTTTGTGTGACTGTCTCCACACCTTGTCTTTACTCTCCGTATATCTGTCTGTAGTTTATGTGACTGTCTCCATACCTTGTCTCTACTCTCCGTTTATTTGTCTGTAGTTCCTGAGACTGTCTCCATACCTTCTCTCTACTCTCCGTTTATTTGTCTGTAGTTTATGAGACTGTCTCCATACCTTGTCTTTACTCTCCGTATATCTGCCTGTACTTTATGTGACTGACTCCATACCTTGTCTCTACTCTCTGTTTATTTGTCTGTAGTTTATGAGACTTTCTCCATACCTTGTCGCTACTCTCCGTATATCTGCCTGTACTTTATGTGACTGTCTCCATACCTTGTCTCTACTCTCCGTTTATTTGTCTGTAGTTTATAATAATGTCTCCATACCTTGTCACTACTCTCCGTATATCTGTATGTAAATTCTGTGACTGTCTCCATACCTTGTCTCTACTCTCGATACATCTGTCTGTAGTTTCTGTGACTGTCTCCATACCTTGTCCCTACTCTACGTATATCTGCCTGTACTTTATGTGACTGTCTCCATACCTTGTCTCTACTCTCCGTTAATTTGTCTGTAGTTTATAATAATGTCTCCATACCTTGTCGCTACTCTCCGTATATCTGTATGTAAATTCTGTGACTGTCACCATACCTTGTCTCTACTCTCGATACATCTGTCTGTAGTTTCTGTGACTGTCTCCATACCTTCTCTCTACTCTCCGTATATCTGTCTGTAGTGTGTGAGACTGTTTCCACACCTTGTCTCTTCACTCCGTATATCTGTCTGTAGTTTATGAGACTGTCTGCATACCTTGTCTCTACTCTCCGTATATCTGTATGTAGTTTCTGTGATTGTCTCCATACCTTCTCTCTACTCTCCGTATATCTGTCTGTAGTTTATGAGACTGTCTCCATACCTTGATTCTACTCTCCGTATTTCTGCCTGTAGTTTGTGTGACTGTCTCCACACCTTCTCTCTACTCTCCGTATATCTATCTGTAGTTTATGAGACTGTCTCCATACCTTGTCTCTACTCTCCGCATATCTGTCTGTAGTTTTGTGTGGCTGTCTTCACACCTTGTCTCTTCTCTTCGTATATCTGTCTGTAGTGTGTGAGACTGTCTCCACACCTTGTCTCTTCTCTCCGTATATCTGTCTCTAGTTTTTGAGACTGTCTCCATACCTTGTCGCTACTCTCCGTATATATGTATGTAGTTTATGAGACTGTCTCCATACCTTGATTCTACTCTCCGTATTTCTGCCTGTAGTTTATGTGACTGTCTCCACACCTTGTCTCTACTCTCCGTATATCTATCTGTAGTTTATGAGACTTTCTCCATACCTTGTCTCTACTTTCCGTTTATTTGTCTGTAGTTTATGAGACTGTCTCCATACCTTGTCTCTACTCTCTGTTTATTTGTCTGTAGTTTATGAGACTGTCACCATACCGTGTCTTTACTCTCCGTATATCTGCCTGTACTTTATGTGACTATATCCATACCTTGTCTCTTCTCTCCGTATATCTGTCTGTAGTTTATGAGACTGTCTCCATACCTTCTCTCTATTCTCGGTATATCTGCCTGTAGTTTGTGTGACTGTCTCCACACCTTGTCTATACTCTCCGTATATCTGTCTGTAGTTTATTTGACTGTCTCCATACCTTGTCTCTACACTCCGTTTATTTGTCTGTAGTTTATGAGAATGTCTCCATACCTTGTCGCTACTCTCCGTATATCTGTATGTAAATTCTGTGACTGTCTCAATACCTTGTCTCTACTCTCGATACATCTGTCTGTAGTTTCTGTGACTGTCTCCATACCTTCTCTCTACTCTCCGTATATCTGTATGTAGTTTATGAGACTGTCTCCATACCTTGATTCTACTCTCCGTATTTCTGCCTGTAGTTGGTGTGACTGTCTCCACACCTTGTCTATACTCTCCTTATATCTGTCTGTAGTTTATGAGACTGTCTCCATACCTTCTCTCTACTTTCCCTATATCTGCCTGTAGTTTGTGTGACTGTCTCCACACCTTGTCTTTACTCTCCGTATATCTGTCTGTAGTTTATGTGACTGTCTCCATACCTTGTCTCTACTCTCCGTTTATTTGTCTGTAGTTCATGAGACTGTCTCCATACCTTGTCTCTTCTCTCCGTTTATTTGTCTGTAGTTTATGAGACTGTCTCCATACCTTGTCTCTACTCTCGATACATCTGTCTGTAGTTTCTGTGACTGTCTCCATACCTTCTCTCTAATCTCCGTATATCTGTCTGTAGTGTGTGAGACTGTCTCCACACCTTGTCTCTTCTCTCCGTATATCTGTCTGTAGTTTATGAGACTGTCTGCATACCTTGTCTCTACTCACCGTATATCTGTATGTAGTTTCTGTGATTGTCTCCATACCTTGTCTCTACTCTCCGTTTATTTGTCTGTAGTTTCTGTGACTGTCTCCATACCTTCTCTCTACTCTCCGTATATCTGTATGTAGTTTATGAGACTGTCTATATACCTTGATTCTACTCTCCGTATTTCTGCCTGTAGTTTATGTGACTGTCTCCACACCTTGTCTATACTCTCTGTATATCTATCTGTAGTTTATGAGACTTTCTCCATACCTTGTCTCTACTTTCCGTTTATTTGTCTGTAGTTTATGAGACTGTCTCCATACCTTGTCTCTACTCTCTGTTTATTTGTCTGTAGTTTATGAGACTGTCACCATACCTTGTCTTTACTCTCCGTATATCTGCCTGTACTTTATGTGACTATCTCCATACCTTGTCTCTTCTCTCCGTATATTTGTCTGTAGTTTTGTGTGGCTGTCTTCACACCTTGTCCCTTCTCTCCGTATATCTGTCTGTAGTGTGTGAGGCTGTCTCCACACCTTGTCTCTTCTCTCCGTATATCTGTCTGTAGTTTATGAGATTGTATCCATACCTTGATTCTACTCTCCGTATATCTGCCTGTAGTTTGTGTGACTGTCTCCATACCGTGTCTCTACTCTCCGCATATCTGCCTGTAGTTTGTGTGACTGTCTCCACACCTTGCCTCTACTCTCCACATATCTGTCTGTAGTGTGTGAGACTGTCTTAACGCCTTGTCTCTTCTCTCCGTATATCTGCCTGTAGTTGGTGTGACTGTCTCCACACCTTGTCTATACTCTCCTTATATCTGTCTGTAGTTTATGAGATTGTCTCCATACCTTCTCTCTACTTTCCCTATATCTGCCTGTAGTTTGTGTGACTGTCTCCACACCTTGTCTTTACTCTCCGTATATCTGTCTGTAGTTTATGTGACTGTCTCCATACCTTGTCTCTACTCTCCGTTTATTTGTCTGTAGTTTATGAGACTGTCTCCATACCTTGTCGCTACTCTCCGTATATCTGTATGTAAATTCTGTGACTGTCTCCATACCTTGTTTCTACTCTCGATACATCTGTCTGTAGTTTCTGTGACTGTCTCCATACCTTCTCTCTAGTCTCCGTATATCTGTCTGTAGTGTGTGAGACTGTCTCCACACCTTGTCTCTTCTCTCCGTAAATCTGTCTGTAGTTTATGAGACTGTCTGCATACCTTGTCTCTACTCTCCGTATATCTGTATGTATTTTCTGTGATTGTCTCCATACCTTGTCTCTACTCCCCGTTTATTTGTCTGTAGTTCATGAGACTGTCTCCATACCTTGTCTCTACTCTCCGTTTATTTGTCTGTAGTTTATGAGACTGTCTCCATACCTTGTCTCTACTCTCTGTTTATTTGTCTGTAGTTTATGAGACTGTCTCCATATCTTGTCGCTACTCTCCGTATATCTGCCTGTACTTTATGTGACTGTCTCCATACCTTGTCTCTACTCTGCGTTTATTTGTCTGTAGTTTATGAGAATGTCTCCATACCTTGTCGCTACTCTCCACATATCTGTATGTAAATTCTGTGACTGTCTCCATACCTTGTCTCTACTCTCGATACATCTGTCTGTAGTTTCTGTGACTGTCTCCATACCTTCTCTCTACTGTCCGTATATCTGTCTGTAGTTTATGAGACTGTCTGCATACCTTGTCTCTACTCTCCGTATATCTGTATGTAGTTTCTGTGATTGTCTCCATACCTTGATTCTACTCTCCGTATATCTGCCTGTAGTTTGTGTGACTGTCTCCACACCTTGTCTCTACTCTCCGTATACCTATCTGTAGTTTATCAGACTGTCTCCATACCTTGTCTCTATTCTCCGCATATCTGTCTGTAGTTTTGTGTGGCTGTCTTCACACCTTGTCTCTTCTCTTCGTATATCTGTCTGTAGTGTGTGAGACTGCCTCCACACCTTGTCTCTTCTCTTCGTATATCTGTCTCTAGTTTTTGAGACTGTCTCCATACCTTGTCGCTACTCTCCGTATATCTGTATGTAGTTTATGAGACTGTCTCCATACCTTGATTCTACTCTCCGTATTTCTGCCTGTAGTTTATGTGACTGTCTCCACACCTTGTCTATACTCTCCGTATATCTATCTGTAGTTTATGAGACTTTCTCCATACCTTGTCTCTACTTTCCGTTTATTTGTCTGTAGTTTATGAGACTGTCTCCATACCTTGTCTCTACTCTCTGTTTATTTGTCTGTAGTTTATGAGACTGTCACCATACCTTGTCTTTACTCTCCCTATATCTGCCTGTACTTTATGTCACTATCTCCATACCTTGTCTCTTCTCTCCGTATATCTGTCTGTAGTTTTGTGTGGCTGTCTTCACACCTTGTCTCTTCTCTCCGTATATCTGTCTGTAGTGTGTGAGACTGTCTCCACACCTTGTCTCTTCTCTCCGTAAATCTGTCTGTAGTTTATGAGACTGTCTGCATACCTTGTCTCTACTCTCCGTATATCTGTATGTATTTTCTGTGATTGTCTCCATACCTTGTCTCTACTCCCCGTTTATTTGTCTGTAGTTCATGAGACTGTCTCCATACCTTGTCTCTACTCTCCGTTTATTTGTCTGTAGTTTATGAGACTGTCTCCATACCTTGTCTCTACTCTCTGTTTATTTGTCTGTAGTTTATGAGACTGTCTCCATATCTTGTCGCTACTCTCCGTATATCTGCCTGTACTTTATGTGACTGTCTCCATACCTTGTCTCTACTCTGCGTTTATTTGTCTGTAGTTTATGAGAATGTCTCCATACCTTGTCGCTACTCTCCAGATATCTGTATGTAAATTCTGTGACTGTCTCCATACCTTGTCTCTACTCTCGATACATCTGTCTGTAGTTTCTGTGACTGTCTCCATACCTTCTCTCTACTGTCCGTATATCTGTCTGTAGTTTATGAGACTGTCTGCATACCTTGTCTCTACTCTCCGTATATCTGTATGTAGTTTCTGTGATTGTCTCCATACCTTGATTCTACTCTCCGTATATCTGCCTGTAGTTTGTGTGACTGTCTCCACACCTTGTCTCTACTCTCCGTATACCTATCTGTAGTTTATCAGACTGTCTCCATACCTTGTCTCTATTCTCCGCATATCTGTCTGTAGTTTTGTGTGGCTGTCTTCACACCTTGTCTCTTCTCTTCGTATATCTGTCTGTAGTGTGTGAGACTGCCTCCACACCTTGTCTCTTCTCTTCGTATATCTGTCTCTAGTTTTTGAGACTGTCTCCATACCTTGTCGCTACTCTCCGTATATCTGTATGTAGTTTATGAGACTGTCTCCATACCTTGATTCTACTCTCCGTATTTCTGCCTGTAGTTTATGTGACTGTCTCCACACCTTGTCTATACTCTCCGTATATCTATCTGTAGTTTATGAGACTTTCTCCATACCTTGTCTCTACTTTCCGTTTATTTGTCTGTAGTTTATGAGACTGTCTCCATACCTTGTCTCTACTCTCTGTTTATTTGTCTGTAGTTTATGAGACTGTCACCATACCTTGTCTTTACTCTCCCTATATCTGCCTGTACTTTATGTCACTATCTCCATACCTTGTCTCTTCTCTCCGTATATCTGTCTGTAGTTTTGTGTGGCTGTCTTCACACCTTGTCTCTTCTCTCCGTATATCTGTCTGTAGTGTGTGAGGCTGTCTCCACACCTTGTCTCTTCTCTCCGTATATCTGTCTGTAGTTTATGAGACTGTATCCATACCTTGATTCTACTCTCCGTATATCTGCCTGTAGTTTGTGTGACTGTCTCCATACCGTGTCTCTACTCTCTGCATATCTGCCTGTAGTTTGTGTGACTGTCTTCACACCTTGTCTCTTCTCTCCGTATATCTGTCTGTAGTGTGTGAGACTGTCTTAACGCCTTGTCTCTTATCTCCGTATATCTGCCTGTAGTTGGTGTGACTGTCTCCACACCTTGTCTCTACTTTCCCTATATCTGCCTGTAGTTTGTGTGACTGTCTCCACACCTTGTCTTTACTCTCCGTATATCTGTCTGTAGTTTATGTGACTGTCTCCATACCTTGTCTCTACTCTCCGTTTATTTGTCTGTAGTTCCTGAGACTGTCTCCATACCTTCTCTCTACTCTCCGTTTATTTGTCTGTAGTTTATGAGACTGTCTCCATACCTTGTCTTTACTCTCCGTATATCTGCCTGTACTTTATGTGACTGACTCCATACCTTGTCTCTACTCTCTGTTTATTTGTCTGTAGTTTATGAGACTTTCTCCATACCTTGTCGCTACTCTCCGTATATCTGCCTGTACTTTATGTGACTGTCTCCATACCTTGTCTCTACTCTCCGTTTATTTGTCTGTAGTTTATAATAATGTCTCCATACCTTGTCACTACTCTCCGTATATCTGTATGTAAATTCTGTGACTGTCTCCATACCTTGTCTCTACTCTCGATACATCTGTCTGTAGTTTCTGTGACTGTCTCCATACCTTGTCCCTACTCTACGTATATCTGCCTGTACTTTATGTGACTGTCTCCATACCTTGTCTCTACTCTCCGTTAATTTGTCTGTAGTTTATAATAATGTCTCCATACCTTGTCGCTACTCTCCGTATATCTGTATGTAAATTCTGTGACTGTCACCATACCTTGTCTCTACTCTCGATACATCTGTCTGTAGTTTCTGTGACTGTCTCCATACCTTCTCTCTACTCTCCGTATATCTGTCTGTAGTGTGTGAGACTGTTTCCACACCTTGTCTCTTCACTCCGTATATCTGTCTGTAGTTTATGAGACTGTCTGCAAACCTTGTCTCTACTCTCCGTATATCTGTATGTAGTTTCTGTGATTGTCTCCATACCTTCTCTCTACTCTCCGTATATCTGTCTGTAGTTTATGAGACTGTCTCCATACCTTGATTCTACTCTCCGTATTTCTGCCTGTAGTTTGTGTGACTGTCTCCACACCTTCTCTCTACTCTCCGTATATCTATCTGTAGTTTATGAGACTGTCTCCATACCTTGTCTCTACTCTCCGCATATCTGTCTGTAGTTTTGTGTGGCTGTCTTCACACCTTGTCTCTTCTCTTCGTATATCTGTCTGTAGTGTGTGAGACTGTCTCCACACCTTGTCTCTTCTCTCCGTATATCTGTCTCTAGTTTTTGAGACTGTCTCCATACCTTGTCGCTACTCTCCGTATATATGTATGTAGTTTATGAGACTGTCTCCATACCTTGATTCTACTCTCCGTATTTCTGCCTGTAGTTTATGTGACTGTCTCCACACCTTGTCTCTACTCTCCGTATATCTATCTGTAGTTTATGAGACTTTCTCCATACCTTGTCTCTACTTTCCGTTTATTTGTCTGTAGTTTATGAGACTGTCTCCATACCTTGTCTCTACTCTGTTTATTTGTCTGTAGTTTATGAGACTGTCACCATACCGTGTCTTTACTCTCCGTATATCTGCCTGTACTTTATGTGACTATATCCATACCTTGTCTCTTCTCTCCGTATATCTGTCTGTAGTTTATGAGACTGTCTCCATACCTTCTCTCTATTCTCGGTATATCTGCCTGTAGTTTGTGTGACTGTCTCCACACCTTGTCTATACTCTCCGTATATCTGTCTGTAGTTTATTTGACTGTCTCCATACCTTGCCTCTACACTCCGTTTATTTGTCTGTAGTTTATGAGAATGTCTCCATACCTTGTCGCTACTCTCCGTATATCTGTATGTAAATTCTGTGACTGTCTCAATACCTTGTCTCTACTCTCGATACATCTGTCTGTAGTTTCTGTGACTGTCTCCATACCTTCTCTCTACTCTCCGTATATCTGTATGTAGTTTATGAGACTGTCTCCATACCTTGATTCTACTCTCCGTATTTCTGCCTGTAGTTGGTGTGACTGTCTCCACACCTTGTCTATACTCTCCTTATATCTGTCTGTAGTTTATGAGACTGTCTCCATACCTTCTCTCTACTTTCCCTATATCTGCCTGTAGTTTGTGTGACTGTCTCCACACCTTGTCTTTACTCTCCGTATATCTGTCTGTAGTTTATGTGACTGTCTGCATACCTTGTCTCTACTCACCGTATATCTGTATGTAGTTTCTGTGATTGTCTCCATACCTTGTCTCTACTCTCCGTTTATTTGTCTGTAGTTTCTGTGACTGTCTCCATACCTTCTCTCTACTCTCCGTATATCTGTATGTAGTTTATGAGACTGTCTATATACCTTGATTCTACTCTCCGTATTTCTGCCTGTAGTTTATGTGACTGTCTCCACACCTTGTCTATACTCTCTGTATATCTATCTGTAGTTTATGAGACTTTCTCCATACCTTGTCTCTACTTTCCGTTTATTTGTCTGTAGTTTATGAGACTGTCTCCATACCTTGTCTCTACTCTCTGTTTATTTGTCTGTAGTTTATGAGACTGTCACCATACCTTGTCTTTACTCTCCGTATATCTGCCTGTACTTTATGTGACTATCTCCATACCTTGTCTCTTCTCTCCGTATATTTGTCTGTAGTTTTGTGTGGCTGTCTTCACACCTTGTCCCTTCTCTCCGTATATCTGTCTGTAGTGTGTGAGGCTGTCTCCACACCTTGTCTCTTCTCTCCGTATATCTGTCTGTAGTTTATGAGATTGTATCCATACCTTGATTCTACTCTCCGTATATCTGCCTGTAGTTTGTGTGACTGTCTCCATACCGTGTCTCTACTCTCCGCATATCTGCCTGTAGTTTGTGTGACTGTCTCCACACCTTGCCTCTACTCTCCACATATCTGTCTGTAGTGTGTGAGACTGTCTTAACGCCTTGTCTCTTCTCTCCGTATATCTGCCTGTAGTTGGTGTGACTGTCTCCACACCTTGTCTATACTCTCCTTATATCTGTCTGTAGTTTATGAGATTGTCTCCATACCTTCTCTCTACTTTCCCTATATCTGCCTGTAGTTTGTGTGACTGTCTCCACACCTTGTCTTTACTCTCCGTATATCTGTCTGTAGTTTATGTGACTGTCTCCATACCTTGTCTCTACTCTCCGTTTATTTGTCTGTAGTTTATGAGACTGTCTCCATACCTTGTCGCTACTCTCCGTATATCTGTATGTAAATTCTGTGACTGTCTCCATACCTTGATTCTACTCTCGATACATCTGTCTGTAGTTTCTGTGACTGTCTCCATACCTTCTCTCTAGTCTCCGTATATCTGTCTGTAGTGTGTGAGACTGTCTCCACACCTTGTCTCTTCTCTCCGTAAATCTGTCTGTAGTTTATGAGACTGTCTGCATACCTTGTCTCTACTCTCCGTATATCTGTATGTATTTTCTGTGATTGTCTCCATACCTTGTCTCTACTCCCCGTTTATTTGTCTGTAGTTCATGAGACTGTCTCCATACCTTGTCTCTACTCTCCGTTTATTTGTCTGTAGTTTATGAGACTGTCTCCATACCTTGTCTTTACTCTCCGTATATCTGCCTGTACTTTATGTGACTGTCTCCATACCTTGTCTCTACTCTCTGTTTATTTGTCTGTACTTTATGAGACTGTCTCCATACCTTGTCGCTACTCTCCGGATATCTGTATCTAAATTCTGTGACTGTCTCCATACCTTGTCTCTACTCTCGATATATCTGTCTGTAGTTTATGAGACTGTCTCCATACCTTGATTCTACTCTCCGTATATCTGGCTGTAGTTTGTGTGACTGTCTCCACACTTTGTCTCTTCTCTCCGTATATCTGTCTGTAGTTTATGAGACTGTCTCCATACCTTGTCTCTACTCTCCGTATATCTGCCTCTAACTTGTGTGACTGTCTCCACACTTTACCTCTCCTCTCCGCATATCTGTCTGTAGTTTTGTGTGGCTGTCTTCACACCTTGTCTGTTCTCTCCGTATATCTGTCTGTAGTGTGTGAGACTGTCTCCACACCTTGTCTCTTCTCTCCGTATATCTGTCTCTAGTTTTTGAGACTGTCGCCATACCTTGTCGCTACTCTCCATATATCTGTATGTAGTTTATGAGACTGTCTCCATACCTTGATTCTACTCTCCGTATTTCTGCCTGTAGTCTGTGTGACTGTCTCCACACCTTGTCTATACTCTCCGTATATCTGTCTGTAGTTTATGAGACTGTCTCCATACCTTGTCTCTACTTTCCGTTTATTTGTCTGTAGTTTATGAGACTGTCTCCATACCTTGTCTGTACTCTCTGTTTATTTGTCTGTAGTTTATTAGACTGTCTCCATACCTTGTCTTTACTCTCCGTATATCTGCCTGTACTTTATCTGACTATCTCCATACCTTGTCTCTTCTCTCCGTATATCTGTCTGTAGTTTTGTGTGGCTGTCTTCACACCTTGTCTCTTCCCTCCGTATATCTGTGTGTAGTGTGTGAGACTGTATCCATACCTTGATTCTACTCTCCGTATATCTGCCTGTAGTTTGTGTGACTGTCTCCATACCGTGTCTCTACTCTCCGCATATCTGCCTGTAGTTTGTGTGACTGTCTCTACACCTTGCCTCTACTCTCCACATATGTGTCTGTCGTTTTGTGTGGCTGTCTTCACACCTTGTCTCTTCTCTCCGTATATCTGTCTGTAGTGTGTGAGAATGTCTCAACGTCTTCTTTCTTCTCTCCGTATATCTGCCTGTAGTTGGTGTGACTGTCTCCACACCTTGTCTCTACTCTCCTTATATCTGTCTGTAGTTTATGAGACTGTCTCCATACCTTCTCTCTACTTTCCCTATATCTGCCTGTAGTTTGTGTGACTGTCTCCACACCTTGTCTTTACTCTCCGTATATCTGCCTGTAGTTTGTGTGACTGTCTCCATACCTTGTCTTTACTCTCCGTATATCTGTCTGTAGTTTATGTGACTGTCTCCATACCTTGTCTCTACTCTCCGTTTATTTGTCTGTAGTTCATGAGACTGTCTCCATACCTTGTCTCTACTCTCCGTTTATTTGTCTGTAGTTTATGAGACTGTCTCCATACCTTGTCTTTACTCTCCGTATATCTGCCTGTACTTTATGTGACTGTCTCCATACCTTGTCTCTACTCTCTGTTTATTTGTCTGCAGTTTATGAGACTGTCTCCATACCTTGTCGCCACTCTCCGTATATCTGCCTGTACTTTATGTGACTGTCTCCATACCTTGTCTCTACTCTCCGTTTATTTGTCTGTAGGTTATGAGAATGTCTCCATACCTTGTCGCTACTCTCCGTATATCTGTATGTAAATTCTGTGACTGTCTCCATACCTTGTCTCTACTCTCAATATATCTGTCTGTAGTTTCTGTGACTACCTCCATACCTTCTCTCTACTCTCCGTATATCTGTCTGTAGTTTATGAGACTGTCTGCATACCTTGTCTCTACTCTCCGTATATCTGTATGTAGTTTCTGTGATTGTCTCCATACCTTGATTCTACTCTCCGTATATCTGCCTGTCGTTTGTGTGACTGTCTCCACTCCTTGTTTCTACTCTCCGTATATCTATCTGTAGTTTATGAGACTGTCTCCATACCTTGTCTCTACTCTCCGCATATCTGTCTGTAGTTTTGTGTGGCTGTCTTCACACCTTGTCCCTTCTCTTCGTATATCTGTCTGTAGTGTGTGAGACTGTCTCCACACCTTGTCTCTTCTCTCCGTATATCTGTCTCTAGTTTTTGAGACTGTCTCCATACCTTGTCGCTACTCTCCGTATATCTGTATGTAGTTTATGAGACTGTCTCCATACCTTGATTCTACTCTCCGTATTTCTGCCTGTAGTTTATGTGACTGTCTCCACACCTTGTCTATACTCTCCGTATATCTATCTGTAGTTTATGAGACTTTCTCCATACCTTGTCTCTACTTTCCGTTTATTTGTCTGTAGTTTATGAGACTGTCACCATACCTTGCCTTTACTCTCCGTATATCTGCCTGTACTTTATGTGACTATGTCCATACCTTGTCTCTTCTCTCCGTATATCTGTCTGTAGTTTTGTGTGGCTGTCTTCACACCTTGTCTTTACTCTCCGTATATCTGTCTGTAGTTTATGTGATTGTCTCCATACCTTGTCTCTACTCTCCGTTTATTTGTCTGTAGTTCATGAGACTGTCTCCATACCTTGTCTCTACTCTCCGTTTATTTGTCTGTAGTTTATGAGGCTGTCTCCATACCTTGTCTTTACTCTCCGTATATCTGCCTGTACTTTATGTGACTGTCTCCATACCTTGTCTCTACTCTCTGTTTACTTGTCTGTAGTTTATGAGACTGTCTCCATACCTTGTCGCTACTCTCCGTATATCTGCCTGTACTTTATGTGACTGTCTCCATACCTTGTCTCTACTCTCCGTTTATTTGTCTGTAGTTTATGAGAATGTCTCCATACCTTGTCGATACTCTCCGTATATCTGTATGTAAATTCTGTGACTGTCTCCATACCTTGTCTCTACTCTCGATACATCTGTCTGTAGTTTCTGTGGCTGTCTTCACACCTTGTCCCTTCTCTCCGTATATCTGTCTATAGTGTGTGAGGCTGTCTCCACACCTTGTCTCTTCTCTCCGTATATCTGTCTGTAGTTTATGAGACTGTATCCATACCTTGATTCTACTCTCCGTATATCTGCCTGTAGTTTGTGTGACTGTCTCCATACCGTGTCTCTACTCTCCGCATATCTGCCTGTAGTTTGTGTGACTGTCTCCACACCTTGCCTCTACTTTCCACATATCTGTCTGTAGTTTTGTGTGGCTGTCTTCACACCTTGTATCTTCTCTTCGTATATCTGTCTGTAGTGTGTGAGACTGTCTCCACACCTTGTCTCTTCTCTCCGTATATCTGTCTCTAGTTTTTGAGACTGTCTTCACACCTTGTCTCTTCTCTCCGTATATCTGTCTGTAGTGTGTGAGACTGTCTTAACGCCTTGTCTCTTCTCTCCGTATATCTGCCTGTAGTTGGTGTGATTGTCTCCACACCTTGTCTCTACTTTCCCTATATCTGCCTGTAGTTTGTGTGACTGTCTCCACACCTTCTCTTTACTCTCCGTATATCTGTCTGTAGTTTATGTGACTGTCTCCATACCTTGTCTCTACTCTCCGTTTATTTGTCTGTAGTTCCTGAGACTGTCTCCATACCTTCTCTCTACTCTCCGTTTATTTGTCTGTAGTTTATGAGACTGTCTCCATACCTTGTCTTTACTCTCCGTATATCTGCCTGTACTTTATGTGACTGACTCCATACCTTGTCTCTACTCTCTGTTTATTTGTCTGTAGTTTATGAGACTTTCTCCATACCTTGTCGCTACTCTCCGTATATCTGCCTGTACTTTATGTGACTGTCTCCATACCTTGTCTCTACTCTCCGTTTATTTGTCTGTAGTTTATAATAATGTCTCCATACCTTGTCACTACTCTCCGTATATCTGTATGTAAATTCTGTGACTGTCTCCATACCTTGTCTCTACTCTCGATACATCTGTCTGTAGTTTCTGTGACTGTCTCCATACCTTGTCCCTACTCTACGTATATCTGCCTGTACTTTATGTGACTGTCTCCATACCTTGTCTCTACTCTCCGTTAATTTGTCTGTAGTTTATAATAATGTCTCCATACCTTGTCGCTACTCTCCGTATATCTGTATGTAAATTCTGTGACTGTCACCATACCTTGTCTCTACTCTCGATACATCTGTCTGTAGTTTCTGTGACTGTCTCCATACCTTCTCTCTACTCTCCGTATATCTGTCTGTAGTGTGTGAGACTGTTTCCACACCTTGTCTCTTCACTCCGTATATCTGTCTGTAGTTTATGAGACTGTCTGCATACCTTGTCTCTACTCTCCGTATATCTGTATGTAGTTTCTGTGATTGTCTCCATACCTTCTCTCTACTCTCCGTATATCTGTCTGTAGTTTATGAGACTGTCTCCATACCTTGATTCTACTCTCCGTATTTCTGCCTGTAGTTTGTGTGACTGTCTCCACACCTTGTCTATACTCTCCGTATATCTATCTGTAGTTTATGAGACTGTCTCCATACCTTGTCTCTACTCTCCGCATATCTGTCTGTAGTTTTGTGTGGCTGTCTTCACACCTTGTCTCTTCTCTTCGTATATCTGTCTGTAGTGTGTGAGACTGTCTCCACACCTTGTCTCTTCTCTCCGTATATCTGTCTCTAGTTTTTGAGACTGTCTCCATACCTTGTCGCTACTCTCCGTATATATGTATGTAGTTTATGAGACTGTCTCCATACCTTGATTCTACTCTCCGTATTTCTGCCTGTAGTTTATGTGACTGTCTCCACACCTTGTCTCTACTCTCCGTATATCTATCTGTAGTTTATGAGACTTTCTCCATACCTTGTCTCTACTTTCCGTTTATTTGTCTGTAGTTTATGAGACTGTCTCCATACCTTGTCTCTACTCTCTGTTTATTTGTCTGTAGTTTATGAGACTGTCACCATACCGTGTCTTTACTCTCCGTATATGTGCCTGTACTTTATGTGACTATATCCATACCTTGTCTCTTCTCTCCGTATATCTGTCTGTAGTTTATGAGACTGTCTCCATACCTTCTCTCTATTCTCGGAATATCTGCCTGTAGTTTGTGTGACTGTCTCCACACCTTGTCTATACTCTCCGTATATCTGTCTGTAGTTTATTTGACTGTCTCCATACCTTGTCTCTACACTCCGTTTATTTGTCTGTAGTTTATGAGAATGTCTCCATACCTTGTCGCTACTCTCCGTATATCTGTATGTAAATTCTGTGACTGTCTCAATACCTTGTCTCTACTCTCGATACATCTGTCTGTAGTTTCTGTGACTGTCTCCATACCTTCTCTCTACTCTCCGTATATCTGTATGTAGTTTATGAGACTGTCTCCATACCTTGATTCTACTCTCCGTATTTCTGCCTTTAGTTTATGTGACTGTCTCCACCCCTTGTCTATACTCTCCGTATATCTATCTGTAGTTTATGAGACTTTCTCCATACCTTGTCTCTACTTTCCGTTCATTTGTCTGTAGTTTATGAGACTGTCTCCATACCTTGTCTCTACTCTCTGTTTATTTGTCTGTAGTTTATTAGACTGTCACCATACCTTGTCTTTACTCTCCGTATATCTGCCTGTACTTTATGTGACTATCTCCATACCTTGTCTCTTCTCTCCGTATATCTGTCTGTAGTTTTGTGTGGCTGTCTTCAGACCTTGTCTCTTCTCTCCGTATATCTGTCTGTAGTGTGTGAGGCTGTCTCCACACCTTCTCTCTTCTCTCCGTATATCTGTTTGTAGTTTATGAGACTGTATCCATACCTTGATTCTACTCTCCGTATATCTGCCTGTAGTTTGTGTGACTGTCTCCATACCGTGTCTCTACTCTCCGTATATCTGCCTGTACTTTATGTGACTATCTCCATACCTTGTCTCTTCTCTCCGTATATCTGTCTGTCGTTTTGTGTGGCTGTCTTCACACCTTGTCTCTTCTCTCCGTATATCTGTCTGTAGTGTGTGAGACTGTCTTAACGCCTTGTCTCTTCTCTCCGTATATCTGCCTGTAGTTGGTGTGACTGTCTCCACACCTTGTCTATACTCTCCTTATATCTGTCTGTAGTTTATGAGACTGTCTCCATACCTTCTCTCTACTTTCCCTATATCTGCCTGTAGTTTGTGTGACTGTCTCCACACCTTCTCTTTACTCTCCGTATATCTGTCTGTAGTTTATGAGACTTTCTCCATACCTTGTCTCTACTCTCCGTTTATTTGTCTGTAGTTCATGAGACTGTCTCCATACCTTGTCTCTTCTCTCCGTTTATTTGTCTGTAGTTTATGAGACTGTCTCCATACCTTGTCTCTACTCTCGATACATCTGTCTGTAGTTTCTGTGACTGTCTCCATACCTTCTCTCTAATCTCCGTATATCTGTCTGTAGTGTGTGAGACTGTCTCCACACCTTGTCTCTTCTCTCCGTATATCTGTCTGTAGTTTATGAGACTGTCTGCATACCTTGTCTCTACTCACCGTATATCTGTATGTAGTTTCTGTGATTGTCTCCATACCTTGTCTCTACTCTCCGTTTATTTGTCTGTAGTTTCTGTGACTGTCTCCATACCTTCTCTCTACTCTCCGTATATCTGTATGTAGTTTATGAGACTGTCTATATACCTTGATTCTACTCTCCGTATTTCTGCCTGTAGTTTATGTGACTGTCTCCACACCTTGTCTATACTCTCTGTATATCTATCTGTAGTTTATGAGACTTTCTCCATACCTTGTCTCTACTTTCCGTTTATTTGTCTGTAGTTTATGAGACTGTCTCCATACCTTGTCTCTACTCTCTGTTTATTTGTCTGTAGTTTATGAGACTGTCACCATACCTTGTCTTTACTCTCCGTATATCTGCCTGTACTTTATGTGACTATCTCCATACCTTGTCTCTTCTCTCCGTATATTTGTCTGTAGTTTTGTGTGGCTGTCTTCACACCTTGTCCCTTCTCTCCGTATATCTGTCTGTAGTGTGTGAGGCTGTCTCCACACCTTGTCTCTTCTCTCCGTATATCTGTCTGTAGTTTATGAGACTGTATCCATACCTTGATTCTACTCTCCGTATATCTGCCTGTAGTTTGTGTGACTGTCTCCATACCGTGTCTCTACTCTCCGCATATCTGCCTGTAGTTTGTGTGACTGTCTCCACACCTTGCCTCTACTCTCCACATATCTGTCTGTAGTGTGTGAGACTGTCTTAACGCCTTGTCTCTTCTCTCCGTATATCTGCCTGTAGTTGGTGTGACTGTCTCCACACCTTGGTTATACTCTCCTTATATCTGTCTGTAGTTTATGAGATTGTCTCCATACCTTCTCTCTACTTTCCCTATATCTGCCTGTAGTTTGTGTGACTGTCTCCACACCTTGTCTTTACTCTCCGTATATCTGTCTGTAGTTTATGTGACTGTCTCCATACCTTGTCTCTACTCTCCGTTTATTTGTCTGTAGTTTATGAGACTGTCTCCATACCTTGTCGCTACTCTCCGTATATCTGTATGTAAATTCTGTGACTGTCTCCATACCTTGTTTCTACTCTCGATACATCTGTCTGTAGTTTCTGTGACTGTCTCCATACCTTCTCTCTAGTCTCCGTATATCTGTCTGTAGTGTGTGAGACTGTCTCCACACCTTGTCTCTTCTCTCCGTAAATCTGTCTGTAGTTTATGAGACTGTCTGCATACCTTGTCTCTACTCTCCGTATATCTGTATGTATTTTCTGTGATTGTCTCCATACCTTGTCTCTACTCCCCGTTTATTTGTCTGTAGTTCATGAGACTGTCTCCATACCTTGTCTCTACTCTCCGTTTATTTGTCTGTAGTTTATGAGACTGTCTCCATACCTTGTCTTTACTCTCCGTATATCTGCCTGTACTTTATGTGACTGTCTCCATACCTTGTCTCTACTCTCTGTTTATTTGTCTGTACTTTATGAGACTGTCTCCATACCTTGTCGCTACTCTCCGGATATCTGTATCTAAATTCTGTGACTGTCTCCATACCTTGTCTCTACTCTCGATATATCTGTCTGTAGTTTATGAGACTGTCTCCATACCTTGATTCTACTCTCCGTATATCTGGCTGTAGTTTGTGTGACTGTCTCCACACTTTGTCTCTTCTCTCCGTATATCTGTCTGTAGTTTATGAGACTGTCTCCATACCTTGTCTCTACTCTCCGTATATCTGCCTCTAACTTGTGTGACTGTCTCCACACTTTACCTCTACTCTCCGCATATCTGTCTGTAGTTTTGTGTGGCTGTCTTCACACCTTGTCTGTTCTCTCCGTATATCTGTCTGTAGTGTGTGAGACTGTCTCCACACCTTGTCTCTTCTCTCCGTATATCTGTCTCTAGTTTTTGAGACTGTCTCCATACCTTGTCGCTACTCTCCATATATCTGTATGTAGTTTATGAGACTGTCTCCATACCTTGATTCTACTCTCCGTATTTCTGCCTGTAGTCTGTGTGACTGTCTCCACACCTTGTCTATACTCTCCGTATATCTGTCTGTAGTTTATGAGACTGTGTCCATACCTTGTCTCTACTTTCCGTTTATTTGTCTGTAGTTTATGAGACTGTCTCCATACCTTGTCTGTACTCTCTGTTTATTTGTCTGCAGTTTATTAGACTGTCTCCATACCTTGTCTTTACTCTCCGTATATCTGCCTGTACTTTATGTGACTATCTCCATACCTTGTCTCTTCTCTCCGTATATCTGTCTGTAGTTTTGTGTGGCTGTCTTCACACCTTGTCTCTTCCCTCCGTATATCTGTGTGTAGTGTGTGAGACTGTATCCATACCTTGATTCTACTCTCCGTATATCTGCCCGTAGTTTGTGTGACTGTCTCCATACCGTGTCTCTACTCTCCGCATATCTGCCTGTAGTTTGTGTGACTGTCTCCACACCTTGCCTCTACTCTCCACATATGTGTCTGTCGTTTTGTGTGGCTGTCTTCACACCTTGTCTCTTCTCTCCGTATATCTGTCTGTAGTGTGTGAGAATGTCTTATCGTCTTCTCTCTTCTCTCCGTATATCTGCCTGTAGTTGGTGTGACTGTCTCCACACCTTGTCTCTACTCTCCTTATATCTGTCTGAAGTTTATGAGACTGTCTCCATACCTTCTCTCTACTTTCCCTATATCTGCCTGTAGTTTGTGTGACTGTCTCCACACCTTGTCTTTACTCTCCGTATATCTGCCTGTAGTTTGTGTGACTGTCTCCATACCTTGTCTTTACTCTCCGTATATCTGTCTGTAGTTTATGTGACTGTCTCCATACCTTGTCTCTACTCTCCGTTTATTTGTCTGTAGTTCATGAGACTGTCTCCATACCTTGTCTCTACTCTCCGTTTATTTGTCTGTAGTTTATGAGACTGTCTCCATACCTTGTCTTTACTCTCCGTATATCTGCCTGTACTTTATGTGACTGTCTCCATACCTTGTCTCTACTCTCTGTTTATTTGTCTGTAGTTTATGAGACTGTCTCCATACCTTGTCGCCACTCTCCGTATATCTGCCTGTACTTCATGTGACTGTCTCCATACCTTGTCTCTACTCTCCGTTTATTTGTCTGTAGGTTATGAGAATGTCTCCATACCTTGTCGCTACTCTCCGTATATCTGTATGTAAATTCTGTGACTGTCTCCATACCTTGTCTCTACTCTCAATATATCTGTCTGTAGTTTCTGTGACTACCTCCATACCTTCTCTCTACTCTCCGTATATCTGTCTGTAGTTTATGAGACTGTCTGCATACCTTGTCTCTACTCTCCGTATATCTGTATGTAGTTTCTGTGATTGTCTCCATACCTTGATTCTACTCTCCGCATATCTGTCTGTAGTTTGTGTGACTGTCTTCACACCTTGTCTCTTCTCTCCGTATATCTGTCTGTAGTGTGTGAGACTGTCTTAACGCCTTGTCTCTTCTCTCCGTATATCTGCCTGTCGTTTGTGTGACTGTCTCCACTCCTTGTCTCTACTCTCCGTATATCTATCTGTAGTTTATGAGACTGTCTCCATACCTTGTCTCTACTCTCCGCATATCTGTCTGTAGTTTTGTGTGGCTGTCTTCACACCTTGTCCCTTCTCTTCGTATATCTGTCTGTAGTGTGTGAGACTGTCTCCACACCTTGTCTCTTCTCTCCGTATATCTGTCTCTAGTTTTTGAGACTGTCTCCATACCTTGTCGCTACTCTCCGTATATCTGTATGTAGTTTATGAGACTGTCTCCATACCTTGATTCTACTCTCCGTATTTCTGCCTGTAGTTTATGTGACTGTCTCCACACCTTGTCTATACTCTCCGTATATCTATCTGTAGTTTATGAGACTTTCTCCATACCTTGTCTCTACTTTCCGTTTATTTGTCTGTAGTTTATGAGACTGTCTCCATACCTTGTCTCTACTCTCTGTTTATTTGTCTGTAGTTTATGAGACTGTCACCATACCTTGCCTTTACTCTCCGTATATCTGCCTGTACTTTATGTGACTATGTCCATACCTTGTCTCTTCTCTCCGTATATCTGTCTGTAGTTTTGTGTGGCTGTCTTCACACCTTGTCTTTACTCTCCGTATATCTGTCTGTAGTTTATGTGATTGTCTCCACACCTTGTCTCTACTCTCCGTTTATTTGTCTGTAGTTCATGAGACTGTCTCCATACCTTGTCTCTACTCTCCGTTTATTTGTCTGTAGTTTATGAGGCTGTCTCCATACCTTGTCTTTACTCTCCGTATATCTGCCTGTACTTTATGTGACTGTCTCCATACCTTGTCTCTACTCTCTGTTTACTTGTCTGTAGTTTATGAGACTGTCTCCATACCTTGTCGCTACTCTCCGTATATCTGCCTGTACTTTATGTGACTGTCTCCATACCTTGTCTCTACTCTCCGTTTATTTGTCTGTAGTTTATGAGAATGTCTCCATACCTTGTCGATACTCTCCGTATATCTGTATGTAAATTCTGTGACTGTCTCCATACCTTGTCTCTACTCTCGATACATCTGTCTGTAGTTTCTGTGGCTGTCTTCACACCTTGTCCCTTCTCTCCGTATATCTGTCTATAGTGTGTGAGGCTGTCTCCACACCTTGTCTCTTCTCTCCGTATATCTGTCTGTAGTTTATGAGACTGTATCCATACCTTGATTCTACTCTCCGTATATCTGCCTGTAGTTTGTGTGACTGTCTCCATACCGTGTCTCTACTCTCCGCATATCTGCCTGTAGTTTGTGTGACTGTCTCCACACCTTGCCTCTACTCTCCACATATCTGTCTGTAGTTTTGTGTGGCTGTCTTCACACCTTGTATCTTCTCTTCGTATATCTGTCTGTAGTGTGTGAGACTGTCTCCACACCTTGTCTCTTCTCTCCGTATATCTGTCTCTAGTTTTTGAGACTGTCTCCATACCTTGTCGCTACTCTCCGTATATCTGTATGTAGTTTATGAGACTGTCTCCATACCTTGATTCTACTCTCCGTATTTCTGCCTGTAGTTTATGAGACTGTCTCCACACCTTGTCTATACTCTCCGTATATCTATATGTAGTTTATGAGACTCTCTCCATACCTTGTCTCTACTTTCCGTTTATTTGTCTGTAGTTTATGAGACTGTCTCCAGACCTTGTCTCTACTCTCTGTTTATTTGTCTGTAGTTTATGAGACTGTCACCATACCCTGTCTCTTCTCTCCGTATATCTGCCTGTACTTTATGTGACTATATCCATACCTTGTCTCTTCTCTCCGTATTTCTGTCTGTAGTTTATGAGACTGTCTCCATACCTTCTCTCTATTCTCGGTATATCTGCCTGTAGTTTGTGTGACTGTCTCCACACCTTGTCTATACTCTCCGTATATCTGTCTGTAGTTTATGTGACTGTCTCCACACCTTGTCTCTACTCTCCGTTTATTTGTCTGTAGTTTATGAGAATGTCTCCATACCTTGTCGCTGCTCTCCGTATATTTGTATGTAAATTCTGTGACTGTCTCCATACCTTGTCTCTACTCTCGATACATCTGTCTGTAGTTTCTGTGACTGTCTCCATACCCTCTCTCTACTCTCCGTATATCTGTATGTAGTTTATGAGACTGTCTCCATACCTTGATTCTACTCTCCGTATTTCTGCCTGTAGTTTATGTGACTGTCTCCACACCTTGTCTATACTCTCCGTATATCTATCTGTAGTTTATGAGACTTTCTCCATACCTTGTCTCTACTTTCCGTTTATTTGTCTGTAGTTTATGAGACTGTCTCCATACCTTGTCTCTACTCTCTGTTTATTTGTCTGTAGTTTATGAGACTGTCACCATACCTTGTCTTTACTCTCCGTATATCTGCCTGTACTTTATGTGACTATCTCCATACCTTGTCTCTTCTCTCCGTATATCTGTCTGTAGTTTTGTGTGGCTGTCTTCACACCTTGTCCCTTCTCTCCGTATATCTGTCTGTAGTGTGTGAGGCTGTCTCCAAACCTTGTCTCTTCTCTCCGTATATCTGTCTGTAGTTTATGAGACTGTATCCATACCTTGATTCTACTCTCCGTATATCTGCCTGTAGTTTGTGTGACTGTCTCCATACCGTGTCTCTACTCTCCGCATATCTGCCAGTAGTTTGTGTGACTGTCTCCACACCTTGCCTCTACTCTCCACATATCTGTCTGTCGTTTTGTTTGGCTGTCTTCACACCTTGTCTCTTCTCTCCGTATATCTGTCTGTAGTGTGTGAGACTGTCTTAACGCCTTGTCTCTTCTCTCCGTATATCTGCCTGTAGTTGGTGTGACTGTCTCCACACCTTGTCTATACTCTCCTTATATCTGTCTGTAGTTTATGAGACTGTCTCCATACCTTCTCTCTACTTTCCCTATATCTGCCTGTAGTTCGTGTGACTGTCTCCACACCTTGTCTTTACTCTCCGTATATCTGTCTGTAGTTTATGTGACTGTCTCCATACCTTGTCTCTACTCTCCCTTTATTTGTCTGTAGTTCATGAGACTGTCTCCATACCTTGTCTTTACTCTCCGTATATCTGCCTGTACTTTATGTGACTGTCTCCATACCTTGTCTCTACTCTCTGTTTATTCGTCTGTAGTTTATGAGACTGTCTCCATACCTTGTCGCTACTCTCCGTATATCTGTATGTAAATTCTGTGACTGTCTCCATACCTTGTCTCTACTCTCGATACATCTGTCTGTAGTTTCTGTGACTGTCTCCATACCTTCTCTCTAGTCTCCGTATATCTGTCTGTAGTGTGTGAGACTGTCTCCACACCTTGTCTCTTCTCTCCGTATATCTGTCTGTAGTTTATGAGACTGTCTGCATTCCTTGTCTCTACTCTCCGTATATCTGTATGTAGTTTCTGTGATTGTCTCCATACCTTGATTCTACTCTCCGTATATCTGCCTGTAGTTTGTGTGACTGTCTCCACACCTTGTCTCTACTCTCCGTATACCTATCTGTAGTTTATCAGACTGTCTCCATACCTTGTCTCTATTCTCCGCATATCTGTCTGTAGTTTTGTGTGGCTGTCTTCACACCTTGTCTCTTCTCTTCGTATATCTGTCTGTAGTGTGTGAGACTGCCTCCACACCTTGTCTCTTCTCTTCGTATATCTGTCTCTAGTTTTTGAGACTGTCTCCATACCTTGTCGCTACTCTCCGTATATCTGTATGTAGTTTATGAGACTGTCTCCATACCTTGATTCTACTCTCCGTATTTCTGCCTGTAGTTTATGTGACTGTCTCCACACCTTGTCTATACTCTCCGTATATCTATCTGTAGTTTATGAGACTTTCTCCATACCTTGTCTCTACTTTCCGTTTATTTGTCTGTAGTTTATGAGACTGTCTCCATACCTTGTCTCTACTCTCTGTTTATTTGTCTGTAGTTTATGAGACTGTCACCATACCTTGTCTTTACTCTCCCTATATCTGCCTGTACTTTATGTCACTATCTCCATACCTTGTCTCTTCTCTCCGTATATCTGTCTGTAGTTTTGTGTGGCTGTCTTCACACCTTGTCTCTTCTCTCCGTATATCTGTCTGTAGTGTGTGAGGCTGTCTCCACACCTTGTCTCTTCTCTCCGTATATCTGTCTGTAGTTTATGAGACTGTATCCATACCTTGATTCTACTCTCCGTATATCTGCCTGTAGTTTGTGTGACTGTCTCCATACCGTGTCTCTACTCTCTGCATATCTGCCTGTAGTTTGTGTGACTGTCTTCACACCTTGTCTCTTCTCTCCGTATATCTGTCTGTAGTGTGTGAGACTGTCTTAACGCCTTGTCTCTTATCTCCGTATATCTGCCTGTAGTTGGTGTGACTGTCTCCACACCTTGTCTCTACTTTCCCTATATCTGCCTGTAGTTTGTGTGACTGTCTCCACACCTTGTCTTTACTCTCCGTATATCTGTCTGTAGTTTATGTGACTGTCTCCATACCTTGTCTCTACTCTCCGTTTATTTGTCTGTAGTTCCTGAGACTGTCTCCATACCTTCTCTCTACTCTCCGTTTATTTGTCTGTAGTTTATGAGACTGTCTCCATACCTTGTCTTTACTCTCCGTATATCTGCCTGTACTTTATGTGACTGACTCCATACCTTGTCTCTACTCTCTGTTTATTTGTCTGTAGTTTATGAGACTTTCTCCATACCTTGTCGCTACTCTCCGTATATCTGCCTGTACTTTATGTGACTGTCTCCATACCTTGTCTCTACTCTCCGTTTATTTGTCTGTAGTTTATAATAATGTCTCCATACCTTGTCACTACTCTCCGTATATCTGTATGTAAATTCTGTGACTGTCTCCATACCTTGTCTC
The DNA here is from genome assembly GCA_035048485.1 of Pteria penguin. Classification (NCBI taxonomy): domain Eukaryota; kingdom Metazoa; phylum Mollusca; class Bivalvia; order Pterioida; family Pteriidae; genus Pteria; species Pteria penguin. The sequence continues at coordinate 17,122,522 of CM068589.1, forward strand.
TACTCTCGATACATCTGTCTGTAGTTTCTGTGACTGTCTCCATACCTTGTCCCTACTCTACGTATATCTGCCTGTACTTTATGTGACTGTCTCCATACCTTGTCTCTACTCTCCGTTAATTTGTCTGTAGTTTATAATAATGTCTCCATACCTTGTCGCTACTCTCCGTATATCTGTATGTAAATTCTGTGACTGTCACCATACCTTGTCTCTACTCTCGATACATCTGTCTGTAGTTTCTGTGACTGTCTCCATACCTTCTCTCTACTCTCCGTATATCTGTCTGTAGTGTGTGAGACTGTTTCCACACCTTGTCTCTTCACTCCGTATATCTGTCTGTAGTTTATGAGACTGTCTGCATACCTTGTCTCTACTCTCCGTATATCTGTATGTAGTTTCTGTGATTGTCTCCATACCTTCTCTCTACTCTCCGTATATCTGTCTGTAGTTTATGAGACTGTCTCCATACCTTGATTCTACTCTCCGTATTTCTGCCTGTAGTTTGTGTGACTGTCTCCACACCTTCTCTCTACTCTCCGTATATCTATCTGTAGTTTATGAGACTGTCTCCATACCTTGTCTCTACTCTCCGCATATCTGTCTGTAGTTTTGTGTGGCTGTCTTCACACCTTGTCTCTTCTCTTCGTATATCTGTCTGTAGTGTGTGAGACTGTCTCCACACCTTGTCTCTTCTCTCCGTATATCTGTCTCTAGTTTTTGAGACAGTCTCCATACCTTGTCGCTACTCTCCGTATATATGTATGTAGTTTATGAGACTGTCTCCATACCTTGATTCTACTCTCCGTATTTCTGCCTGTAGTTTATGTGACTGTCTCCACACCTTGTCTCTACTCTCCGTATATCTATCTGTAGTTTATGAGACTTTCTCCATACCTTGTCTCTACTTTCCGTTTATTTGTCTGTAGTTTATGAGACTGTCTCCATACCTTGTCTCTACTCTCTGTTTATTTGTCTGTAGTTTATGAGACTGTCACCATACCGTGTCTTTACTCTCCGTATATCTGCCTGTACTTTATGTGACTATATCCATACCTTGTCTCTTCTCTCCGTATATCTGTCTGTAGTTTATGAGACTGTCTCCATACCTTCTCTCTATTCTCGGTATATCTGCCTGTAGTTTGTGTGACTGTCTCCACACCTTGTCTATACTCTCCGTATATCTGTCTGTAGTTTATTTGACTGTCTCCATACCTTGTCTCTACACTCCGTTTATTTGTCTGTAGTTTATGAGAATGTCTCCATACCTTGTCGCTACTCTCCGTATATCTGTATGTAAATTCTGTGACTGTCTCAATACCTTGTCTCTACTCTCGATACATCTGTCTGTAGTTTTCTGTGACTGTCTCCATACCTTCTCTCTACTCTCCGTATATCTGTATGTAGTTTATGAGACTGTCTCCATACCTTGATTCTACTCTCCGTATTTCTGCCTGTAGTTGGTGTGACTGTCTCCACACCTTGTCTATACTCTCCTTATATCTGTCTGTAGTTTATGAGACTGTCTCCATACCTTCTCTCTACTTTCCCTATATCTGCCTGTAGTTTGTGTGACTGTCTCCACACCTTGTCTTTACTCTCCGTATATCTGTCTGTAGTTTATGTGACTGTCTCCATACCTTGTCTCTACTCTCCGTTTATTTGTCTGTAGTTCATGAGACTGTCTCCATACCTTGTCTCTTCTCTCCGTTTATTTGTCTGTAGTTTATGAGACTGTCTCCATACCTTGTCTCTACTCTCGATACATCTGTCTGTAGTTTCTGTGACTGTCTCCATACCTTCTCTCTAATCTCCGTATATCTGTCTGTAGTGTGTGAGACTGTCTCCACACCTTGTCTCTTCTCTCCGTATATCTGTCTGTAGTTTATGAGACTGTCTGCATACCTTGTCTCTACTCACCGTATATCTGTATGTAGTTTCTGTGATTGTCACCATACCTTGTCTCTACTCTCCGTTTATTTGTCTGTAGTTTCTGTGACTGTCTCCATACCTTCTCTCTACTCTCCGTATATCTGTATGTAGTTTATGAGACTGTCTATATACCTTGATTCTACTCTCCGTATTTCTGCCTGTAGTTTATGTGACTGTCTCCACACCTTGTCTATACTCTCTGTATATCTGTCTGTAGTTTATGAGACTTTCTCCATACCTTGTCTCTACTTTCCGTTTATTTGTCTGTAGTTTATGAGACTGTCTCCATACCTTGTCTCTACTCTCTGTTTATTTGTCTGTAGTTTATGAGACTGTCGCCATACCTTGTCTTTACTCTCCGTATATCTGCCTGTACTTTATGTGACTATCTCCATACCTTGTCTCTTCTCTCCGTATATTTGTCTGTAGTTTTGTGTGGCTGTCTTCACACCTTGTCCCTTCTCTCCGTATATCTGTCTGTAGTGTGTGAGGCTGTCTCCACACCTTGTCTCTTCTCTCCGTATATCTGTCTGTAGTTTATGAGATTGTATCCATACCTTGATTCTACTCTCCGTATATCTGCCTGTAGTTTGTGTGACTGTCTCCATACCGTGTCTCTACTCTCCGCATATCTGCCTGTAGTTTGTGTGACTGTCTCCACACCTTGCCTCTACTCTCCACATATCTGTCTGTAGTGTGTGAGACTGTCTTAACGCCTTGTCTCTTCTCTCCGTATATCTGCCTGTAGTTGGTGTGACTGTCTCCACACCTTGTCTATACTCTCCTTATATCTGTCTGTAGTTTATGAGATTGTCTCCATACCTTCTCTCTACTTTCCCTATATCTGCCTGTAGTTTGTGTGACTGTCTCCACACCTTGTCTCTTCTCTTCGTATATCTGTCTGTAGTGTGTGAGACTGTCTCCACACCTTGTCTCTTCTCTCCGTATATCTGTCTCTAGTTTTTGAGACTGTCTCCATACCTTGTCGCTACTCTCCGTATATATGTATGTAGTTTATGAGACTGTCTCCATACCTTGATTCTACTCTCCGTATTTCTGCCTGTAGTTTATGTGACTGTCTCCACACCTTGTCTCTACTCTCCGTATATCTATCTGTAGTTTATGAGACTTTCTCCATACCTTGTCTCTACTTTCCGTTTATTTGTCTGTAGTTTATGAGACTGTCTCCATACCTTGTCTCTACTCTCTGTTTATTTGTCTGTAGTTTATGAGACTGTCACCATACCGTGTCTTTACTCTCCGTATATCTGCCTGTACTTTATGTGACTATATCCATACCTTGTCTCTTCTCTCCGTATATCTGTCTGTAGTTTATGAGACTGTCTCCATACCTTCTCTCTATTCTCGGAATATCTGCCTGTAGTTTGTGTGACTGTCTCCACACCTTGTCTATACTCTCCGTATATCTGTCTGTAGTTTATTTGACTGTCTCCATACCTTGTCTCTACACTCCGTTTATTTGTCTGTAGTTTATGAGAATGTCTCCATACCTTGTCGCTACTCTCCGTATATCTGTATGTAAATTCTGTGACTGTCTCAATACCTTGTCTCTACTCTCGATACATCTGTCTGTAGTTTCTGTGACTGTCTCCATACCTTCTCTCTACTCTCCGTATATCTGTATGTAGTTTATGAGACTGTCTCCATACCTTGATTCTACTCTCCGTATTTCTGCCTGTAGTTTATGTGACTGTCTCCACCCCTTGTCTATACTCTCCGTATATCTATCTGTAGTTTATGAGACTTTCTCCATACCTTGTCTCTACTTTCCGTTCATTTGTCTGTAGTTTATGAGACTGTCTCCATACCTTGTCTCTACTCTCTGTTTATTTGTCTGTAGTTTATTAGACTGTCACCATACCTTGTCTTTACTCTCCGTATATCTGCCTGTACTTTATGTGACTATCTCCATACCTTGTCTCTTCTCTCCGTATATCTGTCTGTAGTTTTGTGTGGCTGTCTTCAGACCTTGTCTCTTCTCTCCGTATATCTGTCTGTAGTGTGTGAGGCTGTCTCCACACCTTCTCTCTTCTCTCCGTATATCTGTTTGTAGTTTATGAGACTGTATCCATACCTTGATTCTACTCTCCGTATATCTGCCTGTAGTTTGTGTGACTGTCTCCATACCGTGTCTCTACTCTCCGTATATCTGCCTGTACTTTATGTGACTATCTCCATACCTTGTCTCTTCTCTCCGTATATCTGTCTGTCGTTTTGTGTGGCTGTCTTCACACCTTGTCTCTTCTCTCCGTATATCTGTCTGTAGTGTGTGAGACTGTCTTAACGCCTTGTCTCTTCTCTCCGTATATCTGCCTGTAGTTGGTGTGACTGTCTCCACACCTTGTCTATACTCTCCTTATATCTGTCTGTAGTTTATGAGACTGTCTCCATACCTTCTCTCTACTTTCCCTATATCTGCCTGTAGTTTGTGTGACTGTCTCCACACCTTCTCTTTACTCTCCGTATATCTGTCTGTAGTTTATGTGACTGTCTCCATACCTTGTCTCTACTCTCCGTTTATTTGTCTGTAGTTCATGAGACTGTCTCCATACCTTGTCTCTTCTCTCCGTTTATTTGTCTGTAGTTTATGAGACTGTCTCCATACCTTGTCTCTACTCTCGATACATCTGTCTGTAGTTTCTGTGACTGTCTCCATACCTTCTCTCTAATCTCCGTATATCTGTCTGTAGTGTGTGAGACTGTCTCCACACCTTGTCTCTTCTCTCCGTATATCTGTCTGTAGTTTATGAGACTGTCTGCATACCTTGTCTCTACTCACCGTATATCTGTATGTAGTTTCTGTGATTGTCTCCATACCTTGTCTCTACTCTCCGTTTATTTGTCTGTAGTTTCTGTGACTGTCTCCATACCTTCTCTCTACTCTCCGTATATCTGTATGTAGTTTATGAGACTGTCTATATACCTTGATTCTACTCTCCGTATTTCTGCCTGTAGTTTATGTGACTGTCTCCACACCTTGTCTATACTCTCTGTATATCTATCTGTAGTTTATGAGACTTTCTCCATACCTTGTCTCTACTTTCCGTTTATTTGTCTGTAGTTTATGAGACTGTCTCCATACCTTGTCTCTACTCTCTGTTTATTTGTCTGTAGTTTATGAGACTGTCACCATACCTTGTCTTTACTCTCCGTATATCTGCCTGTACTTTATGTGACTATCTCCATACCTTGTCTCTTCTCTCCGTATATTTGTCTGTAGTTTTGTGTGGCTGTCTTCACACCTTGTCCCTTCTCTCCGTATATCTGTCTGTAGTGTGTGAGGCTGTCTCCACACCTTGTCTCTTCTCTCCGTATATCTGTCTGTAGTTTATGAGACTGTATCCATACCTTGATTCTACTCTCCGTATATCTGCCTGTAGTTTGTGTGACTGTCTCCATACCGTGTCTCTACTCTCCGCATATCTGCCTGTAGTTTGTGTGACTGTCTCCACACCTTGCCTCTACTCTCCACATATCTGTCTGTAGTGTGTGAGACTGTCTTAACGCCTTGTCTCTTCTCTCCGTATATCTGCCTGTAGTTGGTGTGACTGTCTCCACACCTTGGTTATACTCTCCTTATATCTGTCTGTAGTTTATGAGATTGTCTCCATACCTTCTCTCTACTTTCCCTATATCTGCCTGTAGTTTGTGTGACTGTCTCCACACCTTGTCTTTACTCTCCGTATATCTGTCTGTAGTTTATGTGACTGTCTCCATACCTTGTCTCTACTCTCCGTTTATTTGTCTGTAGTTTATGAGACTGTCTCCATACCTTGTCGCTACTCTCCGTATATCTGTATGTAAATTCTGTGACTGTCTCCATAGCTTGTTTCTACTCTCGATACATCTGTCTGTAGTTTCTGTGACTGTCTCCATACCTTCTCTCTAGTCTCCGTATATCTGTCTGTAGTGTGTGAGACTGTCTCCACACCTTGTCTCTTCTCTCCGTAAATCTGTCTGTAGTTTATGAGACTGTCTGCATACCTTGTCTCTACTCTCCGTATATCTGTATGTATTTTCTGTGATTGTCTCCATACCTTGTCTCTACTCCCCGTTTATTTGTCTGTAGTTCATGAGACTGTCTCCATACCTTGTCTCTACTCTCCGTTTATTTGTCTGTAGTTTATGAGACTGTCTCCATACCTTGTCTTTACTCTCCGTATATCTGCCTGTACTTTATGTGACTGTCTCCATACCTTGTCTCTACTCTCTGTTTATTTGTCTGTACTTTATGAGACTGTCTCCATACCTTGTCGCTACTCTCCGGATATCTGTATCTAAATTCTGTGACTGTCTCCATACCTTGTCTCTACTCTCGATATATCTGTCTGTAGTTTATGAGACTGTCTCCATACCTTGATTCTACTCTCCGTATATCTGGCTGTAGTTTGTGTGACTGTCTCCACACTTTGTCTCTTCTCTCCGTATATCTGTCTGTAGTTTATGAGACTGTCTCCATACCTTGTCTCTACTCTCCGTATATCTGCCTCTAACTTGTGTGACTGTCTCCACACTTTACCTCTACTCTCCGCATATCTGTCTGTAGTTTTGTGTGGCTGTCTTCACACCTTGTCTGTTCTCTCCGTATATCTGTCTGTAGTGTGTGAGACTGTCTCCACACCTTGTCTCTTCTCTCCGTATATCTGTCTCTAGTTTTTGAGACTGTCTCCATACCTTGTCGCTACTCTCCATATATCTGTATGTAGTTTATGAGACTGTCTCCATACCTTGATTCTACTCTCCGTATTTCTGCCTGTAGTCTGTGTGACTGTCTCCACACCTTGTCTATACTCTCCGTATATCTGTCTGTAGTTTATGAGACTGTCTCCATACCTTGTCTCTACTTTCCGTTTATTTGTCTGTAGTTTATGAGACTGTCTCCATACCTTGTCTGTACTCTCTGTTTATTTGTCTGCAGTTTATTAGACTGTCTCCATACCTTGTCTTTACTCTCCGTATATCTGCCTGTACTTTATGTGACTATCTCCATACCTTGTCTCTTCTCTCCGTATATCTGTCTGTAGTTTTGTGTGGCTGTCTTCACACCTTGTCTCTTCCCTCCGTATATCTGTGTGTAGTGTGTGAGACTGTATCCATACCTTGATTCTACTCTCCGTATATCTGCCCGTAGTTTGTGTGACTGTGTCCATACCGTGTCTATACTCTCCGCATATCTGCCTGTAGTTTGTGTGACTGTCTCCACACCTTGCCTCTACTCTCCACATATGTGTCTGTCGTTTTGTGTGGCTGTCTTCACACCTTGTCTCTTCTCTCCGTATATCTGTCTGTAGTGTGTGAGAATGTCTTAACGTCTTCTCTCTTCTCTCCGTATATCTGCCTGTAGTTGGTGTGACTGTCTCCACACCTTGTCTCTACTCTCCTTATATCTGTCTGTAGTTTATGAGACTGTCTCCATACCTTCTCTCTACTTTCCCTATATCTGCCTGTAGTTTGTGTGACTGTCTCCACACCTTGTCTTTACTCTCCGTATATCTGCCTGTAGTTTGTGTGACTGTCTCCATACCTTGTCTTTACTCTCCGTATATCTGTCTGTAGTTTATGTGACTGTCTCCATACCTTGTCTCTACTCTCCGTTTATTTGTCTGTAGTTCATGAGACTGTCTCCATACCTTGTCTCTACTCTCCGTTTATTTGTCTGTAGTTTATGAGACTGTCTCCATACCTTGTCTTTACTCTCCGTATATCTGCCTGTACTTTATTTGACTGTCTCCATACCTTGTCTCTACTCTCTGTTTATTTGTCTGTAGTTTATGAGACTGTCTCCATACCTTGTCGCCACTCTCCGTATATCTGCCTGTACTTCATGTGACTGTCTCCATACCTTGTCTCTACTCTCCGTTTATTTGTCTGTCGGTTATGAGAATGTCTCCATACCTTGTCGCTACTCTCCGTATATCTGTATGTAAATTCTGTGACTGTCTCCATACCTTGTCTCTACTCTCAATATATCTGTCTGTAGTTTCTGTGACTACCTCCATACCTTCTCTCTACTCTCCGTATATCTGTCTGTAGTTTATGAGACTGTCTGCATACCTTGTCTCTACTCTCCGTATATCTGTATGTAGTTTCTGTGATTGTCTCCATACCTTGATTCTACTCTCCGCATATCTGTCTGTAGTTTGTGTGACTGTCTTCACACCTTGTCTCTTCTCTCCGTATATCTGTCTGTAGTGTGTGAGACTGTCTTAACGCCTTGTCTCTTCTCTCCGTATATCTGCCTGTCGTTTGTGTGACTGTCTCCACTCCTTGTCTCTACTCTCCGTATATCTATCTGTAGTTTATGAGACTGTCTCCATACCTTGTCTCTACTCTCCGCATATCTGTCTGTAGTTTTGTGTGGCTGTCTTCACACCTTGTCCCTTCTCTTCGTATATCTGTCTGTAGTGTGTGAGACTGTCTCCACACCTTGTCTCTTCTCTCCGTATATCTGTCTCTAGTTTTTGAGACTGTCTCCATACCTTGTCGCTACTCTCCGTATATCTGTATGTAGTTTATGAGACTGTCTCCATACCTTGATTCTACTCTCCGTATATCTGCCTGTAGTTTATGTGACTGTCTCCACACCTTGTCTATACTCTCCGTATATCTATCTGTAGTTTATGAGACTTTCTCCATACCTTGTCTCTACTTTCCGTTTATTTGTCTGTAGTTTATGAGACTGTCTCCATACCTTGTCTCTACTCTCTGTTTATTTGTCTGTAGTTTATGAGACTGTCACCATACCTTGCCTTTACTCTCCGTATATCTGCCTGTACTTTATGTGACTATGTCCATACCTTGTCTCTTCTCTCCGTATATCTGTCTGTAGTTTTGTGTGGCTGTCTTCACACCTTGTCTTTACTCTCCGTATATCTGTCTGTAGTTTATGTGATTGTCTCCATACCTTGTCTCTACTCTCCGTTTATTTGTCTGTAGTTCATGAGACTGTCTCCATACCTTGTCTCTACTCTCCGTTTATTTGTCTGTAGTTTATGAGGCTGTCTCCATACCTTGTCTTTACTCTCCGTATATCTGCCTGTACTTTATGTGACTGTCTCCATACCTTGTCTCTACTCTCTGTTTACTTGTCTGTAGTTTATGAGACTGTCTCCATACCTTGTCGCTACTCTCCGTATATCTGCCTGTACTTTATGTGACTGTCTCCATACCTTGTCTCTACTCTCCGTTTATTTGTCTGTAGTTTATGAGAATGTTTCCATACCTTGTCGATACTCTCCGTATATCTGTATGTAAATTCTGTGACTGTCTCCATACCTTGTCTCTACTCTCGATACATCTGTCTGTAGTTTCTGTGGCTGTCTTCACACCTTGTCCCTTCTCTCCGTATATCTGTCTATAGTGTGTGAGGCTGTCTCCACACCTTGTCTCTTCTCTCCGTATATCTGTCTGTAGTTTATGAGACTGTATCCATACCTTGATTCTACTCTCCGTATATCTGCCTGTAGTTTGTGTGACTGTCTCCATACCGTGTCTCTACTCTCCGCATATCTGCCTGTAGTTTGTGTGACTGTCTCCACACCTTGCCTCTACTCTCCACATATCTGTCTGTAGTTTTGTGTGGCTGTCTTCACACCTTGTATCTTCTCTTCGTATATCTGTCTGTAGTGTGTGAGACTGTCTCCACACCTTGTCTCTTCTCTCCGTATATCTGTCTCTAGTTTTTGAGACTGTCTCCATACCTTGTCGCTACTCTCCGTATATCTGTATGTAGTTTATGAGACTGTCTCCATACCTTGATTCTACTCTCCGTATTTCTGCCTGTAGTTTATGAGACTGTCTCCACACCTTGTCTATACTCTCCGTATATCTATATGTAGTTTATGAGACTCTCTCCATACCTTGTCTCTACTTTCCGTTTATTTGTCTGTAGTTTATGAGACTGTCTCCAGACCTTGTCTCTACTCTCTGTTTATTTGTCTGTAGTTTATGAGACTGTCACCATACCCTGTCTCTTCTCTCCGTATATCTGCCTGTACTTTATGTGACTATATCCATACCTTGTCTCTTCTCTCCGTATTTCTGTCTGTAGTTTATGAGACTGTCTCCATACCTTCTCTCTATTCTCGGTATATCTGCCTGTAGTTTGTGTGACTGTCTCCACACCTTGTCTATACTCTCCGTATATCTGTCTGTAGTTTATGTGACTGTCTCCACACCTTGTCTCTACTCTCCGTTTATTTGTCTGTAGTTTATGAGAATGTCTCCATACCTTGTCGCTGCTCTCCGTATATTTGTATGTAAATTCTGTGACTGTCTCCATACCTTGTCTCTACTCTCGATACATCTGTCTGTAGTTTCTGTGACTGTCTCCATACCCTCTCTCTACTCTCCGTATATCTGTATGTAGTTTATGAGACTGTCTCCATACCTTGATTCTACTCTCCGTATTTCTGCCTGTAGTTTATGTGACTGTCTCCACACCTTGTCTATACTCTCCGTATATCTATCTGTAGTTTATGAGACTTTCTCCATACCTTGTCTCTACTTTCCGTTTATTTGTCTGTAGTTTATGAGACTGTCTCCATACCTTGTCTCTACTCTCTGTTTATTTGTCTGTAGTTTATGAGACTGTCACCATACCTTGTCTTTACTCTCCGTATATCTGCCTGTACTTTATGTGACTATCTCCATACCTTGTCTCTTCTCTCCGTATATCTGTCTGTAGTTTTGTGTGGCTGTCTTCACACCTTGTCCCTTCTCTCCGTATATCTGTCTGTAGTGTGTGAGGCTGTCTCCACACCTTGTCTCTTCTCTCCGTATATCTGTCTGTAGTTTATGAGACTGTATCCATACCTTGATTCTACTCTCCGTATATCTGCCTGTAGTTTGTGTGACTGTCTCCATACCGTGTCTCTACTCTCCGCATATCTGCCAGTAGTTTGTGTGACTGTCTCCACACCTTGCCTCTACTCTCCACATATCTGTCTGTCGTTTTGTTTGGCTGTCTTCACACCTTGTCTCTTCTCTCCGTATATCTGTCTGTAGTGTGTGAGACTGTCTTAACGCCTTGTCTCTTCTCTCCGTATATCTGCCTGTAGTTGGTGTGACTGTCTCCACACCTTGTCTATACTCTCCTTATATCTGTCTGTAGTTTATGAGACTGTCTCCATACCTTCTCTCTACTTTCCCTATATCTGCCTGTAGTTCGTGTGACTGTCTCCACACCTTATCTTTACTCTCCGTATATCTGTCTGTAGTTTATGTGACTGTCTCCATACCTTGTCTCTACTCTCCGTTTATTTGTCTGTAGTTCATGAGACTGTCTCCATACCTTGTCTTTACTCTCCGTATATCTGCCTGTACTTTATGTGACTGTCTCCATACCTTGTCTCTACTCTCTGTTTATTCGTCTGTAGTTTATGAGACTGTCTCCATACCTTGTCGCTACTCTCCGTATATCTGTATGTAAATTCTGTGACTGTCTCCATACCTTGTCTCTACTCTCGATACATCTGTCTGTAGTTTCTGTGACTGTCTCCATACCTTCTCTCTAGTCTCCGTATATCTGTCTGTAGTGTGTGAGACTGTCTCCACACCTTGTCTCTTCTCTCCGTATATCTGTCTGTAGTTTATGAGACTGTCTGCATTCCTTGTCTCTACTCTCCGTATATCTGTATGTAGTTTCTGTGATTGTCTCCATACCTTCTCTCTACTCTCCGTATATCTGTCTGTAGTTTATGAGACTGTCTCCATACCTTGATTTTACTCTCCGTATATCTGCCTGTTGTTTGTGTGACTGTCTCCACACCTTGTCTCTACTCTCCGTATATCTATCTGTAGTTTATGAGACTGTCTCCATACCTTGTCTCTACTCTCCGCATATCTGTCTGTAGTTTTGTGTGGCTGTCTTCACACCTTGTCTCTTCTCTTCGTATATCTGTCTGTAGTGTGTGAGACTGTCTCCACACCTTGTCTCTTCTTTCCGTATATCTGTCTCTAGTTTTTGAGACTGTCTCCATACCTTGTCGCTACTCTCCGTATATCTGTATGTAGTTTATGAGACTGTCTCCATACCTTGATTCTACTCTCCGTATTTCTGCCTGTAGTTTATGTGACTGTCTCCACACCTTGTCTATACTCTCCGTATATCTATCTGTAGTTTATGAGTCTTTCTCCATACCTTGTCTCTACTTTCCGTTTATTTGTCTGTAGTTTATGAGACTGTCTCCATACCTTGTCTCTACTCTCTGTTTATTTGTCTGTAGTTTATGAGACTGTCACCATACCGTGTCTTTACTCTCCGTATATCTGCCTGTACTTTATGTGACTATATCCATACCTTGTCTCTTCTCTCCGTATATCTGTCTGTAGTTTATGAGACTGTCTCCATACCTTCTCTCTATTCCCGGTATATCTGCCTGTAGTTTGTGTGACTGTCTCCACACCTTGTCTATACTCCCCGTATATCTGTCTGTAGTTTATGTGACTGTCTCCATACCTTGTCTCTACTCTCTCTTTATTGGTCTGTAGTTTATGAGACTGTCTCCATACCTTGTCTTTACTCTCCGTATATCTGCCTGTACTTTATGTGACTGTCTCCATACCTTGTCTCTACTCTCTGTTTATTTGTCTGTAGTTTATGAGACTGTCTCCATACCTTGTCGCTACTCTCCGTATATCTGTATCTAAATTCTGTGACTGTCTCCATACCTTGTCTCTACTCTCGATATATCTGTCTGTAGTTTATGAGACTGTCTCCATACCTTGATTCTACTCTCCGTATATCTGGCTGTAGTTTGTGTAACTGTCTCCACACCTTGCGTCTTCTCTCCGTATATCTGTCTGTAGTTTATGAGACTGTCTCCATACCTTGTCTCTACTCTCCGTATATCTGCCTCTAACTTGTGTGACTGTCTCCACACTTTGCCTCTACTCTCCGCCTATCTGTCTGTAGTTTTGGGTGGCTGTCTTCACACCTTGTCTCTTCTCTCCGTATATCTGTCTGTAGTGTGTGAGACTGTCTCCACACAGTGTCTCTTCTCTCCGTATATCTGTCTCTAGTTTTTGAGACTGTCTCCATACCTTGTCGCTACTCTCCATATATATGTATGTAGTTTATGAGACTGTCTCCATACCTTGATTCTACTCTCCGTATTTCTGTCTGTAGTCTGTGTGACTGTCTCCACACCTTGTCTATACTCTCCGTATATCTGTCTGTAGTTTATGAGACTGTCTCCATACCTTGTCTCTACTTTCCGTTTATTTGTCTGTAGTTTATGAGACTGTCTCCATACCTTGTCTCTACTCTCTGTTTATTTGTCTGCAGTTTATTAGACTGTCACAATACCTTGTCTTTACTCTCCGTATATCTGCCTGTACTTTATGTGACTATCTCCATACCTTGTTTCTTCTCTCCGTATATCTGTCTGTAGTTTTTTGTGGCTGTCTTCACACCTTGTCTCTTCCCTCCGTATATCTGTCTGTAGTGTGTGAGGCTGTCTCCACACCTTGTCTCTTCTCTCCGTATATCTGTATGTAGTTTATGAGACTGTATCCATACCTTGATTCTACTCTCCGTATATCTGCCTGTAGTTTGTGTGACTGTCTCCATACCGTGTCTCTACTCTCCGCATATCTGCCTGTAGTTTGTGTGACTGTCTCCACACCTTGCCTCTACTCTCCACATATCTGTCTGTCGTTTTGTGTGGCTGTCTTCACACCTTGTCTCTTCTCTCCGGATATCTGTCTGTAGTGTGTGAGACTGTCTTAACGCCTTGTCTCTTCTCTCCGTATATCTGCCTGTAGTTGGTGTGACTGTCTCCACACCTTGTCTCTACTTTCCTTATATCTGTCTGTAGTTTATGAGACTGTCTCCATACCTTCTCTCTACTTTCCTTATATCTGTCTGTAGTTTATGAGACTGTCTCCATACCTTCTCTCTACTTTCCCTATATCTGCCTGTAGTTTGTGTGACTGTCTCCACACCTTGTCTCTACTCTCTGTTTATTTGTCTGTAGTTTATGAGACTGTCTCCATATCTTGTCGCTACTCTCCGTATATCTGCCTGTACTTTATGTGACTGTCTCCATACCTTGTCTCTACTCTGCGTTTATTTGTCTGTAGTTTATGAGAATGTCTCCATACCTTGTCGCTACTCTCCGTATATCTGTATGTAAATTCTGTGACTGTCTCCATACCTTGTCTCTACTCTCGATACATCTGTCTGTAGTTTCTGTGACTGTCTCCATACCTTCTCTCTACTGTCCGTATATCTGTCTGTAGTTTATGAGACTGTCTGCATACCTTGTCTCTACTCTCCGTATATCTGTATGTAGTTTCTGTGATTGTCTCCATACCTTGATTCTACTCTCCGTATATCTGCCTGTAGTTTGTGTGACTGTCTCCACACCTTGTCTCTACTCTCCGTATACCTATCTGTAGTTTATCAGACTGTCTCCATACCTTGTCTCTATTCTCCGCATATCTGTCTGTAGTTTTGTGTGGCTGTCTTCACACCTTGTCTCTTCTCTTCGTATATCTGTCTGTGGTGTGCGGGACTGCCTCCACACCTTGTCTCTTCTCTCCGTATATCTGTCTCTAGTTTTTGAGACTGTCTCCATACCTTGTCGCTACTCTCCGTATATCTGTATGTAGTTTATGAGACTGTCTCCATACCTTGATTCTACTCTTCGTATTTCTGCCTGTAGTTTATGTGACTGTCTCCACACCTTGTCTATACTCTCCGTATATCTATCTGTAGTTTATGAGACTTTCTCCATACCTTGTCTCTACTTTCCGTTTATTTGTCTGTAGTTTATGAGACTGTCTCCATACCTTGTCTCTACTCTCTGTTTATTTGTCTGTAGTTTATGAGACTGTCACCATACCTTGTCTTTACTCTCCGTATATCTGCCTGTACTTTATGTCACTATCTCCATACCTTGTCTCTTCTCTCCGTATATCTGTCTGTAGTTTTGTGTGGCTGTCTTCACACCTTGTCTCTTCTCTCCGTATATCTGTCTGTAGTGTGTGAGGCTGTCTCCACACCTTGTCTCTTCTCTCCGTATATCTGTCTGTAGTTTATGAGACTGTATCCATACCTTGATTCTACTCTCCGTATATCTGCCTGTAGTTTGTGTGACTGTCTCCATACCGTGTCTCTACTCTCTGCATATCTGCCTGTAGTTTGTGTGACTGTCTTCACACCTTGTCTCTTCTCTCCGTATATCTGTCTGTAGTGTGTGAGACTGTCTTAACGCCTTGTCTCTTCTCTCCGTATATCTGCCTGTAGTTGGTGTGACTGTCTCCACACCTTGTCTCTACTTTCCCTATATCTGCCTGTAGTTTGTGTGACTGTCTCCACACCTTGTCTTTACTCTCCGTATATCTGTCTGTAGTTTATGTGACTGTCTCCATACCTTGTCTCTACTCTCCGTTTATTTGTCTGTAGTTCCTGAGACTGTCTCCATACCTTCTCTCTACTCTCCGTTTATTTGTCGGTAGTTTATGAGACTGTCTCCATACCTTGTCTTTACTCTCCGTATATCTGAGTGTACTTTATGTGACTGACTCCATACCTTGTCTCTACTCTCTGTTTATTTGTCTGTAGTTTATGAGACTTTCTCCATACCTTGTCACTACTCTCCGTATATCTGCCTGTACTTTATGTGACTGTCTCCATACCTTGTCTCTACTCTCCGTTTATTTGTCTGTAGTTTATAATAATGTCTCCATACCTTGTCACTACTCTCCGTATATCTGTATGTAAATTCTGTGACTGTCTCCATACCTTGTCTCTACTCTCGATACATCTGTCTGTAGTTTCTGTGACTGTCTCCATACCTTGTCCCTACTCTACGTATATCTGCCTGTACTTTATGTGACTGTCTCCATACCTTGTCTCTACTCTCCGTTAATTTGTCTGTAGTTTATAATAATGTCTCCATTCCTTGTCGCTACTCTCCGTATATCTGTATGTAAATTCTGTGACTGTCTCCATACCTTGTCTCTACTCTCGATACATCTGTCTGTAGTTTCTGTGACTGTCTCCATACCTTCTCTCTACTCTCCGTATATCTGTCTGTAGTGTGTGAGACTGTTTCCACACCTTGTCTCTTCACTCCGTATATCTGTCTGTAGTTTATGAGACTGTCTGCATACCTTGTCTCTACTCTCCGTATATCTGTATGTAGTTTCTGTGATTGTCTCCATACCTTCTCTCTACTCTCCGTATATCTGTCTGTAGTTTATGAGACTGTCTCCATACCTTGATTCTACTCTCCGTATTTCTGCCTGTAGTTTGTGTGACTGTCTCCACACCTTCTCTCTACTCTCCGTATATCTATCTGTAGTTTATGAGACTGTCTCCATACCTTGTCTCTACTCTCCGCATATCTGTCTGTAGTTTTGTGTGGCTGTCTTCACACCTTGTCTCTTCTCTTCGTATATCTGTCTGTAGTGTGTGAGACTGTCTCCACACCTTGTCTCTACTCTCCGTATATCTGTCTCTAGTTTTTGAGACTGTCTCCATACCTTGTCGCTACTCTCCGTATATATGTATGTAGTTTATGAGACTGTCTCCATACCTTGATTCTACTCTCCGTATTTCTGCCTGTAGTTTATGTGACTGTCTCCACACCTTGTCTCTACTCTCCGTATATCTATCTGTAGTTTATGAGACTTTCTCCATACCTTGTCTCTACTTTCCGTTTATTTGTCTGTAGTTTATGAGACTGTCTCCATACCTTGTCTCTACTCTCTGTTTATTTGTCTGTAGTTTATGAGACTGTCACCATACCGTGTCTTTACTCTCCGTATATCTGCCTGTACTTTATGTGACTATATCCATACCTTGTCTCTTCTCTCCGTATATCTGTCTGTAGTTTATGAGACTGTCTCCATACCTTCTCTCTATTCTCGGTATATCTGCCTGTAGTTTGTGTGACTGTCTCCACACCTTGTCTATACTCTCCGTATATCTGTCTGTAGTGTGTGAGACTGTCTCCACACAGTGTCTCTTCTCTCCGTATATCTGTCTCTAGTTTTTGAGACTGTCTCCATACCTTGTCGCTACTCTCCATATATATGTATGTAGTTTATGAGACTGTCTCCATACCTTGATTCTACTCTCCGTATTTCTGTCTGTAGTCTGTGTGACTGTCTCCACACCTTGTCTATACTCTCCGTATATCTGTCTGTAGTTTATGAGACTGTCTCCATACCTTGTCTCTACTTTCCGTTTATTTGTCTGTAGTTTATGAGACTGTCTCCATACCTTGTCTCTACTCTCTGTTTATTTGTCTGCAGTTTATTAGACTGTCACAATACCTTGTCTTTACTCTCCGTATATCTGCCTGTACTTTATGTGACTATCTCCATACCTTGTTTCTTCTCTCCGTATATCTGTCTGTAGTTTTTTGTGGCTGTCTTCACACCTTGTCTCTTCCCTCCGTATATCTGTCTGTAGTGTGTGAGGCTGTCTCCACACCTTGTCTCTTCTCTCCGTATATCTGTATGTAGTTTATGAGACTGTATCCATACCTTGATTCTACTCTCCGTATATCTGCCTGTAGTTTGTGTGACTGTCTCCATACCGTGTCTCTACTCTCCGCATATCTGCCTGTAGTTTGTGTGACTGTCTCCACACCTTGCCTCTACTCTCCACATATCTGTCTGTCGTTTTGTGTGGCTGTCTTCACACCTTGTCTCTTCTCTCCGGATATCTGTCTGTAGTGTGTGAGACTGTCTTAACGCCTTGTCTCTTCTCTCCGTATATCTGCCTGTAGTTGGTGTGACTGTCTCCACACCTTGTCTCTACTTTCCTTATATCTGTCTGTAGTTTATGAGACTGTCTCCATACCTTCTCTCTACTTTCCTTATATCTGTCTGTAGTTTATGAGACTGTCTCCATACCTTCTCTCTACTTTCCCTATATCTGCCTGTAGTTTGTGTGACTGTCTCCACACCTTGTCTCTACTCTCTGTTTATTTGTCTGTAGTTTATGAGACTGTCTCCATATCTTGTCGCTACTCTCCGTATATCTGCCTGTACTTTATGTGACTGTCTCCATACCTTGTCTCTACTCTGCGTTTATTTGTCTGTAGTTTATGAGAATGTCTCCATACCTTGTCGCTACTCTCCGTATATCTGTATGTAAATTCTGTGACTGTCTCCATACCTTGTCTCTACTCTCGATACATCTGTCTGTAGTTTCTGTGACTGTCTCCATACCTTCTCTCTACTGTCCGTATATCTGTCTGTAGTTTATGAGACTGTCTGCATACCTTGTCTCTACTCTCCGTATATCTGTATGTAGTTTCTGTGATTGTCTCCATACCTTGATTCTACTCTCCGTATATCTGCCTGTAGTTTGTGTGACTGTCTCCACACCTTGTCTCTACTCTCCGTATACCTATCTGTAGTTTATCAGACTGTCTCCATACCTTGTCTCTATTCTCCGCATATCTGTCTGTAGTTTTGTGTGGCTGTCTTCACACCTTGTCTCTTCTCTTCGTATATCTGTCTGTGGTGTGCGGGACTGCCTCCACACCTTGTCTCTTCTCTCCGTATATCTGTCTCTAGTTTTTGAGACTGTCTCCATACCTTGTCGCTACTCTCCGTATATCTGTATGTAGTTTATGAGACTGTCTCCATACCTTGATTCTACTCTTCGTATTTCTGCCTGTAGTTTATGTGACTGTCTCCACACCTTGTCTATACTCTCCGTATATCTATCTGTAGTTTATGAGACTTTCTCCATACCTTGTCTCTACTTTCCGTTTATTTGTCTGTAGTTTATGAGACTGTCTCCATACCTTGTCTCTACTCTCTGTTTATTTGTCTGTAGTTTATGAGACTGTCACCATACCTTGTCTTTACTCTCCGTATATCTGCCTGTACTTTATGTCACTATCTCCATACCTTGTCTCTTCTCTCCGTATATCTGTCTGTAGTTTTGTGTGGCTGTCTTCACACCTTGTCTTCTTCTCTCCGTATATCTGTCTGTAGTGTGTGAGGCTGTCTCCACACCTTGTCTCTTCTCTCCGTATATCTGTCTGTAGTTTATGAGACTGTATCCATACCTTGATTCTACTCTCCGTATATCTGCCTGTAGTTTGTGTGACTGTCTCCATACCGTGTCTCTACTCTCTGCATATCTGCCTGTAGTTTGTGTGACTGTCTTCACACCTTGTCTCTTCTCTCCGTATATCTGTCTGTAGTGTGTGAGACTGTCTTAACGCCTTGTCTCTTCTCTCCGTATATCTGCCTGTAGTTGGTGTGACTGTCTCCACACCTTGTCTCTACTTTCCCTATATCTGCCTGTAGTTTGTGTGACTGTCTCCACACCTTGTCTTTACTCTCCGTATATCTGTCTGTAGTTTATGTGACTGTCTCCATACCTTGTCTCTACTCTCCGTTTATTTGTCTGTAGTTCCTGAGACTGTCTCCATACCTTCTCTCTACTCTCCGTTTATTTGTCGGTAGTTTATGAGACTGTCTCCATACCTTGTCTTTACTCTCCGTATATCTGAGTGTACTTTATGTGACTGACTCCATACCTTGTCTCTACTCTCTGTTTATTTGTCTGTAGTTTATGAGACTTTCTCCATACCTTGTCACTACTCTCCGTATATCTGCCTGTACTTTATGTGACTGTCTCCATACCTTGTCTCTACTCTCCGTTTATTTGTCTGTAGTTTTATAATAATGTCTCCATACCTTGTCACTACTCTCCGTATATTTTATTTGTCTCCGTAGTTCCTGAGACTGTCTCCATACCTTGTCTCTACTCTCCGTTTATTTGTCTGTAGTTTTGTGAGACTGTCTCCCATACCTTGTCTTTACTCTCCGTATATTTGAGTGTACTTTATGTGACTGACTCCATACCTTGTCTCTACTCTCCGTTTATTGTCTGTAGTTTATAGACTTTCTCTGTTTAGTTGTCCACTACTCTCCGTATATCTGCCTGTACTTTATGTGACTGTCTCCATACCTTGTCTCTACTCTCCGTTTATTTGTCTGTAGTTTATAATAATGTCTCCATACCTTGTCACTACTCTCCGTATATCTGTATGTAAATTCTGTGACTGTCTCCATACCTTGTCTCTACTCTCGATACATCTGTCTGTAGTTTCTGTGACTGTCTCCATACCTTGTCCCTACTCTACGTATATCTGCCTGTACTTTATGTGACTGTCTCCATACCTTGTCTCTACTCTCCGTTAATTTGTCTGTAGTTTATAATAATGTCTCCATTCCTTGTCGCTACTCTCCGTATATCTGTATGTAAATTCTGTGACTGTCTCCATACCTTGTCTCTACTCTCGATACATCTGTCTGTAGTTTCTGTGACTGTCTCCATACCTTCTCTCTACTCTCCGTATATCTGTCTGTAGTGTGTGAGACTGTTTCCACACCTTGTCTCTTCACTCCGTATATCTGTCTGTAGTTTATGAGACTGTCTGCATACCTTGTCTCTACTCTCCGTATATCTGTATGTAGTTTCTGTGATTGTCTCCATACCTTCTCTCTACTCTCCGTATATCTGTCTGTAGTTTATGAGACTGTCTCCATACCTTGATTCTACTCTCCGTATTTCTGCCTGTAGTTTGTGTGACTGTCTCCACACCTTCTCTCTACTCTCCGTATATCTATCTGTAGTTTATGAGACTGTCTCCATACCTTGTCTCTACTCTCCGCATATCTGTCTGTAGTTTTGTGTGGCTGTCTTCACACCTTGTCTCTTCTCTTCGTATATCTGTCTGTAGTGTGTGAGACTGTCTCCACACCTTGTCTCTACTCTCCGTATATCTGTCTCTAGTTTTTGAGACTGTCTCCATACCTTGTCGCTACTCTCCGTATATATGTATGTAGTTTATGAGACTGTCTCCATACCTTGATTCTACTCTTCGTATTTCTGCCTGTAGTTTATGTGACTGTCTCCACACCTTGTCTCTACTCTCCGTATATCTATCTGTAGTTTATGAGACTTTCTCCATACCTTGTCTCTACTTTCCGTTTATTTGTCTGTAGTTTATGAGACTGTCTCCATACCTTGTCTCTACTCTCTGTTTATTTGTCTGTAGTTTATGAGACTGTCACCATACCGTGTCTTTACTCTCCGTATATCTGCCTGTACTTTATGTGACTATATCCATACCTTGTCTCTTCTCTCCGTATATCTGTCTGTAGTTTATGAGACTGTCTCCATACCTTCTCTCTATTCTCGGTATATCTGCCTGTAGTTTGTGTGACTGTCTCCACACCTTGTCTATACTCTCCGTATATCTGTCTGTAGTTTATTTGACTGTCTCCATACCTTGTCTCTACACTCCGTTTATTTGTCTGTAGTTTATGAGAATGTCTCCATACCTTGTCGCTACTCTCCGCATATCTGTATGTAAATTCTGTGACTGTCTCAATACCTTGTCTCTACTCTCGATACATCTGTCTGTAGTTTTCTGTGACTGTCTCCATACCTTCTCTCTACTCTCCGTATATCTGTATGTAGTTTATGAGACTGTCTCCATACCTTGATTCTACTCTCCGTATTTCTGCCTGTAGTTTATGTGACTGTCTCCACCCCTTGTCTATACTCTCCGTATATCTATCTGTAGTTTATGAGACTTTCTCCATACCTTGTCTCTACTTTCCGTTTATTTGTCTGTAGTTTATGAGACTGTCTCCATACCTTGTCTCTACTCTCTGTTTATTTGTCTGTAGTTTATTAGACTGTCACCATACCTTGTCTTTACTCTCCGTATATCTGCCTGTACTTTATGTGACTATCTCCATACCTTGTCTCTTCTCTCCGTATATCTGTCTGTAGTTTTGTGTGGCTGTCTTCAGACCTTGTCTCTTCTCTCCGTATATCTGTCTGTAGTGTGTGAGGCTGTCTCCACACCTTCTCTCTTCTCTCCGTATATCTGTTTGTAGTTTATGAGACTGTATCCATACCTTGATTCTACTCTCCGTATATCTGCCTGTAGTTTGTGTGACTGTCTCCATACCGTGTCTCTACTCTCCGTATATCTGCCTGTACTTTATGTGACTATCTCCATACATTGTCTCTTCTCTCCGTATATCTGTCTGTCGTTTTGTGTGGCTGTCTTCACACCTTGTCTCTTCTCTCCGTATATCTGTCTGTAGTGTGTGAGACTGTCTTAACGCCTTGTCTCTTCTCTCCGTATATCTGCCTGTAGTTGGTGTGACTGTCTCCACACCTTGTCTATACTCTCCTTATATCTGTCTGTAGTTTATGAGACTGTCTCCATACCTTCTCTCTACTTTCCCTATATCTGCCTGTAGTTTGTGTGACTGTCTCCACACCTTGTCTTTACTCTCCGTATATCTGTCTGTAGTTTATGTGACTGTCTCCATACCTTGTCTCTACTCTCCGTTTATTTGTCTGTAGTTCATGAGACTGTCTCCATACCTTGTCTCTTCTCTCCGTTTATTTGTCTGTAGTTTATGAGACTGTCTCCATACCTTGTCTCTACTCTCGATACATCTGTCTGTAGTTTCTGTGACTGTCTCCATACCTTCTCTCTAGTCTCCGTATATCTGTCTGTAGTGTGTGAGACTGTCTCCACACCTTGTCTCTTCTCTCCGTATATCTGTCTGTAGTTTATGAGACTGTCTGCATACCTTGTCTCTACTCTCCGTATATCTGTATGTAGTTTCTGTGATTGTCTCCATACCTTGTCTCTACTTTCCGTTTATTTGTCTGTAGTTTCTGTGACTGTCTCCATATTTTCTCTCTACTCTCCGTATATCTGTATGTAGTTTATGAGACTGTCTATATACCTTGATTCTACTCTCCGTATTTCTGCCTGTAGTTTATGTGACTGTCTCCACACCTTGTCTATACTCTCTGTATATCTATCTGTAGTTTATGAGACTTTCCCCATACCTTGTCTCTACTTTCCGTTTATTTGTCTGTAGTTTATGAGACTGTCTCCATACCTTGTCTCTACTCTCTGTTTATTTGTCTGTAGTTTATGAGACTGTCACCATACCTTGTCTTTACTCTCCGTATATCTGCCTGTACTTTATGTGACTATCTCCATACCTTGTCTATTCTCTCCGTATATTTGTCTGTAGTTTTGTGTGGCTGTCTTCACACCTTGTCCCTTCTCTCCGTATATCTGTCTGTAGTGTGTGAGGCTGTCTCCACACCTTGTCTCTTCTCTCCGTATATCTGTCTGTAGTTTATGAGACTGTATCCATACCTTGATTCTACTCTCCGTATATCTGCCTGTAGTTTGTGTGACTGTCTCCATACCGTGTCTCTACTCTCCGCATATCTGCCTGTAGTTTTTGTGACTGTCTCCACACCTTGCCTCTACTCTCCACATATCTGTCTGTAGTGTGTGAGACTGTCTTAACGCCTTGTCTCTTCTCTCCGTATATCTGCCTGTAGTTGGTGTGACTGTCTCCACACCTTGTCTATACTCTCCTTATATCTGTCTGTAGTTTATGAGATTGTCTCCATACCTTCTCTCTACTTTCCCTATATCTGCCTGTAGTTTGTGTGACTGTCTCCACACCTTGTCTTTACTCTCCGTATATCTGTCTGTAGTTTATGTGACTGTCTCCATACCTTGTCTCTACTCTCCGTTTATTTGTCTGTAGTTTATGAGACTGTCTCCATACCTTGTCGCTACTCTCCGTATATCTGTATGTAAATTCTGCGACTGTCTCCATACCTTGTTTCTACTCTCGATACATCTGTCTGTAGTTTCTGTGACTGTCTCCATACCTTCTCTCTAGTCTCCGTATATCTGTCTGTAGTGTGTGAGACTGTCTCCACACCTTGTCTCTTCTCTCCGTAAATCTGTCTGTAGTTTATGAGACTGTCTGCATACCTTGTCTCTACTCTCCGTATATCTGTATGTATTTTCTGTGATTGTCTCCATACCTTGTCTCTACTCTCCGTTTATTTGTCTGTAGTTCATGAGACTGTCTCCATACCTTGTTTCTACTCTCCGTTTATTTGTCTGTAGTTTATGAGACTGTCTCCATACCTTGTCTTTACTCTCCGTATATCTGCCTGTACTTTATGTGACTGTCTCCATACCTTGTCTCTACTCTCTGTTTATTTGTCTGTACTTTATGAGACTGTCTCCATACCTTGTCGCTACTCTCCGGATATCTGTATGTAAATTCTGTGACTGTCTCCATACCTTGTCTCTACTCTCGATATATCTGTCTGTAGTTTATGAGACTGTCTCCATACCTTGATTCTACTCTCCGTATATCTGGCTGTAGTTTGTGTGACTGTCTCCACACTTTGTCTCTTCTCTCCGTATATCTGTCTCTAGTTTTTGAGACTGTCTCCATACCTTGTCTCTACTCTCCGTATATCTGCCTCTAACTTGTGTGACTGTCTCCACACTTTGCCTCTACTCTCCGCATATCTGTCTGTAGTTTTGTGTGGCTGTCTTCACACCTTGTCTGTTCTCTCCGTATATCTGTCTGTAGTGTGTGAGACTGTCTCCACACCTTGTCTCTTCTCTCCGTATATCTGTCTCTAGTTTTTGAGACTGTCTCCATACCTTGTCGCTACTCTCCATATATCTGTATGTAGTTTATGAGACTGTCTCCATACATTGATTCTACTCTCCGTATTTCTGCCTGTAGTCTGTGTGACTGTCTACACACCTTGTCTATACTCTCCATATATCTGTCTGTAGTTTATGAGACTGTCTCCATACCTTGTCTCTACTTTCCGTTTATTTGTCTGTAGTTTATGAGACTGTCTCCATACCTTGTCTCTACTCTCTGTTTATTTGTCTGCAGTTTATTAGACTGTCTCCATACCTTGTCTTTACTCTCCGTATATCTGCCTGTACTTTATGTGACTATCTCCATACCTTGTCTCTTCTCTCCGTATATCTGTCTGTAGTTTTGTGTGGCTGTCTTCACACCTTGTCTCTTCCCTCCGTATATCTGTGTGTAGTGTGTGAGACTGTATCCATACCTTGATTCTACTCTCCGTATATCTGCCTGTAGTTTGTGTGACTGTCTCCATACCGTGTCTCTACTCTCCGCATATCTGCCTGTAGTTTGTGTGACTGTCTCCACACCTTGCCTCTACTTTCCACATATGTGTCTGTCGTTTTGTGTGGCTGTCTTCACACCTTGTCTCTTCTCTCCGTATATCTGTCTGTAGTGTGTGAGAATGTCTTAACGTCTTCTCTCTTCTCTCCGTATATCTGCCTGTAGTTGGTGTGACTGTCTCCACACCTTGTCTCTACTCTCCTTATATCTGTCTGTAGTTTATGAGACTGTCTCCATACCTTCTCTCTACTTTCCCTATATCTGCCTGTAGTTTGTGTGACTGTCTCCACACCTTGTCTTTACTCTCCGTATATCTGCCTGTAGTTTGTGTGACTGTCTCCATACCTTGTCTTTACTCTCCGTATATCTGTCTGTAGTTTATGTGACTGTCTCCATACCTTGTCTCTACTCTCCGTTTATTTGTCTGTAGTTCATGAGACTGTCTCCATACCTTGTCTCTACTCTCCGTTTATTTGTCTGTAGTTTATGAGACTGTCTCCATACCTTGTGTTTACTCTCCGTATATCTGCCTGTACTTTATGTGACTGTCTCCATACCTTGTCTCTACTCTCTGTTTATTTGTCTGTAGTTTATGAGACTGTCTCCATACCTTGTCGCCAGTCTCCGTATATCTGCCTGTACTTTATGTGACTGTCTCCATACCTTGTCTCTACTCTCCGTTTATTTGTCTGTAGGTTATGAGAATGTCTCCATACCTTGTCGCTACTCTCCGTATATCTGTATGTAAATTCTGTGACTGTCTCCATACCTTGTTTCTACTCTCGATACATCTGTCTGTAGTTTCTGTGACTGTCTCCATACCTTCTCTCTAGTCTCCGTATATCTGTCTGTAGTGTGTGAGACTGTCTCCACACCTTGTCTCTTCTCTCCGTAAATCTGTCTGTAGTTTATGAGACTGTCTGCATACCTTGTCTCTACTCTCCGTATATCTGTATGTAGTTTCTGTGATTGTCTCCATACCTTGTCTCTACTCTCCGTTTATTTGTCTGTAGTTCATGAGACTGTCTCCATACCTTGTCTCTACTCTCCGTTTATTTGTCTGTAGTTTATGAGACTGTCTCCATACCTTGTCTTTACTCTCCGTATATCTGCCTGTACTTTATGTGACTGTCTCCATACCTTCTCTCTATTCTCGGTATATCTGCCTGTAGTTTGTGTGACTGTCTCCACACCTTGTCTATACTCTCCGTATATCTGCCTGTACTTTATGTGACTGTCTCCATACCTTGTCTCTACTCTCTGTTTATTTGTCTGTACTTTATGAGACTGTCTCCATACCTTGTCGCTACTCTCCGTATATCTGTATCTAAATTCTGTGACTGTCTCCATACCTTGTCTCTACTCTCGATATATCTGTCTGTAGTTTGTGTGACTGTCTCCACACCTTGTCTTTACTCTCCGTATATCTGCCTGTAGTTTGTGTGACTGTCTCCATACCTTGTCTTTACTCTCCGTATATCTGTCTGTAGTTTATGTGACTGTCTCCATACCTTGTCTCTACTCTCCGTTTATTTGTCTGTAGTTCATGAGACTGTCTCCATACCTTGTCTCTACTCTCCGTTTATTTGTCTGTAGTTTATGAGATTGTCTCCATACCTTGTGTTTACTCTCCGTATATCTGCCTGTACTTTATGTGACTGTCTCCATACCTTGTCTCTACTCTCTGTTTATTTGTCTGTAGTTTATGAGACTGTCTCCATACCTTGTCGCCACTCTCCGTATATCTGCCTGTACTTTATGTGACTGTCTCCATACCTTGTCTCTACTCTCCGTTTATTTGTCTGTAGGTTATGAGAATGTCTCCATACCTTGTCGCTCCTCTCCGTATATCTGTATGTAAATTCTGTGACTGTCTCCATACCTTGTTTCTACTCTCGATACATCTGTCTGTAGTTTCTGTGACTGTCTCCATACCTTCTCTCTACTGTCCGTATATCTGTCTGTAGTGTGTGAGACTGTCTCCACACCTTGTCTCTTCTCTCCGTAAATCTGTCTGTAGTTTATGAGACTGTCTGCATACCTTGTCTCTACTCTCCGTATATCTGTATGTAGTTTCTGTGATTGTCTCCATACCTTGTCTCTACTCTCCGTTTATTTGTCTGTAGTTCATGAGACTGTCTCCATAGCTTGTCTCTACTCTCCGTTTATTTGTCTGTAGTTTATGAGACTGTCTCCATACCTTGTCTTTACTCTCCGTATATCTGCCTGTACTTTATGTGACTGTCTCCATACCTTCTCTCTATTCTCGGTATATCTGCCTGTAGTTTGTGTGACTGTCTCCACACCTTGTCTATACTCTCCGTATATCTGCCTGTACTTTATGTTACTGTCTCCATACCTTGTCTCTACTCTCTGTTTATTTGTCTGTACTTTATGAGACTGTCTCCATACCTTGTCGCTACTCTCCGTATATCTGTATCTAAATTCTGTGACTGTCTCCATACCTTGTCTCTACTCTCGATATATCTGTCTGTAGTTTATGAGACTGTCTCCATACCTTGATTCTACTCTCCGTATATCTGGCTGTAGTTTGTGTGACTGTCTCCACACCTTGTCTCTTCTCTCCGTATATCTGTCTGTAGTTTATGAGACTGTCTCCATACCTTGTCTCTACTCTCCGTATATCTGCCTCTAACTTGTGTGACTGTCTCCACACTTTGCCTCTACTCTCCGCATATCTGTCTGTAGTTTTGTGTGGCTGTCTTCACACCTTGTCTGTTCTCTCCGTATATCTGTCTGTAGTGTGTGAGACTGTCTCCACACCTTGTCTCTTCTCTCCGTATATCTGTCTCTAGTTTTTGAGACTGTCTCCATACCTTGTCGCTACTCTCCATATATCTGTATGTAGTTTATGAGACTGTCTCCATACCTTGATTCTACTCTCCGTATTTCTGCCTGTAGTCTGTGTGACTGTCTCCACACCTTGTCTATACTCTCCGTATATCTGTCTGTAGTTTATGAGACTGTCTCCATACCTTGTCTCTACTTTCCGTTTATTTGTCTGTAGTTTATGAGACTGTCTCCATACCTTGTCTCTACTCTCTGTTTATTTGTCTGCAGTTTATTAGACTGTCTCCATACCTTGTCTTTACTCTCCGTATATCTGCCTGTACTTTATGTGACTATCTCCATACCTTGTCTCTTCTCTCCGTATATCTGTCTGTAGTTTTGTGTGGCTGTCTTCACACCTTGTCTCTTCCCTCCGTATATCTGTGTGTAGTGTGTGAGACTGTATCCATACCTTGATTCTACTCTCCGTATATCTGCCTGTAGTTTGTGTGACTGTCTCCATACCGTGTCTCTACTCTCCGCATATCTGCCTGTAGTTTGTGTGACTGTCTCCACACCTTGCCTCTACTCTCCACATATGTGTCTGTCGTTTTGTGTGGCTGTCTTCACACCTTGTCTCTTCTCTCCGTATATCTGTCTGTAGTGTGTGAGAATGTCTTAACGTCTTCTCTCTTCTCTCCGTATATCTGCCTGTAGTTGGTGTGACTGTCTCCACACCTTGTCTCTACTCTCCTTATATCTGTCTGTAGTTTATGAGACTGTCTCCATACCTTCTCTCTACTTTCCCTATATCTGCCTGTAGTTTGTGTGACTGTCTCCACACCTTGTCTTTACTCTCCGTATATCTGCCTGTAGTTTGTGTGACTGTCTCCATACCTTGTCTTTACTCTCCGTATATCTGTCTGTAGTTTATGTGACTGTCTCCATACCTTGTCTCTACTCTCCGTTTATTTGTCTGTAGTTCATGAGACTGTCTCCATACCTTGTCTCTACTCTCCGTTTATTTGTCTGTAGTTTATGAGACTGTCTCCTTACCTTGTCTTTACTCTCCGTATATCTGCCTGTACTTTATGTGACTGTCTCCATACCTTGTCTCTACTCTCTGTTTATTTGTCTGTAGTTTATGAGACTGTCTCCATACCTTGTCGCCACTCTCCGTATATCTGCCTGTACTTTATGTGACTGTCTCCATACCTTGTCTCTACTCTCCGTTTATTTGTCTGTAGGTTATGAGAATGTCTCCATACCTTGTCGCTACTCTCCGTATATCTGTATGTAAATTCTGTGACTGTCTCCATACCTTGTCTCTACTCTCAATACATCTGTCTGTAGTTTCTGTGACTACCTCCATACCTTCTCTCTACTCTCCGTATATCTGTCTGTAGTTTATGAGACTGTCTGCATACCTTGTCTCTACTCTCCGTATATCTGTATGTAGTTTCTGTGATTGTCTGCATACCTTGATTCTACTCTCCGTATATCTGCCTGTCGTTTGTGTGACTGTCTCCACTCCTTGTCTCTACTCTCCGTATATCTATCTGTAGTTTATGAGACTGTCTCCATACCTTGTCTCTACTCTCCGCATATCTGTCTGTAGTTTTGTGTGGCTGTCTTCACACCTTGTCCCTTCTCTTCGTATATCTGTCTGTAGTGTGTGAGACTGTCTCCACACCTTGTCTCTTCTCTCCGTATATCTGTCTCTAGTTTTTGAGACTGTCTCCATACCTTGTCGCTACTCTCCGTATATCTGTATGTAGTTTATGAGACTGTCTCCATACCTTGATTCTACTCTCCGTATTTCTGCCTGTAGTTTATGTGACTGTCTCCACACCTTGTCTATACTCTCCGTATATCTATCTGTAGTTTATGAGACTTTCTCCATACCTTGTCTCTACTTTCCGTTTATTTGTCTGTAGTTTATGAGACTGTCTCCATACCTTGTCTCTACTCTCTGTTTATTTGTCTGTAGTTTATGAGACTGTCACCATACCTTGTCTTTACTCTCCGTATATCTGCCTGTACTTTATGTGACTATGTCCATACCTTGTCTCTTCTCTCCGTATATCTGTCTGTAGTTTTGTGTGGCTGTCTTCACACCTTGTCTTTACTCTCCGTATATCTGTCTGTAGTTTATGTGATTGTCTCCATACCTTGTCTCTACTCTCCGTTTATTTGTCTGTAGTTCATGAGACTGTCTCCATACCTTGTCTCTACTCTCCGTTTATTTGTCTGTAGTTTATGAGGCTGTCTCCATACCTTGTCTTTACTCTCCGTATATCTGCCTGTACTTTATGTGACTGTCTCCATACCTTGTCTCTACTCTCTGTTTACTTGTCTGTAGTTTATGAGACTGTCTCCATACCTTGTCGCTACTCTCCGTATATCTGCCTGTACTTTATGTGACTGTCTCCATACCTTGTCTCTACTCTCCGTTTATTTGTCTGTAGTTTATGAGAATGTCTCCATACCTTGTCGATACTCTCCGTATATCTGTATGTAAATTCTGTGACTGTCTCCATACCTTGTCTCTACTCTCGATACATCTGTCTGTAGTTTCTGTGGCTGTCTTCACACCTTGTCCCTTCTCTCCGTATATCTGTCTATAGTGTGTGAGGCTGTCTCCACACCTTGTCTCTTCTCTCCGTATATCTGTCTGTAGTTTATGAGACTGTATCCATACCTTGATTCTACTCTCCGTATATCTGCCTGTAGTTTGTGTGACTGTCTCCATACCGTGTCTCTACTCTCCGCATATCTGCCTGTAGTTTGTGTGACTGTCTCCACACCTTGCCTCTACTCTCCACATATCTGTCTGTAGTTTTGTGTGGCTGTCTTCACACCTTGTATCTTCTCTTCGTATATCTGTCTGTAGTGTGTGAGACTGTCTCCACACCTTGTCTCTTCTCTCCGTATATCTGTCTCTAGTTTTTGAGACTGTCTCCATACCTTGTCGCTACTCTCCGTATATCTGTATGTAGTTTATGAGACTGTCTCCATACCTTGATTCTACTCTCCGTATTTCTGCCTGTAGTTTATGAGACTGTCTCCACACCCTGTCTATACTCTCCGTATATCTATATGTAGTTTATGAGACTTTCTCCATACCTTGTCTCTACTTTCCGTTTATTTGTCTGTAGTTTATGAGACTGTCTCCAGACCTTGTCTCTACTCTCTGTTTATTTGTCTGTAGTTTATGAGACTGTCACCATACCCTGTCTTTACTCTCCGTATATCTGCCTGTACTTTATGTGACTATATCCATACCTTGTCTCTTCTCTCGGTATTTCTGTCTGTAGTTTATGAGACTGTCTCCATACCTTCTCTCTATTCTCGGTATATCTGCCTGTAGTTTGTGTGACTGTCTCCACACCTTGTCTATACTCTCCGTATATCTGTCTGTAGTTTATGTGACTGTCTCCACACCTTGTCTCAACTCTCCGTTTATTTGTCTGTAGTTTATGAGAATGTCTCCATACCTTGTCGCTGCTCTCCGTATATTTGTATGTAAATTCTGTGACTGTCTCCATACCTTGTCTCTACTCTCGATACATCTGTCTGTAGTTTCTGTGACTGTCTCCATACCTTGTCTCTACTCTCCGTATATCTGTATGTAGTTTATGAGACTGTCTCCATACCTTGATTCTACTCTCCGTATTTCTGCCTGTAGTTTATGTGACTGTCTCCACACCTTGTCTATACTCTCCGTATATCTATCTGTAGTTTATGAGACTTTCTCCATACCTTGTCTCTACTTTCCGTTTATTTGTCTGTAGTTTATGAGACTGTCTCCATACCTTGTCTCTACTCTCTGTTTATTTGTCTGTAGTTTATGAGACTGTTACCATACCTTGCCTTTACTCTCCGTATATCTGCCTGTACTTTATGTGACTATCTCCATACCTTGTCTCTTCTCTCCGTATATCTGTCTGTAGTTTTGTGTGGCTGTCTTCACACCTTGTCCCTTCTCTCCGTATATCTGTCTGTAGTGTGTGAGGCTGTCTCCACACCTTGTCTCTTCTCTCCGTATATCTGTCTGTAGTTTATGAGACTGTATCCATACCTTGATTCTACTCTCCGTATATCTGCCTGTAGTTTGTGTGACTGTCTCCATACCGTGTCTCTACTCTCCGCATATCTGCCAGTAGTTTGTGTGACTGTCTCCACACCTTGCCTCTACTCTCCACATATCTGTCTGTCGTTTTGTTTGGCTGTCTTCACACCTTGTCTCTTCTCTCCGTATATCTGTCTGTAGTGTGTGAGACTGTCTGAACGCCTTGTCTCTTCTCTCCGTATATCTGCCTGTAGTTGGTGTGACTGTCTCCACACCTTGTCTAAACTCTCCTTATATCTGTCTGTAGTTTATGAGACTGTCTCCATACCTTCTCTCTACTTTCCCTATATCTGCCTGTAGTTTGTGTGACTGTCTCCACACCTTGTCTTTACTCTCCGTATATCTGTCTGTAGTTTATGTGACTGTCTCCATACCTTGTCTCTACTCTCCGTTTATTTGTCTGTAGTTCATGAGACTGTCTCCATACCTTGTCTTTACTCTCCGTATATCTGCCTGTACTTTATGTGACTGTCTCCATACCTTGTCTCTACTCTCTGTTTATTCGTCTGTAGTTTATGAGACTGTCTCCATACCTTGTCGCTACTCTCCGTATATCTGTATGTAAATTCTGTGACTGTCTCCATACCTTGTCTCTACTCTCGATACATCTGTCTGTAGTTTCTGTGACTGTCTCCATACCTTCTCTCTAGTCTCCGTATATCTGTCTGTAGTGTGTGAGACTGTCTCCACACCTTGTCTCTTCTCTCCGTATATCTGTCTGTAGTTTATGAGACTGTCTGCATTCCTTGTCTCTACTCTCCGTATATCTGTATGTAGTTTCTGTGATTGTCTCCATACCTTCTCTCTACTCTCCGTATATCTGTCTGTAGTTTATTAGACTGTCTCCATACCTTGATTTTACTCTCCGTATATCTGCCTGTAGTTTGTGTGACTGTCTCCACACCTTGTCTCTACTCTCCGTATATCTATCTGTAGTTTATGAGACTGTCTCCATACCTTGTCTCTACTCTCCGCATATCTGTCTGTAGTTTTGTGTGGCTGTCTTCACACCTTGTCTCTTCTCTTCGTATATCTGTCTGTAGTGTGTGAGACTGTCTCCACACCTTGTCTCTTCTTTCCGTATATCTGTCTCTAGTTTTTGAGACTGTCTCCATACCTTGTCGCTACTCTCCGTATATCTGTATGTAGTTTATGAGACTGTCTCCATACCTTGATTCTACTCTCCGTATTTCTGCCTGTAGTTTATGTGACTGTCTCCACACCTTGTCTATACTCTCTGTATATCTATCTGTAGTTTATGAGTCTTTCTCCATACCTTGTCTCTACTTTCCGTTTATTTGTCTGTAGTTTATGAGACTGTCTCCATACCTTGTCTCTACTCTCTGTTTATTTGTCTGTAGTTTATGAGACTGTCACCATACCGTGTCTTTACTCTCCGTATATCTGCCTGTACTTTATGTGACTATATCCATACCTTGTCTCTTCTCTCCGTATATCTGTCTGTAGTTTATGAGACTGTCTCCATACCTTCTCTCTATTCTCGGTATATCTGCCTGTAGTTTGTGTGACTGTCTCCACACCTTGTCTATACTCCCCGTATATCTGTCTGTAGTTTATGTGACTGTCTCCATACCTTGTCTCTACTTTCTCTTTATTGGTCTGTAGTTTATGAGACTGTCTCCATACCTTGTCTTTACTCTCCGTATATCTGTCTGTAGTTTGTGTGACTGTCTCCATAACTTGTCTCTACTCTCCGTATATCTGCCTGTAGTTTATGTGACTGTCTCCATACCTTGTTTCTACTCTCCGTATATCTGTATGTAGTTTGTGCGACTGTCTTAACACCTTGTTTCTATTATCTGCAGATTTGTCTGTCAGTTTGACACTATAACAGTTACTCTAATTAAACTAGTACCTGTCCGGTTGTTCTTCCATTTTCTTTAAAGTAGATAAGAAACAATATTGTCATTGTACTGTTTTCTGAGTTTTCATTTGAACGTTACTATTGATACATTTATGTATTAAATTTGCTATTCAATTTGAAAGAGACATGTAGTTAACGAATTTGCTGTATATCTTTTGTAACCTCCTGCTTTGAGATCAGACATCCATTGTTATTTGATACAATAACCATATAGAGAGATAGATGGCTGTACTTTCTGTATAAGCATAACATTAATACATTTATCAAATCATTTATACCCGATTTCAATAATGGCAGCACTTTCTCTTGACTTTAAATACCTTTGCGAGTCACCACGTTGACTAAACATTTTTTTCTTTAAAATGTTTACTCTGTATGTAACGCCATATGAGTGGGAAACAAACCTAGAGTTTTCTCTTAATTTCATAATTTCTCTCTCTCTCTCTCTCTCTCTCTCTCTCTCTCTCTCTGAGAAAGCTATGGAAAGTGTGTCTCGGTGTTCTTCTTTGTGTTTGCTTCTTTGCATTCAGACAATTGAAATCTTGTCTGGGTTATTTAACTGTTAAATGTAGACATAAGCCAAATCTAATTTTTCAATAGACTAGAATTAATATTTAATAGAACTGAGTTTAAATGATTTATGGATGAATTATGAAAATCGTGTGAACAAGCATGTTGTTGCCATTGTCAAAGAGAGGCTTGCGGATTTAGTACGTTTTCCATTCTGTAACGTGTATAACATTGATATTAAGAGATTCACAGAAAATTAAGAGATTTCCATTTAGCGTTCGTTCACTAATTATAAAGCATTTTTGTAATACATCCGTTGATAAAGTACCAAGTGTCTGAGGTAATCGATATGATCCCGCACACCACCATGTGTTTCCTTATAAACATATCGTCATCAAGGATATTCTCTTAGAACACAAAACCGGCAGTTACGCATTTGATATTTTGTATAATTGCGAACACCATGCACTTTGCTGAGTTAAGGAGGAAGGCGTTTTTGTTTTGAAAATGCTGCGTCCTTATTGGTGGTATTAAGTGTCAGCATAAGAGGGTCGCCGACAGATTACATTGATAGAATTCTAGGGGTGATATCAAAACAATAATGAGTACTAGTGAAATAATGAAAGTGCATTCATTTCTGTAAGTCCAATGTCACAATGCATAAAATGTTTAATCTTTGTCTGGGCCATAACTTTCTACCCATTGAATGGATCTGAATAATATTTCAAAGAATTGTTGCCGAGCACCCAGGAGTCTGTCATGTACTTGAGCAATCTGCACATTTTAAAGGTCAAAGTCACATTGCATATGACCTGTACATCTTTTCCGGGGGGTTATTTATGGCCATTTTCTGTTTTAGTCTGTATGTGAAATTTTGCTAGAATTGCTGAATTACTTTTATGGTTTTATAATATTCGTTAAGGAGTGCATTACTTTTTTATACTGAAATTCCCAAATTCTAAATAGCAAAGGCAATCCTCTAAACCTTTCTCGCCTCATTTTATATTGCACTCCTACGAGAAAACTACGTGTACTTTGCTAAAGTAAAGGAGGAAGGTGTTTGGTTTTGAAAATGCTTGTTCCTTATTGGTGGTATTAAGTGTCAGTATAAGAGGGTCGCCAACAGTCTACATTGATAGAATTCTAGGGGTGATATCAAAACAAGAATGAGTAACTAAGGAAATAATCAAAGACTATGCATAATATCAATTCAATCACTATCACTGCCTGAGTTTAACCAGGACACTTTTTATGAAGATTTGGCACTGGTTAGTTGCAAGCGTTCTATGAACCCTTCACAGCCTCCGTGATGAAATACAAATCTCTCTCTCTCTCTCTCTCTCTCTCTCTCTCTCTCAGCGCTTGGCTGCCGCGTGAACGTGCTTGACAGCCACGTTCGCTTGCTTACAACTTAAAACTTACATTAACATGTACATAGAGAAGAGGAGGAGAATCGATATATACATCGTCTATTTAAATATAAAAACATATGACTGTGTTCATGTAAGTAATTATTTAGAATGAAATAAAACCCTAACGAGTTAAGGGATGAGTTTTAAAAATATTGAATACAATTTTCGAACATTGAATTTAATGAAATTTATTCTTATTTTAAGATAATAATAATAATAATAATAATAATAATAATAATAATAATAATAATAATAATAATAATAATAATAATAATATCGATGATATTCATAATATTCATATATTATGAAAATAGCTATATTAAAAAAAAATAAATACATAAATAAAAATAAATACAATAATGACTCATAAATAAATAAACAAATACGAAATAAATACATAATTTAATTAATTAAAAATAAATAAATAAAATAGAATTAGAATGTTATTATCCTAGATTCTTTATAGTATAATCTGACGAAGTTTTTATCACGAATGCCTAAGTGCATGTCTACTTGGTAATTTCCATTATTAAATTACATATGAAACCCTTAGTGCGGGATATCATTTTAACATAACATTTATAATTAACACACGTATATATGACGGCATTTGCACTAATTTTAATTAGATCCCTTTCACTGCCTCCACCCGTACCACTGCATAGAGAATTACAAATGTAGGCATTTGAACGTGCGACTGGACCGAGTGCATGCGGGGATAAATTGCGTTAACGCGAATTTCCTCCCGCGTTAACGCACGGAGCGCGCGCGCGTCAGGTCAAGCAGTCCTAGCACGTGCGATAAAGCAGTCCCCGTTAACGTGCATGTTATGTTAGGACTGCACCCATCTGTACATACATGGTTCCACCCAACGCCCCATCCCCATCCTGGGGTTGGGGAGGGGGCTGTAGAGCTGACTTTGTGGAAAATGGCTTCATAATTTCTGTTTTCATAAACATGATTATTATCTATTCATGGTCTTTGCCAAACTCTGCTTCTTATGATTTTGTCCTGATCTGTTTCTTGTATAAGACCCCACCCCGGCAACACCCCTTTCCAAATAAATAAATAAATAAATAAAATAAAATAAAATGAAAATGAAAATTTGAAGATCATTTACCACTGTTTTGGCTTTATTCGCCGCATAAATGGCAATTTCTGTGTCTTACAACTGACAGACATCATAAAACAAAATATAACTTAGAATAGTGTGTCTGTCGACACGGCTGCTCCAGACAGTGGATAAATTCATAGTGCATAATATAGCATGGGTGATATTTTTTGACTTGACTTTTAATGTGCGACACAAATGCCCTAGCTGGCAACTAAGCTAGTGAAACAATATTGCCAGGGAACTAATACTTTCAAGAAGTTTTCTATGTTCAAGGGCAAAATTTCTATCAGAAATTGCCGGAACACACACATATTGACATGACCTGCATTTTCCCTTGATACATCTATATAGCCAATAACAATTTAATTCATCAAACCTTCAAAGACAAAATAAGCGGAAACTTTCATTTTAATAGTTTTTCTATGTCCAGGGGCAATCAGTCTGTCAGAAATCACCGGATCGCACCCAGTTTTGAACTACACTTGCATTTTTCTTGACGCTCACTCCTCCCAGGCACCTGGTCTCACCTCTGAATTTCAGGGGTCCGTGAATGTCCACTGTGGTTCATTGTTGTTAGTGCCATAATCATGTGACACCAGTTATTTTCGTATTTTACATGAACTTCATACTTATTCCCTTTGCGGTGTGGAGCTCGTAAAAACGTTCCCAGCGGAGGGTTTGACTTAAGTGTTATTATACCTTTTTTCCTGATGTTATGTGGCTTTGACACTTTCTACACAGTAATTGTTCACATTCATGTGTGTATACAGTTCTAGTTCTATTGTTTCGTCTGTGTGTAAAGGCATTCACGGCGGATGTGGCCAGTCAAACAGGAGACGCTCACTCCTCCCGGCCACCTGGTCTCACCTCTGAATTTCAGGGGTCCTTGAATGTCGTCTGTGGTACACTGTTGTTAGTGCCATAGTCATGTGACACCAGTTACAATTATTTTCGTATTTTATTTGATACATATGTATACCCAATATCAATTTAATCCATCAAATATTCAAAGCGAAAATATACAGAAACTCCATAATAACGGAAGGACGGAATAGGGTAACACCATATTAAAAAGATTTACAATTAAATTATTTTATATTTTGCCAATGTGTTTAAATGATCTCCTCCAAGAAAACTGCATAATGATGATG
Source organism: Pteria penguin (assembly GCA_035048485.1). NCBI lineage: Eukaryota > Metazoa > Mollusca > Bivalvia > Pterioida > Pteriidae > Pteria > Pteria penguin. The sequence continues at coordinate 17,160,488 of CM068589.1, forward strand.
ATAACGAGAAAAACTCTTTTTTTTTTCCAAAAATAATTGAATCGAATTTCATAACTCTATGGTGTGAACTGGACAAGAACGACAGTAATTTCCTATAATAAGAGAGACCACTCTTAGAAAATCCGTGTATTAATTTCAACAACAAAGTAATAACGTTCTCCTTAGATTTGATTCTGTAATTCTTTCAAAATTACAAAATTCTTAAATTTGGACAGGTGCTATATCCAGGCACGAGAGAGAGAGAGAGAGAGAGAGAGAGAGGGGGGGGGGTGGGCACTGAGAGGGAATGCATCGATATGTATAATGAAAAAGGTGTTAGATCCATGCATGAGAGAGAGAGAGGATGGGGCATCAAGAAAGAATGCATCGATATGTATGATGTATTAGGTGTTCGATCCAGACATGACAGAGAGAGAGAGAGAGAGAGAGAGAGAGAGAGAGAGAGAGAGAGAGAGAGGAGGGCAATGAGAGGGAATGAATCGATATATATTATGAAATAGGTGCTAGATCAAGGCATAACAGAGAGAGGGTGAAAAGATAGAGGGAGGGGGCATTGAGAGAGAATGCATGGATATGCCTGGTATAGTTGGTGTTAGATCCAGGCATGCATGAACGAGAGGGAGAGAGAGAAGGGAGTGAAGAGAAAGCGAGGGAGAGATTGTGTGAGTGTGTGTCTATATATGTGTGAAAGTGTATGTATGTGTAGATGTGTGTATCTAAGTGTGTGTTTCTAAATGTATTTCGTTATCAAGGTGTTATCTAGATGTCTTTGTTTTGTGTGCGTTTTATATTGATTGTTCATAATTAGTAATATCGATGTGGATGATGTAATAGATGTTGAAAGAGAGGCATAAAGGAGAGGGGATGGGGAAATAGAAGAAGGGAGCATTGTGTTATTCAGGCATGGAAGAGAGAGAGAGGGTGTGTGGGGGTGTGAGCACCTTCATCTGTGTGAAAGTGTTTGTGTATGTGTGTGGGGGAGGGTGAATCTAGCTTGTGTGGGTTTCTGCGTGTATTTGCATTATCTAATTCTGTTTGTATGTGTGTGTTTTGTATATTAATTCGATGATAATCATTAACATTTTATTATAAATTAAATACGTATGTATGATATAATAGGTGTTAAATTTAGGTATCAGAGAGCGAGAAAGAAAGGACGAGTGACAGAGTGTATGGTAGAGAGAGAGACAAAAACAGATAGAGAGAGGAATTGAAATGGGATGCATGGATATGTATGGTGCAATAGGTCTAAGATTCAGACAAGAGTTTAAGAGAGGGGTCTACATCAATATGTGTGAGGCAATTAAGTGTTCTAATAAAGCATGAGGCATGCAACAGAGAGACAGAGAGACAGACAGACAGACAGACAGACAGAAAAACAGACAGAAAAATAGAGAGAGTGAGACAGAGAGGCATTGAAAGGGAATACATAGATATGCATATGATGTAGTAGTCGTTAGATCCAGGCATGGTAAGAGATAAAGGTAAGGGTACATTGAGGGGGAATACATCGATACGTACGATGAAACAGGTGTTAGATCCAGGCATGAATGAAAGAGGACTGAGAAGATATAAGGAGGGGGCATTGAGAGAGAGTGCATGAGTATGTATGGTCTATTAGGTGTTAGATCCGGGCATGAAAGAAGGGGGAGGGAGAGACAAAATGTGGTGATTGAGAGAGAGAGAGAGAGAGAGAGAGAGAGAGAGAGAGAGAGAGCTTCGACTGTAATGATTCAGAAAAGAAATACCCTTTCTCGTAATTAACTTTGGCCGAAAACAGCCAGTGTCGATAACTTTTCAGACAACCAGGGATAAATCGCATCATATAATTCCACTCCACAGTTATAAGAGGAAAATACAGGAATGTTGAATATTTTTATTTTCCAGTCAGTCCAGTTTTCTTGTTTTGTGAGACAAGCTGTTGCATTTAAAAAAGGATCCGGATACTGCAATGTTATAGGTGCTCAGGTCGCCAGAGAAATCCCGTGTTCGACTCCCGTCAGTGTTTGGTCAGTGCCCCGTCTTTTGGATGAGACAGTAAAGCCGGAGTCATGAAAAAGACACCTAACTACATCGGGGGCGGGTGGGGGTATGTTGAATAGGTCTGAAAGTCTCTGCTTTACTATGTAAGCGAGAGGCCGCTTTCTTTCAAGTGTAAGGATCTAGGTGTGATGTAAAATAAGAATCAGACATTAAAAATGCCACACTTAAACTGCATTTAAAAGCGTACACAACGGAGCGGAGACATCCACATGTAAGTTCCTATCGTTAATTCTTCCTGACCTGCCTCTGGTAAGAAAACCTGCATTCCTTCCAGATTTCGTGTGGATCCCTGACGTGTCAGAAAACAAAATTTCCATTATGACGACCATTATGAGGATTATTTTGCTGCTGCTGCTGATAATGCTGCTGCTGATGATGATGTCGATGATGTTGATGAGAAAGATTAAATTTTTATTTATTTATTTATTTATTTTATTTATTTATTTATTTATTATTATTATTTTTTTTTTTTTGGTTCAAAATGAATTTAAAATGACGTCACCGATTTTATATAACAAGAGTGATCACTCTTAGACAATTCATGTATTGATTTCATCGAGGAAGTACTAGTATTCTTCCTTGGTTTGAGTTTTTGTCCTTCTCTATGTAAAGTCTTCATTATTCGCTGTGCCTGGCAATTAAGGATAGAAGATGAGTATGTTCCACGTTTTTCAGGAAAGCTATTTGTATGCACATTAATTATTACAAAATTGTTCAGGTGTAAGGAATCCCTAACCAATATCAATTCTACGGGAATTCAAAGATTTATTTATATAATTTTATCAAATTTTCTATTCTTCCACCTCTTGAATATTGACTTTGGAAATATTTATGACAATGTTACAAATATACGCACCCCAGTTGTTTTTTTTTTCATAACCATAATTAATATTAACTGATCATAATTAATACCAAATTAATATAAAACACAACACACAGAGATACGAACACACTAAGATAACACACATACATGTAGACACATCAAACTAATATAAAACACAACACACAGAGATACGAACACACTAAGATAACACACATATATGTAGACACATCAAACTAAATAGACATATACACACACTAACGCACGTACACACACACACACACACACACACACACACTCTCTCTCTCTCTCTCTCTCTCTCTCTCTCTCTCTCTCTCTCTCTCTTTTTCTGTGTCATCTGTAGAGATACTAGTAACAAATATATCCAGATATGCGGGCGTCATGTACGACCGTCTATACTGTATTTCCTTTTTCCCATAAAAGCATGCAGATAAGGATTACGGAATTAAATGGCAATACTTTTAATATGCATCACTATACTGTATTTGTCTAACATGTCGCCGTAAAATATACTACGTCATATATATGATGTGCGGGTCCAAAGATTTGATCCTGGTAACGTCGAGTTTTTAAATTTGTCAATTGCTCAGTTCTACATGGAGAAGAAGTTAAATGCCTAGCCTGATCATAAAGTAATTTGTATTTTCAAATCATATGAGAAGCAAACGGTTCAATACAATGACCTTTACCTGGTTCCTTGTTTTGTTGTTGTCATTGCCGAACTCCATGTCTTTGCCAAAGTGATATGACAATGTAATGTTGAGAATCCAAATTATTGTAATTAGGGTAATTTCAGGACAAATTGTTAATGTGTGTGTAGTATCTTAAGCGATAATCGTGCACCGAGAGTGCATTGGGAGAGAATGTTATGTCTAGTGTTATAGATGCTAGATCCAGGCATGAGAGAGATAGAGAGAGAGGGAGAGAGACAGAGAGAGGAAGGGGGAGGAGAAGGAAACCGACATCAATGATTCAAAAAGAAATACTCTTTGTCGTAATTAACTTCGGTCGAAAAAAAAAAAAATCGGAGAACACTTGCCCCTCCTCTTTCCAACTCCTTTTTCTCTGACAGTCAGTGTCTTTTAGTGTTCAGACCAGACCACCAGGGAATTATCGCAGCTAATATTACCTCTCCATCGTCAGACATGAAAAAGTAAGGAATATCGACTATTTTTATTTTACCACTCAGGCCAGTTTTCTTCTTTGTGAGACCAGCTTTTGCATTTAAAAAGGAACCGGGGTAGCTCAATCGGTTAGGTTTATGGCTCATGGCAGAGAGGTCCTGCGTTCCATTCCCGCCAGCATCTCTTTGGTGCGCTGTCTTTTGGATGAGACAGTAAAAGATACCTGTTTCGTATGGGTCCAAATACCTCCACACCCATACATAACATCACACACACATACACACACACACACACACACACACACACACACACACACGCTGATATCACTGGTGATAAAATCACTTTGACCTTGGGGGAAAATCCTAATTTAAGGTCAAATAACACTGTGCATCCCAGAAAGGATCTAAACTTTGTGGGGTGGCTATAAATCAAGATTCCTTTTTTGCAGTTAGATTCATGGGAGAGGGTCATCCAGATTTGGATGAAATTAGATTCCTACAAATGCTACTGTTTTCAGCCTGATCTGTGAAGTGGTGGATTCATAGTGGGGTTATATATGCTAAAGAACATATTTTCGTTCGAGAAATTTCTTCAGACTGGTTGCATAGATCAACATACTGAATGAAACTGAGTGATCAAGAAGGTCCCTTGGACTTTCCCCAAGCAGTCAGTCGTTATTATAGGCAAATTCTGTTCAACTGAGCGATTAAGATCCACTTTGGTCTCTTCTTGATGACATTTGAGGAAAACAAGAAGAATTCAATATTTGCGTATGTTTTTTGTCCTGGACTACAATTATTGTATGAAGAGCATCCTCGAGCGACTCATGACAAATTGCATTGGGGATCACATGGGTGAATATAGAGAAGCAGATTTACATTTAACATTTCGCCGTTGTCAACACATACTTAGCAAATGAATGTTTACACATTTTTGTTTCAAGCAGTCAATTGTTTATCAATGTGCAATTTTTACTGAGAGAGGTGATATACACCTTTTCGTCCTCCCACTAGATTTGCTCTACGAACTAAAACCCGGTTTAAATTGTTCGTGTTTGTAATAAGATCAAGTCATTTATTATAAACACGGAAGAATTGATACTGACTTTAATAAATGAATGCCCATGTCAAATAAGGATATAGAGAATCAGTAAATGAGCTTAAAATATCGAAATATGAGTAAATGATTTTTATATGTCAGTCTGAATTCGGGGCTTGTTAATTTATGATGTTGTCGGTCTGGTGTCTGTATTTAGTCAGCATAGTGAAGATTTTTAGGGTTTTAACTTTTACCATAGATTTAAAAAAATATTTCAGAGAATTATATACCAGAACCAAAACTGTGTCATAACATTGAACCAACGTCATATTCCCAAGGTCAAGTTCACAATGCATATACTACGAGGGATGTTCCGAAATTATTGTTACTTTGGCGATTTCTTTTTGATAGAAGTAATTGTGATCATTTTACTTTGCCCTGTCCTTCGAAGTACTCCCCCTCTGCATTTATGCATCGTTTCAACCGATCAATCCACTTTTGGAAACAGTTTTCGTACTCTTGAATTGGTATACTCATAAGATACTGGTGAATGGCAGAGCCAAGGGCATTTCTTGATTTATATTTTTTTCCAGATAGGTGAAATTTTAGTTTGGGGAACAGGAAAAAGTCACAGGGGGCCAAGTCTGGTGAAAATGCAGAGTGGGGGAGGACAGTGACTGATTGGACCCTTGTTATCAAGGAATATGACATACAAAACCTTCCTCACGGTGCGTATTCTTTTAGCAATGCTAGGGCGCCTGGCGTTTTTGTTTGCCCAGATTCTATTAGAGCATTTTCTTTTGGGCTCGAAAAAATACACCCATGTTTCATCACCTGTGACCAAATTATCAAAAGCCTTTTTGCTGTATTTTGGGTATTTCTTCAATAAGGATTTGGCCTTGTCAACCCGGGACCTCTTTTGTTCGTCAGTTAGTAAATGGGGTATCCACCTGGCATTGATCTTGCCCAGCTTAAGATGTTTCTTTAAAATACAGTGAATATGTGCTAAAGACAAGCTTGTCATTTTAGCTAACTGCCTGACAGTGTACCTTTCATCTTTTTCAAGGATTTGCCGAATTCGTTCAATGTTATGCTTTGTTGTTGTTGTTGCGGGACGACCTGTGTGAGCAGCATCTTTCAGCTGCTGGTGTCCCGACTTAAATCGAGCAACCCACCTACAAATAGTCATATATCACATTTGACCCTTCCCATAAATATCACACACCTCACGATGAATATCTACCGCCTTTAAGCCAAGTAGAGACCTACCTTTGATATAGGCCCTAATTTCAATTACGTTTTCAGCTCTCTTGCCAACCATATTTATATCGAGTGTAACGAGTACGCTACAAAACAATGTACACAGCACCAAGGTCAGTGTAATTGTGAGCGAGAAATTTACCTATACCACGCTTCAGATATCACGCTATCGCCATGAGGTAGTTTTAAGCTTATTTAGCACTATTTCCACGAGATATTGCGCAAGTAACAATAATTTCGGAACACCCCTCGTACATGCATGTTACTCTTTGTCCACGCCATATTTTTCACCCTTTGCATAGATCTGAAGAATATTTCATAGAATTGTTACCCAGGACACAAGGGTGTGCCTTGATCATGAACCAACGGTATATTTGCCAGGTCAACGTCAAAATGCTTATGTTTGCCGCCTCAATGTGTTTTTGTTAAACAAATAAAATTGGTGTGAATCTTTATCTGGACCATAACACGTTATCCATTGCATGTCATCACCATATAAGGAAATTTATCTTGCATAATGTAAAACAAAAACTGAATAATAGTATCTGAGCTTTATTTCCTAGATTATAATTATATGAGTCACCTGTCGTTTCTTCCCAGTTGTATAAAAAAATCTCGCATTCCACACAAACTTCATTGAACAGGAAGAAGAAAGAGACATGGCCGAGATGGGCAGTTGTATTTATCAACTGATAGTATTAAAACTCATCTGTGCATTTTATTTTATATTACCACACGTGCAAAGTAAGTACATGCATATGGTTATTTTGAGATAGTTCTTATCAATAATTTAAGACAATGGAATATATAGTATTTGTATTAAATCACAACTTCTTTTTCTCCGAAGGTGAAGATTTATTGCGTTAAAGATGACTTTTCTCCTTTGACCTTTTCAATTTTTTGAGAGAAGCAGTACTCTTCATATTTAAAGTTTGTATGAAAAGATGTGTTCTGGACAATGTAATTTAATCAATCTGAAAGAATTCCCGTATTCTCATGATAAAGGAAAATAATACATTTACTGTAAAACGATACAGAAACGAAATATTGATGAAATAATTGTACAGAGTATAGAGTGATCAAGTTAGTCTTTTAAAGATCTATAATCAATAAGCGTTGGAAAATACACAACAAAAATTATTCTGTTACGCATTCTAGATTTTTAATTTTATCAGTTTTGGCAAGTGATTTTATTTTCCCATCCTCAGCGGCATTAAAGTATAACAGAAGAAAAGTGTCCCTTATCATGACTAAGGCATTTCTGCCTAATATTGCCGCATAGGCTTCATTCTATGTTTATCAATATTTGTCTTAGGTTTACACAGAACATTGATTCTCTATGTTTATCACTATTTGTCTGCAGTTTCCATAGATCATATATTCTCTATGTTTATCACTATTTATCTGCGGTTTACACAGATCATACATTCTCTATGTTTATCACTATTTATCTGAGGTTTACACAGATCATTCATCCTCTATGTTTATCACTATTTATCTGCGGTTTACACGGATCATACATTCTCTATGTTTATCAATATTTGTCTTAGGTTTACAGAGAACATTAATTCTCTATGTTTATCACTATTTGTCTGCAGTTTCCACAGATCATATATTCTCTATGTTTATCACTATTTATCTGCGGTTTACACAGATCATACATTCTCTATGTTTATCACTATTTATCTGAGGTTTACACAGATCATTCATTCTCTATGTTTATCACTATTTATCTGCGGTTTACACGGATCATACATTCTCTATGTTTATCACTATTTGTCTTCCGGTTACACAGATATTACATTCTCTATATTTATCACTATTTATCTGCGGTTTACACAGATCATATATTCTCTATGTTTATCACTATTTATCTGCAGTTTACACAGGTCATACATTCTCTACGTTTATCACTATTTGTCTGCAGTTTACACAGATCATTCATTCTCTAAGTTTATCACTATTTATCTGCGGTTTCCACAGATCATACATTCTCTATGTTTATCACTATTTGTCTGCGGTTTACACAGATCTTACTTTCTTTATGTTTATCACTATTTATCTGAGGTTTACACAGATCATTCATTCTCTATGTTTATCACTATTTATCTGCAGTTTACACAGATCATTCATTCTCTATGTTTATCACTATTTATCTGCAGTTTACACAGATCATTCATTCTCTATGTTTATCACCATTAATCTGCGGTTTACACAGATCATTCATTCTCTATGTTTATCATTTTTTGTCTGCGGTTTACACAGATCATTCATTCCCTATGTTTATCACTATTTGTCTGCGGTTTACACAGATCATTCCTTCTCTATGTTTTTCACTATTTGTCTGCGGTTTACACAGATCATTCATTTTCTATGTTTATCACTATCAATCTGCCGCTTACACAGATCATACATTCTCTATGTTTATCACTATTTGTCTGCGGATCTGCAGATAACACAGATCATACATTCTCTATGTTTATTAGTATTTGTCTGCTGTTTCCACAGATCTTACTTTGTTTATGTTTATCACTTTTTGTCTGCGGTTTACACAGATCATACATTCTATATGTTTATCACTATTTTTCTGCGGTTTACACAGATCATATGTTCCCTTTGTTTATCAGTATTTCTCTGCGGTTTACACAGATCATTCATTCTCTTTGTTTATCACTATTTGTCTGCGGTTTACACAGATCATTCATTGTCTTTGTTTATCACTATTTTTCTGAGGTTTACACAGATCATATGTTCCCTTTGTTTATCAGTATTTGTCTGCTCTTTACGGAAATCATTCATTCTCTTCGTTTATCACTATTTGTCTGCGGTTTACACAGATCATGCATTGTCTTTGTTTATCACTATTTCTCTGCGGTTTACACAAATCATATATTCTCAATGTTTATCACTATTTGTCTGCATTTTACACAGATCATACATTCTCTCTGTTTATCACTATTTGTCTGCGGTTTACACAGATCATTCATTGTCTTTGTTTATCACTTTTTGTCTGCGGTTTCCACAGATCTTACTTTCTTTATGTTTATCACTATTTGTCTGCGGTTTACACAGATCATACATTCTCTATGTTTATCACTATTTTTCTGCGGTTTACACAGATCATATATTCTCTTTGTTTATCACTATTTGTCTGCGGTTTACACAGAGCATTCGTTCTCTATGTTTATCACTATTTGTCTGCGGTTTACACAGATCAGTCGTTCTCTTTGTTTATCACGATTAATCTGCGGTTTACAGAGATCATACATTCTCTATGTTTATCACTATTTGTCTGCGGTTTACACAGATCATATGTTCTCTTTGTTTATCAATATTTGTCTGCGGTTTACACAAATTATATATTCTCTATGTTTATCACTATTTGTCTGCAGTTTACACAGATCATTCGTTCTCTTTGTTTATCATTATTTGTCTGCGGTTTACACAGATCATACATTCTCAATATTTATCACTATTTGTCTGCGGTTTCTACAAATCACTCATTATCTATGTTTATCACTATTTGTCTGTGGTTTACACAGATCATTCATTCTCTATGTTTATCACTATTTGTCTGCGGTTTACACAGATCATTCATTCTCTTTGTTTATCACTATTTGTATGCGGTTTACAGAGATCATTCATTGTCTTTGTTTATCACTTTTTGTATGCGGTTTACACAGATCATTCATTGTCTTTGTTTATCACTTTTTGTATGCGGTTTACACAGATCATTCGTTCTGTATGTTTATCACTATTTGTCAGCGGTTTACACAGATCATACATTCTCTATGTTTATCACTATTTTTCTGAGGTTTACACAGATCATTCGTTCTCTTTGTTTATCACTATTTGACTGTGGTTTACACAGATCATTCATTCTCTATGTTTATCACTGTCTGCGCTTTACACAGATCATTCATTCTCTTTGTTTATCACTATTTGTATGCGGTTTACACAGATCATATATTCTCTATGTTTATCACTTTGTTTCTGCGGTTTAAACAGATCATATGTTGTCTTTGTTTATCAATATTTGTCTTAGGTTTACACAGATCATTCATTCTCTATGTTTATCACTATTTGTCTGCGGTTTACACAGATCATTCATTCTCTATGTTTATCACTATTTGTCTGCGGTTTACACAGATCATTCATTCTCTTTGTTTATCACTATTTGTCTGCGGTTTACACAAATTATATATTCTCTATGTTTATCACTATTTGTCTGCAGTTTACACAGATCATTCGTTCTCTTTGTTTATCATTATTTGTCTGCGGTTTACACAGATCATACATTCTCAATATTTATTACTATTTGTCTGCGGTTTCTACAAATCACTCATTATCTATGTTTATCACTATTTGTCTGTGGTTTACACAGATCATTCATTCTCTATGTTTATCACTATTTGTCTGCGGTTTACACAGATCATTCATTCTCCTTGTTTATCACTATTTGTATGCGGTTTACAGAGATCATTCATTGTCTTTGTTTATCACTTTTTGTATGCGGTTTACACAGATCATTCGTTCTGTATGTTTATCACTATTTGTCTGCGGTTTACACAGATCATACATTCTCTATGTTTATCACTATTTTTCTGCGGTTTACACAGATCATTCGTTCTCTTTGTTTATCACTATTTGTCTGCGGTTTACACAGATCATTCATTCTCTATGTTTATCACTATTTGTCTGCGGTTTACACAGATCATTCATTCTCTTTGTTTATCACTATTTGTATGCGGTTTACACAGATCATTCATTGTCTTTGATTATCACTATTTGTATGCGGTTTACACAGATCATTCGTAATCTTTGTTTATCGCATTTTTGTATGCGGTTTACACGGATCATTCATTCTCTTTGTTTATCACTATTTGTCTGCGGTTTACACAGATCATACATTCTCTATGTTTATTACTATTTTTCTGCGGTTTACACAGATCACATGTTCTCTATGTTTATCACTATTTGTCTGCGGTTTACACAGATCATTCGTTCTCTTTGTTTATCATTATTTGTCTGCGGTTTACACAGATCATTCATTCTCTATGCTGATCACTATTTCTCTGCGGTGTACACATATCATTCATTGTCTTTGTTTATCAATATTTGTCTGCGGTTTACACAGATCATTCATTCTATTTGTTCATTGCTTTTTTGTATGCGGTTTACACAGATCATTCCTTCCATTTGTTTATCACTATTTGTCTGCGGTTTACACAGATCATTTATTCTCTAGGTTTATCACTATTTGTCTGCGGTTTACAAGGACTATTCGTTTTCTATGTTTATCACTAAATATCTGCTGTTTCCAAAGATCTTACTTTCTTTATGTTTATCACTATTTGTCTACGGTTTACACAGAGCATACATTCTCTATGTGTATCACTATTTGTCTGCGGTTTACAAGGACCATTCGTTTTCTATGTTTATCACTAAATATCTGCTGTTTCCACACATCTTACTTTCTCTATGTTTATCACTATTTGTCTGCGATTTACACAGATCATACATTTGGTATAGTCTATTACTTAAAATATTAGGAGATAGATAAGGTGAAGTTGTATGTATATATTGTTGAAAAGAACGGGGGTTAAATACGGAATGCGGAAGCTGTGTCTTTTTCCTTGATTTGACGTTATGTTGTTTTTGTAACATTTTAAATGTGTATATCCCTTTAGATGTACTAAAGATATTAGCTTTGTTGAACATTGTCTTAATATGATAGGAAACCCCCCCATCCGAGATATACTCAGTAAATTGCAACATGGTGTTTACACATTTAATGACCGAAAATACGTTCAAAAATTAAATGCACTATATAAGTATTTTATCAATATATATATCAGTGGTAAAGATAAAGGCAGAAAATTCAATGCGTAAATGTTTAAAAAAAAAACTAACTAAATAACTGTCCTAAACGTAAATCTCAAAGAACTTATCTAGGGATTAATTTGTGCATGTACTCCTTAATTATACTCCCGCGAACAAAGTTTTTGTTGTATAGAATCACCCTATCCATCTGCCAATCTTTCCGTCCGGTTAAGAACTTATGTAGGCAGATTTCTCTTACAATATAGGAGTTATGACTGTCATATTTTACACACACACACACACACACACACACACACACACACACACACACAGAGAGAGAGAGAGAGAGAGAGAGAGAGAGAGAGACACGCACTCACAGATAAACACATCCACCATAACAAGTGCTATATTTTGACACCAAAACATACGACCTAGTGACAGTTTAATTGATAGGGCTTTCATGTTTTACAAATACATTCTCCGTATCAAGTACTACATTTTCATACCAAGAAATTTGACGTAACGATTTGAACATTTGTCTTGCATTAATTATCTGGTTAAGAAAGCATTATGTATGATATTTTTTTCACTGACACCTCTTGAAGAGTAAGGGTTAGGGTTTTAATATTCAGTACAAATGTATATTCTGACCTTGACTTAGACTCAATGTTCTTAGACCTAGACTCTTTGATGTAGTTTGCTGTTATTTAACTTTGCTGTCGAGGGGATATTTGTCCCAATAGGACATTTCTAGTTACAGATTAATATACAAACTTTTGACACAGTAAATTAGAAGAATATATTTCGGGTCAGAACAGAAGCACTGAAAGCTGGGAAAGTGATATTTTTCGGGAACGATATGCCAACCAGCGATGAAGTCCACCCAGTAGTAACATAAAATATCAAAACATATACACGTGTGTATATTTAGTGCACACAGGCTCATTTTAACAACTACGCCAATCTGGTGAACATCAAGGTTGAAATTGATGACTTCAAAAGTGCATTTATACTTTTCCTCTATCAAGATTTGTAAAGTTTGGTTATGATTCTAAAAATAGATACTGTTGATCTAACACATACAAGAAATAGTAAACATAATTTTACTGCAACTTTCTTTTTTTTTTTTTTTTTTTGAGATTTTCAAATTTCTCAAACTCCCTATTGAAATTAATGAAAACAGAAACACATATTCTCAGTCCAGAGATATATTATCATATACCGTAGTCGACGTCCCCGTGCAGAAAAAAGTTATGACACTGTAACCTGAAGTATTATCGATACAGCTTGGATACTTCACACATAGGTCCATGGCAAGAGATTTCATTCAATAACATGATTTTTGACGTTGTGGCCTGGACCTTGGACCTTGAATTAGTTCTGAAAACTTTAGCATGGGCTGTCTTTTGAACCAATAGGGGTATGGTTTAACACATCACACGTAGGTTTCTCATGACAGGTGTTTTCATTTTGAAACCTTTTCTTTTGATCTTGTGACATTGACCTCGGACTTTGACCTATTTTTCAAACGCTTTCCCCTGGGCCATATTTTTGGAACCAATAATAGTAGGGTTTTGATAATTAACACATAGGTCCCTCATGTCAATATATTTCATTTCATACCACGACCCTTTACCTTGACCTTTGACCTATCGTTTAAAAACTTTTTCCTGTGCTATATCATTTGAACCAATAGTGGAAGGATTTGATATATCATATACATGTGTATATGCTTCTTATATCAAAAGCATTTTTTTTTCTTTCGAAAGAATACAGATAGGGGTTTCACATGTAGATTTATTGTGATTAAAACCTTCCAGTCATTATCTTTTGACGAAAACTTAGGACATTACCGTGAATAACGAGTAGGAAAATATTGATAATACATGCTAAGATATCCTTCTGACAATGCTCCGCTGGCGAGTTGTGTTGTCTTCTGCAGCTTTTTTTTCATGGCAATCATTTTTTGAATTTGCTGAGACTCTTTTCCAGGTTACTTGGACAGATAATTAATTAGTCTAAATTTTCATACATTTATATTAAGATTACTGTATATGGTGTAAATTTGTCTTTAACTTGCTTTCTTACATGCTGCTTATTCACAAGAATAACCCAGACGTTCATTGCGAAAGTAAAGATTCCTGTTCTGTTGTGACTGAAGATTAAGGACCAAATCAGTAATACAAGAGACATTGAAGGACTCTATTACGGGTTTTGTCTAGGTCCTTAACCTCATTCCCTGCAATTATTTGTGGAGATTACTGCTAGTAATGTAGTTTAAGGTTCTCATGACTGTTATCGATGCTCATTATCAGTAAAAACGGCATTTCTGTCCTATGTGATATTTTTGTAGCAATAAGAGAAGAAGTAATATACCTTTGATTTATTCTATGGCAGTTAAAGACAAATAGAATGATTAAGATTTGTTAACAGTCAAAGAACGCCTTTAAACATTTCAACTTGCATTGCATACTTTGCATTGCTATCCATTGTTTTATACGATTATACTAAAATAATATTTTTACTTTTTAGGTAAACCTACAGTGCCAACTATATCGCCTACATCTGCAACCGTAGGAGAAGACATGACTCTAACATGTACATCTTCCTCTACTTCAACCCCATTCTCTTATACCTGGACGGTGGATGATGGAACACCCTCTGATCGAAGATACCAGGTGTCAGGTAACAAACTGACAATCCGGACTGTACAGCGTAGTGATAAGGACCGAGTGTTCCAGTGTGTGGTCACAGACAATTATGGAAAATCATCTGACAGGAAAGATCTAACTATAGATGTTTTATGTACGTATACTAAATTTCGTTTTGTACTAACTAAACAAAACTCTTAACAAAAATTCTTAAGTTTATCCTCCCTATTCCTATGTGAAAATCAGAACGATATACTTTCGCAGATCGATTTATTGTACTGTGTTTATCGTTTATTGTCTTTAAGTATGCCATAATGCCTTCATATTTTTGAAGATTCAGAATACAAGCATATTCTCGTTTTATGTCTTACAATATTACTAAATAAAGAATATTTTAACATCATGTTAGCCGACGCAAAGAGATACGTAGATATTCTGAACTCATATCATAGCTATAAACCATAGATTAAATGATTTATAACCAGGATATAAACATTTTGAAAACTATAGTAATAATACATAAAAAGATATATAAAAGGCCTACATATTTGCGATTTCACACACACACAATTAATTGTACTGTGTTTATCGTTTATCAGTTTAGTTTACTTTAATTTGTACTAAACTATCACACAATATAAGCTGAGATGAAGGAGTCTCATACGAATGTACTGTGGAATTATGTTGAAATCAGTGACAAAACATTCCAAATAGACACTGATCGTTGACTATTGTTAGCCGACAGCTGTGAAAATTTCTTTTCCTCGCATCCGGTAAAAACTGAAATTTTGGTGTTCACCTTTCTAAATGGCAGTAGAGATTTACTCAACATTGTCAGTATCGATTGTTATATATGCACGATATCAGTAAAGTTGTCTCTTTTACACACTAAATATTGCTTTAAAAATCCATGATGACAATACAATCGACAACCTGAATCTCCTTAAAGGAACATGAGGTGTCATTATTAGACTTAATCTTTAAATAATGAAATTTGAAGAAGAAAACCGGGGCAATTATGATTGATTTAGCGATTTAGCAAAGTTGGTTTTTTTTGGGGGGGGGGTGTGTTTATCGAAACTTTGTAACTATGCTTTAATGTATGATTTTAAAGAGGTAAATTTACGTTTTCTGAAAACATTCACTTCCTATTGCATTAATGGAAGGATAACAAAATACAGACAATTTGAATCTTTGAAGTTTCACCGAACCTAACATCATGCTACTCTGCATTCCATAGTTTCTTCAAACTATCTCTGTATATCTCAATATATCCTGTTTGAGTAGCATTTAATTTCAAAATGAAAACATCTACAAATGACACTTTTACTGTTTTAAAGAATGCAGGAATGATACTGAACAAAGTCTAAATAAAAATGCTACTGAATGGAGTAAAACTTCACGAGTTCGAATTCACTGGATCCATGGTATATGTTCTGAGATATGGGTAGTTCGAGATATCCAAAATTTGACTTTAGGGCCATTATTGGAGAATATGTTCACAAATAATATATTCTTCTCAACAACAATCCAAGCAATTTAACCAATATTGGAACATATTTTTATCATTCTCAATAGTAAATGAAATGATAATCATAAATTCTATCCGAATAAACGTCTTCTCATTTTAGTGATAAAATCAGATAACATTGGTTAGTTTAACTAGTAGTTAACGTTTCGAAAAACTAGCCCCTGGTCTCACCTTTGAATTCCAGGATCTGCGAATATCTACGATAATACTTTTTTTCATTTATCGATTAAAAAGTTCTAAAGAAAAAGAAAAGGGTTGTAAGAATTATATTTTATTGCCTTCATCAAACAATGATTAACGCCATTTTGATCATGTGTTAGTCCTCAGTTCATTACACTAAAATGTATTTGGCCAAATAAAAGAAATATTGATGTCGTTTGCAGATAGTCCAAGACATGAGTTAAAAATGTTATAAATGAAAAATACGCTGAAATGAAATAAATTTTCATTCTTATCTTTACATCAGTACAGAATTATAGAACTTGATTATGATTATAGATGTTCCAGTAGTATCGATATCACCGAACACAGTAACACCAAAGGAAGGAGAGAGAAATCTACGTCTGACCTGCTCCGTGGATGACGCCAATCCTAGGGCTATATCAGGTTATATTTGGTACAATTATATATATCGTAACAACATTCTCTCACGACAGCAGACGTATACCATCACCAATGTGAACAGAAATCATGCTGGTGGATATCGCTGTAGAGCAGAGAACAGTGTCGGGTCTTCATTACCTGCATCTGTCACCGTTGATGTATTATGTAAGTCTATATAGTTAAGAGATAATACTATCAAGTTGAATGCTTGTCATGCAAAGGGATACACAGTGGTGTCCTGTTATCACTATTTGCGTCGGTCACATTGGTGACTATGCATGTCTATATGGTAAAGGTATAACACTGTCAAGGTGAATGTTTTTATGATGTTGCATACTGTTGTAGAAGAAGAAGCAGTACTCAGTCGCCATCTATATCTGTGTCGGTCACTTGAATACACAATGTAAGTATAAAAATTGATGATATAATACTGTCACGAAGACTACTGGCCTTACTTGTATGCAACCATTATAAACGAAGAAACAGTATTTGCAAGTCAACATTACAAATGTCCCTATCAACGATAATATGATGTGACGGTTAGAAGAGATATTTCTGTCTATTGCGCAACGAGAAACTGGTTCAATGATGGATCCTTATTGTTTAGATATCTTCAAATATCCCAGAGAATGATGTTGATATTGTGGTACTTTCAGATAAACCAGCTGTTAAGCTTATCGGGACACCCACCAGTATTATAACCGTTTCAGGACGAAAGTTGACGATTTCATGTCAAATTACAGAGGGTAACCCAAGGACTCCAGCATGGTACACATGGAAAAAACAAAACGTTGTTGTGTCACGTTCATCAACATATGTGATCAATAAAATCAGTAAACAGAATGGTGGAACGTATAGATGCTCAGCTACAAATACAGCAGGAACTTCAGATACAGTCAGCGTCTCAGTCAATGTACAATGTATGTCCTATAGAGACCATCAATACTTGTTTATGGAATTCAATATTTAACAGCAAGTAACATATCTTCCTCCTTTTTTTTGCATGTTATACTTTTCTGCTTTTATTATCGAAATTGAGCCAACGGTTAAGATAAGAAGACTTATCAAATTTCTCTTACATTTTATTTTTATATGGAATCTTGCATGTATGATACATAGGGTAATGAAATTCAGTTTTAGCTCACCCGAACTTAAAAATCAAGTGAGGTATTATCTTGGGCTTTGTCCGTCATTGTAAACATTTTTTACTTCTCGAAAATTGCCTGATAATTTTTTTATCAAACCTGATATACTTTTTGTCCTCGTACACCTTTATAAATATCGTGTTTCAATTCTGACGTCCGAATAGTTGAAGCCACATTACACAAAATCATGCCTAAAACCTGTGTACTACTACGTTGATGAAAAACAGATGCTTTATCAACATTTGTCTAGGACAGAGTGCCCGTTATCTATAATACACACTAACTGTTATGAAGAAATAGATTCTAAATACATTATGAAGATAAAATCTGTTTTAATATTATGCGCCATGTATAAGCATTTGTCCGCGCTGATCTAGATTGTTTGTTAGGACAAGTTTCACTGTCTACTTGTAGGATTTGTTTTGCAAAACATAAGTATATATGCTCTTATAATGATTTTAAGTTTGGAAAGGGAAATCGAGGAGAGATATTCTTACTATAAGTATATAATACACGTATTGGGAATGACAGATTTTTTCTCTTTTCGAGACATGAAGTACTCTCGCTTTTCTGTTGCTGCTTTTTGCCGTATACATCAAGGGATACTTTTCCTATATACATGCTACAATATCATGGAGCCGAGAGAATTAGAATGATTTAAAAAGTTGTATAGAAAGTTGTATTGTGTTGGTTGCGTTCTGAAATAAAAGTCTTGTCTGTTTTAGTAATTTCTTTGATTTATCCTTAAGATATATAACGTTTCTTTTTTTAATTTAATATAATGGGTTATGCTTTTACTGTGCAATATTTATCTTTTATTGGCATTCACTTAAAAAATAATAGGATAATTTTGTGAAAACTCAGTAAGGATGACGAAAAAGTTCCCAAAAATATTCCTGCTGTAAACAGATCTTTAGAAATGTAGAACCAGGACTGAATTTCATAACGTCATAGGGTACCGTCATTTGACAAAATCCTCCTTCACATTGGCTTCATAGATCTTCATTCACATGCTAATATTTATTGTAATTTTATTCTCCCCGATAGCAGAGAGTATAACCACAGTTCGCAGCAAAATCTTACCATTGCAATAGTCAGACTAGTACATTGACTTAGTCATGTGTATTGTAAAAAAGAAAGGAAAAATAAAATAACACACATTTCCACAGGAAGTACTAGCATCAGTTGAAAACACCTACGAAGATATATTATTCTGCAACTCACACACTTCTGACATGGACGTTACTGGCACTTGAGTGATATTGTTTACTGGGATATGCGATAACATGGTATGCAAAATATTACAAGGGATACTTATTATTCTTTTACATGGTCTGTTCATATGAGAGGAGTGGGGAGAAAAGAAAATCCAGAAAATCCCAAGGTATATAGGTATTGGTCGGTCCATTCTCAACGTTTATTGCCTCTTTGCCGAAGTCATTAATGGTGTCATTATGCGTTTCCCACGTCACATGAATCGTCTCACGGCAATAATGATACTCTTGCAAGTGTAAATGTAAAAATCAATAAAGGGTGTTGAAAGGGCAGGATTTAAATCAGTGATCTTTAAAACCTCTTCTTTCTTCGCGACATTGTAGTTTACGAAAGAGTTAAGTCACTGGTCACTTCATACCCGTGATCCAGATCCCCCACTCCGTAGAGCAAACTTGAAATGCCGTTTCAGGGGATTGAATGGCCGTATGATCATCTCGCACGATCAGATTTCCCAAGCTGGATCATGGGAAACTTTTAACTGAAGTCTAATATTCTAACGCTTTAATCGCCCATTTACACGAAGTAAATGATCAGCAGTCCACACAAGGGACCAACAATAAAATAAAATATGTCTGACTTTATATAACAGAGTATTATGAAGAAAAAAGAAAAAGAAACACTGCTGTGATACCAACGGGATTGTTATGTAAAAATTGGTCAGCTCGATTGAGGTTGCATTTGAGACGGATGACAAAAGATTGCTGGAAATGCACACTCATGCCATACACTTTGTCTCGTCTATTCACTATCAAGTTTGTAGTGTTTAACAATACGTTTTCCAATCTGTACTTTTTTCAAAATAGAAAGAGAAGCCACAATTACTTCACATTTAGTATGAAGAATACGTATCACAATAATTTTCTTTGTGATAAAACCGTTATGAGATCGTTGGTCTTCAGGACCCGACAGGTTTTACATTTGTATGTATAGAAAAAAATCGTTAGAAATTTTCTCGAAGTACGACAAAAAAACCATGTAGGGTAGACAGCAAAGATATGACTTGTAGTACCAGGTTCTCTTTAAAAAAGGCAATGTCGAAATGTTTTGCCTCATGCATGGGCATCAATTGATCAATTTTGCTATCTTATTATATTGCCCCCCCCCCCCTCCCCCAGGAATATTAAATGTAAAGATGACTTTTGATTAGCAAATCGTCTTTGATGTACTAGTTATCTGAAATAATGTCAACGGGGTTTTTTTTAGATCAGGTATGAGGTGAGCATTGTGAACCGTAGCTTCTTTCTTATCTACCTGTCATTTAGTGTTTGGTATTATGTTACATGAACTGAGGTGAGATTTTATTATCTGACTCTTATATTCCGTATTCAAAAGTTTATACTTGGTTTAACTGTTTCCTATGGGAAGGCTGTATGTAGTAATCTTGACCAAATATCATACATCCAAAGTCAATGTCACTAATCAATTTCATCGACTTAAAATGTAGCTGTCAGTTTCCACATTTTTCTGTGTAATAATATGTAAACTTCTGTGTAAACTTGGATCGAAATGTACAATATGGTAGTGTGAAGTGTCTTGATATTGGTCAAGGTCACATGACCGACATAATGGTTATTTTTTTAATTTTTGTCTAAAAGTGTAGTCCATCCCTATCTCTACAAGCCTTATTCGATTAATTATATATATATTGTAGAATTGAAATATACATGTGGCATGACTAGTATACCGGATCATAGTCCCAAAGCCAAGGTAGCAGACTCCTGTGAATTTCTTCTCCGTCAAGGTTTCTTTATTTATGACGCATACTTCCTTCATACTTGATCTCTGAAGTTAAACACTGTGTGAAAGTTTCTAAGAGAAGGTGGATGATCATGATTTTGTTCAAAAAGTGTAAGCCATTAAAGATATTGGTGACATATTTTAACCATTTAACCAAAGTATCAACAAAACCTGTACCACAAAAAAAAAAAAAAACTGCTCTACTGGTTATAACTGGGTTTGCATTTGGAAAGTTATTTTGCATTCTGTTGATAATTCCTCTCCTGATATTTTGAAAAATAGGCAGTGCTCTTGTTTCGTTTTTGGTGACACATTTTCAAGGTTTACAAGCAATATATAGTGCAGAGATAACATGAATGGATTGTCAGATTTTGAAAAATGGACAGTAGATGGCCGTCAAACACTTATTATGATTAAATGCATATGTATTGTCACCTGGTGATATCTCAAACTAAAATGTTCATGCAAAACGTGTAGATGTCCACAATCTTTAAATTAAGTCTCACTGATGTTGCCTTTCAGACGGTCCCACTATTGACTGCATGCAGAGTAAAGCAATAGAAGAAGGGAAGACATTAAATGTGATCTGTGGAGTAGACGCCAGTCCAATAGCTTATCTGGCTTGGAAGCGGTTGGGACAATTTAATAAAATACGATATACGTCAACATTGACCGTGAGGAACATCAACAGAAACCAAGCTGGCAAATACATTCTGACAGCAACAAATACTCTTACACCAACTGGTCAGAGAACAATAAGTGAAACAGCAAGTCACACAGTTAACATTGATGTTCATTGTAAGTATATATAAATACACCTTCAATAAATAAGATATATATCATGCTGTAAGCAGTTGGTATCCTTATTCTAAAGATACAATCGTCTATCAATAACTGAAAACTTAAAGGTACTATAGGAAAAATAGGAGAGAACAGTTCGACATAAGGGCATTTCGAGTTAATGGTGTTTACTGAAGAAAAAACATAAAGTATAATAGAGACTTAAGACCTAGTTCAAAACAACGGATAATTTCAGTTGTTATTGCTGTTCACGTAAGCTAGAGCCATATATTCATTTACAAATAATTCATCATACATACTGTTGGTAAAATACTATGTGCTTGGCGAACTGTATCATTCATAGAATCTTTAAAATTTCTGTTCTTCCAAACATGTTAAACAGTATCAATACAATTCAATCAATATCAAAATCTATACATTTGATGTTTAAATCCGTATACAGATGGTCCTGGTAAAAGTCTCACTTTCACCTCCGGTAACGACACCATACGTATGGAGGAAAGTTCCACTCGTGATATTCCCACAGTATCATGTCGTGCAGCATGTAATCCAGCATGTACTTATACATGGTCTGCATCGGTGTCATCCTCCACCAACCAACTAGTACTGGGAAAGGCAATCCGGAATAAGAATGGAACATACACATGTACAGCAGTAAACACAGTGGAAAGGACTCAACAACGAGCAGCGTCCCGGGAGCTGACAGTGCTAATATACTGTATGTATATTTTAATAATATTGCTGGACATTCCTATCTACCAGTTATGTCACAATGGCATTAAATTCCAGGATCTGCAAAGTGCATTTTCTTGTTAACTTTATCAGTTTGCAAAAAAAAAAAAAAAAAAATGAAAATGTGGCTATGTTTCACTTTCTCTCAAGGATTTATTCTTACGGTTATATATAATCTAATAGATTGCTATTCAATTGAAATGGCTTGTTATAAAAACAAAACTGTTAAGATATCGAGCGGTAGTCAATAAGAAACATCCATTATACTAGACCAAACGCAGATATTGGTTGTCATGGTACACTGGAAGAACAGGACGAGGGGATCATGTATATGTATATGTAGGCCTTTATAGAATATGTTTTCAACACTTGTATATAATCTCCTAAATTTCTTATTGCAGATGGGGCTAACATAACGAGAATAGCTATCAATGGAGGTGCTACTCACAAAGAACACGAGAACATCACAATGACATGTAGTGTTGACAGTTATCCTGCATCATATATTACATGGAAAAACGATAGAGTGGAAGAGATACACCACAGTACAGGACTGACCAGCTACTTAAAGATAAATAATGTTGGATGTCTGGAGACGGGGACATATACGTGTTCAGCATTCAACAAATACGGGACACGTGCTGAATCGACAGTCAAGCTGTTTGTGAAATGTGAGTTGGTTTTTCTAGGATTTTGATAATGAGTGTTTATGAAACTTTGAATCAGTTATAAGGAAAGTTGTCTATTCATAAATCTTAACTGCTAGCAATTATAGAGCTATATGTGTCGTAAAGTGGACCAATATCTTGAAAAATGGAATTCTTATCTGATTCTCTTTACGCTAATATCGTATGAGTGTACATAAAGAAACAAATGATTCTGGTTAAAGATTATATTAGAAGAAAAACGTGAGCATCACTGAATTATGAAAAAAGTATGGTCCATTGATAGAATAATACATTTTACGGTTTCTATAGTTCTAATGCGTGTCAACATGTAAACTTTGCACATAAATCATTAGTTTAAAACACAACTATTCCAAGAAATGACAGATGTAGTAATCTATATATAACACATAAGTCACAGAGGCAAGGAAAAGAGAAGATAAAAGAATCAGACCAAGCTGTACGACACAAATCGCTACGGACATGGACATAAAAACACCGCAAAACAGCACACACATTTATAAATTATTTGACAATTTTCCATATAGAGAACATGACAACAGGTTTCCAAAGACAAAGGGTCATGACAATTTTAACTCGGAACGTTTTATAGAATAATAGAATATGTAAGAGTTAAAAAGCCCTTAAGAGATTGTAATTTATCATTTGTTGCTTATATCATTGGGACACTGACTAAAGTTGAGAAAAATAGAATTTATTTATATTCATTCTATTGAACAATTAGTTGTTAGTGCTTATATCCTGTCAAACATCTAAATATTGCTAGTTGAATTAATGTCATGGGGAATATGTAATACTAAATCGACCAGTCTACGTTTATCATAGGTGTGTATATCTTATGGAACCTTTTCCGATAAATCTAATCTAACGCAATTGTCAATTTCAGTGAATACATTCCTTGGTATCTCATGGTATCTTAATGTAAAAATAAACCATAATCAAAACAGTAAGCTAATATTTTGTGTTGTTTTTATCAGCATGTGATAATTGCAGCCTACACAATCTATACATTTCTATGATCACAAATTCAAGCAAACTCCTTTATGTGTTCCATGTGATTTACTACCTAGCCTATTAAATTTTCGATCTAAAAGAGATAAGGGAGAATAAAAGTAATAGAGGGTGATATCTTATAGAAGCAGTAAGGAGACATTAATAATATTGCTGAATTTGTAACTACGTCTCGTAATTTGAGAGCCTGGCAACAATATGTAATTCAGCAAACTTGTAATGTGTTAATATTAGGATACAGGTTTAGAGATATACATATCCGTGGATTACCATACACAATATCGAATCTAAGGACTATTTTGTTTGTTTATTGTAAACTTGTTCTAGGATAATCAATGACAGGTGTAATTGATTTTTTCTGCTTTGAACAGAATTTTCTCTATTATTATCCATGACAGGTATAGTTTTTTCTTTAAATTATTATTGTGCTCAAACTGTTTGTAACTCAGTCCTATCTATTATTGTGGGAGTAGTTTTGACGGATTTTTACATAAAAGATCTACTCAGTATATCCAACAGAAATAATATAACATCATCTTAATATAGTTTCTACCAGTGACTTGACCAGTTTGTGTTTGACCTAAAGAATTGTTCAAGGTTCAAAATGTTATATAAGATTAGACAAATATATTTAACTAAAGTGTACTTATGTAAGTTGTGTATTGTTTTATAATCGTACTTGTTATTGTATAGTATCACAAAATGTTTATTACACTAATTACATACATTTCTGTATACATCAGGTTCACCTAGACTACAAATAAGCGACGGCACAGAAGTTATTGGAATAGCTACTGGAGAATATTTGAATATATCTGTGACCCTCCTAGCTTATCCAGAGCCATCGGTGTTTTGGTATTTTTCTTCACGAGACACAGACAACAATATTACAATTCTGACAAATAACGTAGAAAAAGAATCAACAAACACATTTTCCTCAAGAATCTCAAAGCTTTTGCAGAATGAGGGAGACTTTGGCTCATACTTCATAGTCGCCAATAATTCTGAGAGTTCGCTGAGACCAGTACTTATCAAAACATTTCTTGTCAAAACTAAAGGTATTTTTGTTCTTCTTGTTGTTATCAAAAAACAAAGACAGATAATGATTTTAATAAATGAAAAGAATGTATGGCTCTAGAAAATTCATATTGCATAAGCAAGAAATTAGTAAGACAGAAATGCCTGAACTACGCAGTAATATTTATGCACACCATAGTGTCTCTGGCATTATAATCTACTGAAACCTGCATAACTGGGCGAACGTTCTTTATGCAAAAACGACGAAAAATGCATAATTGTTTTACAAATTTAAATTTTATACGTGGTTGTTTGCAATCGCTACATTTAACATAGTGGTATAATATCAAGAACAAACATTCAACATGTGCAAAGCCGGTTTGGCCTAGTGGATAAGGTGCTGGGCTCGTGACCTACAGGTCAATAGTAAGTAACACAAGAAGCAAAACTATGAGTATATGTAAACTATTCTTACAGTCATAGATAGAAGGATGCATATGGTACTTTATCTCACAGGAATCTTTGAGAAGAATCGGTAGTCGCCGTCCCTATTATTCCTGAAAAAAGATACTTCACAACAATTAAGGGAGACAAAGTTAGCGTTGCAGTCAGAATATTCGGAAAAAAATTATGCCACAGTGTGAAGTGACTTTTACTAATTTATTCATTTTCAAACATTAATCTAGTACTCGATATTTACCTCAGTCAAGTCGTAAATCACTCGTATTTTCAACTGTTACTGACGAATACGTGAGTTAATGTTCGATACCGATGATCAAAATAATCCTTTAATGAAGGATGTTTAAATGAAAGTCTTTGCCATTTTATAGGACAATTAAGAATACTAATGGGATTCTTGTAACTAACGGGAAAAACTATTTGAAACCGTGAGTGAAAGAAAAGAAAAAAAAAACCAAAAAAACAAAAAAGAATTTCTCATGTAAGAGTTGAGGTATATTTCCCAGATCTATTTAGGGAAAAGTCCAGGACATCAACATTTTCGTGGTGGATTGGTTGGTTAATTGGTGATTTATCATTTTTATTATAATTTTCGTGAAGAAAAAATAAAATAAAATAATATATATATATATATATTCCGTTTCACAAAGTTCAAGAAAAGAGGTCGTTTTACATTGGAAAAGATTATAAATTTTACTTCAGACAAATTTGTACTTTACAAATTTGTCAAATCCTCAGTTGAGGAACACAGATACATTTTGGCCCTTTTTGCACTTATTTGACAAGGACGCAGTAGGCTTGGTTCAAATTCTGTAAACTATTAAGAACTACATCCATGCGAACACCTATCTGTGTTTCCGTTTATGAATTTCATACTTAATCCACCCTATCTATTAGTCAGATATTCCAAATTAATTTCATTATATCTAAAGACCTATATTTTAGTACTAGTAATTAATGAAATACTATATGTGAAAAAAATTTGTTTTGATGTTGTTGTCATTTTTACATTTTATTACCTTTTAGAGTTGACATCGACAGGGATTTCCGCAGCTGTCGTCATTGGTGTAATTGTTCCGGTTTTATTTATAGCAATCGTTTTCGTTATAACATTCGTATTTTACAGTACGTATGATTAAATTATTAACAATGTATTATATATAAGTGTGTAATATTTTTGAAATTAACAAAAAAAAAGGGGGGGGGGGATTAATTATTTCTATTAAATATCTCCTGATAAGAAGGCAAAAAATCAATATAAAATATTATGATAAAATTAGTACCTCATATTTTATATTTTAATCAGGGACGAAAACACAAAGGTAAGACAAAACATATAATTACTATTCAGAAGTGAACATTTCACAAAACAAACTAATAATAATTTATCATTTATTATTGACTTTGAATTAATTTGAATGATGTTGCTTTTTATTTCAAGGTATTTTCAGACTTGTTCTCAGAATAATGGAAATACAAGCAAACAAAACAAAACGACTTAGATACATTAAGCGTAATATTATGTTCTTTATATAATTTGTTTAAGGCAAACTTTAAAGACAAACTTGACTAGAATTGAAAGTGAGGGCTTAGATCTTATTCTATTCTCATCTCATTCTTCAGTCAGTACATATCAAAATATGTTTTAATGTTCCTTATTTAATAAATATAGTTTTATTACTGCTGTATGATTATAACAGGACAAACCGGTCTAAAGATATACTAAGCATGGGTGATGCAGTAGGTAAGAAGACATTAATAATTCATTCAATCTATCTGTGCTTTAGCTTTTAGAATCAGGTACTGGAATTAAGCATAATAAGCATACATATTTTGTTATCGGTTGAGTACTTCAGACTATGTATTTAATATGTTGTTTTCAGTTTATCTATGAACAGATATTAATAGATTATTTTCAGGAATCCTGTTGATATAAAATATGTTGTAAGGAATGAATCCAATATTAGCAATGGACCGAACGTTTTTTTAATTATTTTTTCTTACTGTGTCCACACAAATACTTCAGAAGTGAGTTTTATAGAGGAACTATTCGCTTATTCGAACAAGAAAATGTGGCGGGCAACATTATGAAGTGACATCATACAAATGATTTTGTTGATGACGGCATACGAAACGCCTAGACAATCATATGCACGATTATACGGTAAACTGAAATGATGTAAATATGACAGTAAAATACTCCTTATATGGATTGCTTGCTACGGTTTAACATTTCATAACAGTGTTTATTCTCCTTTGTACATTAGTTTTATATACCTAACAACAATAATAATAATAATAATAATTATATATTATAACGTTCATAGTTTAATTACAGTACACGTATCAATAGTAATAGTCAGTAATACACTGTATATAGAAAAATGGATAGATATACCATTTTCATTTCAGGCCCTGTTCCCAGTGCTAGACAAGGAAGGGAAATGTAATATACATTAATAATTATCCAGAATGCTTCCAATTATCATAACAACATATCACTTATTTTACTGTACGATACATCAACAGAACTGTATAAAATGAAGAGTGCCTTTTTAAAATAAAACCCCTCCTTTATATATCGTCTCGTTCCCCTTACCCCTAAGGTAAGAAACGACGGTCAGAATGCAGCCGCTTCAACCAGTATTTCCTACAAGTTCCGATGACAATCAGAGGAAATAAAGTGCCAACATGTAAAATAATATCAAACCTTTTGATATGTGTCCTCAAAATTTCAATTATGCATGTTTAAAAGCACATACAAATGCAAATTCGAACGACACAACTAGCGTACAGTTTTCCCGCCAGCAATCAATTACAGGTTTATTTGCATAATAGGACATTACCGTGTTTGCTTGAATAAGGCTAGATAGCAGTAGTTCAATGTATGGCTAAAGCAAAATTAACATTAAATCTTTATTCCATTTTTATGGCTTTAATATTCCTTTTTCTCACGATCTTGACAATCTTGTCATTATACCGATCTTGTTTTTTTTTTACATCCTGCCGATGTTGTATCAACATGGTGACTGGCAAGCAAACGGTTCGTGCGTTTGTTAGTGCCTTTAAAAACGTTTGAAGGAAATTTTGAAGACAGATATCAAACGGATACACATTAGTTTACATGTTGGTACTTTACTTTCCTCTGATTATCATCGGAACTTGTAGGAAATCCTAGTTGAAGCTGCTGCATTCTGACCGTGGTTTCTTACCTTAAGGGAAAGGGAAGCGAGACGATATATAAAAGAGGAAAGGGGTTAGTTTTAAAAAGATACTCTTTATGTAACACAGTGCCTGTGACACATCTATAGCATATATATCAAATTATGTATTGCAGCAGCATACAGTCTCTTTCATAACATAATGTTAAAGAATTAATTCATTTCCTAGAAGTTTCTTACTTTTAAGATATGACAGAATTCCATCTGAATATGTATAAAAGGAAAAAGTTTGGGTTGATAGCTCTGAATTTCGAAAATATACATACGGTGTTTCAAATATGTTCTTTACAGCAGTGCTTACGAAGAATTGGATTTTCATGCAGTTGAAGAAAATATAAATTGCTACAGCAGTCTTCAGCATTCAACTGACAACGAAGGTACGGTAATTATAAATCGCAACTCTTAAGGTTTACAAATTATAGGATGTGGTCATCATTAAATTGCAATAATTTGCAAAACGTTTTTTTTTTTTATTTTTTATTTGGGGGGGGGGGGGGGTAGGGAGTTGTGTCAGTGAGGAAATGGTTTAGTCGATATAGGTACCTGGTGCAATTTCAGATCCCCCTTTCAATAATGTTAACCACAATTTTGGGATCTAATCATACCAATTAACAATCTATAACATTTTGACTGTAGTTGATTTGCCATTGTATACATATGGACATTTATTCGGGTGTATTTCCGACACCGGAGTTTCAGTTTTAACAGCGATTCTTGCCATGAATAGTTGTTGTAGTACTGCTGCGATGAGTGTTGCGTACAACCAGGGGAGAGTTATTCCTCCGAAGCACCTCATCTCACCTCAGTTTAATTGGGGTTTGATTGTTTGAATATGACATTATACACCATATTCTCTTTGCATATAAATCATTAGTTTAAAACACAACTATTCCTAGAAATGACAGATGTAGGAATCTATATATAACACATAAACCACAGAGGCAAGGAAAAGAGAAGATAAAAGGATCGGACCAAGCTGTACGACACAAATCCTTACGGACATGGACATAAAAATGATTATAGTAAAATTTACATAAAAACAATATTTCAAAAATATTTTTTTGCATTACAGTTACACGATACTGATTTAGTTCCGAAACATCACAAAACAGCACACACATTTATAAATTATTCGACAATTTTCCATATGGAGAACATGACAACAGGTTTCCAAAGACAAGGGGCCATGGCAATTTTAACACGGAACGTTTTATAGAATAATAGAATATGTAAGAATTAAGAAGCCCCTAAGAGATTGTAATTTATCATTTGTTGCTCATATCAATGAGACACTGACTAAATTTGAGAAAAATAGAATTTATTTATATCCATTCTATTGAACAAGTACTTGTTAGTGCTTATATCCTGTGAAACATCTAAATATTACTAGTTGAATTAATGTCATGGGGAATATGTAACACTAAATCGACCACTCTACGTTTATCATAGGTGTGTAAATCTTATGGAAACTTTTTCCGATAAATCTAAACTAACTCAATTGTCAATTTCAGTGAATACATTCCATGGCATCTCATGATGTCTTAATGTAAAAATAAACTATAATCAACACAGTAAGCTAATATTTTGTGTTGTTTTTATCAGCATGTGATACTTGCAGCCTACACAGTCTATATAATTCTATGATCACAAATTCAAGCAAACTCCTTTATTATGTGTTCTATGTGATTTACTACCTAGCCTATTAAATTTTTCGAGCTAAAAGAGATAAGGGAGAATAAAAGTAATAGAGGGTGATATCTTACAGAACCAGTAGCGACATTAATAATATTGCTGAATTTGTAACTACATCTCGTAATTTTAGAGCCTGGCAACAATATGTAATTCAGCAAACTTGTAATGTATGAATATTAGGATACAGGTTTAGAGATATACATATCCGTGGATTACCATACACAATATCGAATCTAAGGACTATTTTGTTTGTTTATTGTAAACTTGTTCTAGGATAATCAATCACAGGTGTAATTGATTTTTTCTGCTTTGAAGATAATTTTCTCTATTATTATCCATGACAGGTAAAGTTTTTTCTTTAAATTATTATTGTGCTCAAACTGTTTGTAACTCAGTCCTATCTATTATTTAGTAGTAGTTTTGACGGATTTTTACAGAAAAGATCTACTCAGTATATCCAACAGAAATAATATAACATCATCTTAATATAGTTTCTACCAGTGACTTGACCAGTTTGTGTTTGACCTAAAGAATTGTTCAAGGTTCAAAGTGTTATATAAGATTAGACAAATATATTAAATAAAGTGTACTAATGTAAATTGTGTATTGTTTTATAATCGTACTTGTTATTGTATAGTATCACACAATGTTTATTACACTAATTACATACATTTCTGTATACATCAGGTTCACCTAGACTACAAATAAGTGATGGCACAGAAGTTATTGGAATAGCTACTGGAGAATATTTGAATATATCTGTGACCCTCCTAGCTTATCCAGAGCCATCGGTGTTTTGGTATTTTTCTTCACGAGACACAGACAACAATATTACAATTCTGGCAAATAACGTGGAAAAAGAAACAACAAACACATTTTCCTCAAGAATCTCAAAGCTTTTGCAGAATGAGGGAGACTTTGGCTCATACTTCATAAGTCGCCAATAATTCTGAGAGTTCGCTGAGACCAGTACTTATCAAAACATTTCTTGTCAAAACTAAAGGTATGTTTGTTCTTCTTGTTGTTATCAAAAAACAAAGACAGATAATGATTTTAATAAATGAAAAGAATGTATGGCTCTAGAAAATTCATATTGCATAAGCAAGAAATTAGTAAGACAGAAATGCCTGAACTACGCAGTAATATTTATGCACACCATAGTGTCTCTGGCATTATAATCTACTGAAATCTGCACAACTGGGCGAACGTTCTTTATGCAAAAAACGACGAAAATGCATAATTGTTTTACAAATTTAAATTTTATACGTGGTTGTTTGCAATCGCTACATTTAACACAGTGGTATAATATCAAGAACAAACATTCAACATGTGCAAAGCCGGTTTGGCCTAGTGGATAAGGTGCTGGGCTCGTGACCTACAGGTCAAATAGTAAGTAACACAAGAAGCAAAACTATGAGTATATGTAAACTATTCTTACAGTCATAGATAGAAGGATGCATATGGTACTTTATCTCACAGGAATCTTTGAGAAGAATCGGTAGTCGCCGTCCCTATTATTCCTGAAAAAAGATACTTCACAACAATTAAGGGAGACAAAGTTAGCGTTGCAGTCAGAATATTCGGAAAAAAAATTATGCCACAGTGTGAAGTGACTTTTACTAATTTTTTCATTTTCAAACATTAATCTAGTACTCGATATTTACCTCAGTATCTATTAGACAGATATTCCAAATTAATTTCATTATATCTAATGACCTATATTTTAGTACTAGTAATTAATGAAATACTATATGTGAAAAAAATTTGTTTTGATGTTGTTGTCATTTTTACATTTTATTACCTTTTAGAGTTGACATCGACAGGGATTTCCGCAGCTGTCGTCATTGGTGTAATTGTTCCGGTTTTATTTATAGCAATCATTTTCGTTATAACATTCGTATTTTACAGTACGTATGATTAAATTATTAACAATGTAGTATATATAAGTGTGTAATATTTTTGAAATTAACAAAAAAAAAAAAGGGGGGGGGGAATTAATTATTTCTATTAAGTATCTCCTGATAAGAAGGCAAAAAAGCAATATAAAATATTATGATAAAATTAGTACCTCATATTTTATATTTTAATTAGGGACGAAAACACAAAGGTAAGACAAAACATATAATTACTATTCAGAAGTGAACATTTCACAAAACAAACTAATAATAATTTATCATTTATTATTGACTTTGAATTAATTTGAATGATGTTGATTTTTATTTCAAGGTATTTTCAGACTTGTTCTCAGAATAATGGAAATACAAGAAAAAAAAACAAAACGACTTAGATACATTAAGCGTAATATTATGTTCTGTTTCTTTGCTATCTTTATATAATTTGTTTAAGGCAAACTTTAAAGACAAACTTGACTAGAATTGAAAGTGAGGGCTTAGATCTTATTCTATTCTCATCTCATTCTTCAGTCAGTACATATCAAAATATGTTTTAATGTTCCTTATGTAATAAATATAGTTTTATTACTGCTGTATGATTATAACAGGACAAACCGGTCTAAAGATATACTAAGCATGGGTGATGCAGTAGGTAAGAAGACA
This sequence comes from Pteria penguin, assembly GCA_035048485.1. Classification (NCBI taxonomy): domain Eukaryota; kingdom Metazoa; phylum Mollusca; class Bivalvia; order Pterioida; family Pteriidae; genus Pteria; species Pteria penguin. The sequence continues at coordinate 17,193,733 of CM068589.1, forward strand.
TTAATAATTCATTCAATCTATCTGTGCTTTAGCTTTTAGAATCAGGTACTGGAATTAAGCATAATAAGCATACATATTTTGTTATCGGTTGAGTACTTCAGACTATGTATTTAATATGTTGTTTTCAGTTTATCTATGAACAGATATTAATAGATTATTTTCAGGAATCCTGTTGATATAAAATATGTTGTAAGGAATGAATCCAATATTAGCAATGGACCGAACGTTTTTTAATTATTTTTTCTTACTGTGTCCACACAAATACTTCAGAAGTGAGTTTTATAGAGGAACTATTCGCTTATTCGAACAAGAAAATGTGGCGGGCAACATTATGAAGTGACATCATACAAATGATTTTGTTGATGACGGCATACGAAACGCTTACACAATCAGATGCACGATTATACGGTAAACTGAAATGATGTAAACATGACAGTAAAAATACTCCTTATATGGATTGCTTGCTACGGTTTAACATTTCATAACAGTGTTTATTCTCCTTTGTACATTAGTTTTATATACCTAACAACAATAATAATAATAACTAGAAACGAGCTCGTTGCTACAGCAACGAGTAGGTTTCACAAGTTAAAGTCGAAGCAGCGAAGCTGAGATCTCCTACTCTAATACAAAATTCTTTTTCACGATCCAGATATCTGATCTTTAGTGATGGTATCCACATTGCGCAATCTACTTGCAGAAATTGTAGGTAACGGCGACTTACATTATACACATTATACTGAAGCCTACATCGCACAATATCGACTACTCTTGACCATATATTTGAAACAAGAAACATGTAGGACAATCACACTTAGTACAATCTGCACGTGTAACCTACATCTTCAGTCCTTACTGCCCGCTTTATGTTGTTTATTTATTAACTTACGCAAGGTATTTCGCGTGTACAGATGTTTGACCTTGAATCGCTTCTCTGCTGGAATAAACAATTCTCCTCGCGATGAACTTACGCAAGTTATTTCGCGTGTACAGATGTTTGACCTTGAATCGCCACTCTGCTGGAATAAACAATTCTCCTCGCGATGGCCTTTAGTAATGCCGCTTTCCCCAATATACAAAAGAAAGACTTGACAATGTCTCGTATTCCACAGGTAAAGCACTGCAACTGGCGATTAATTCACACACGTTTGAAGTCCTGTATAACAGCGGCGCAGTGCGAGGTATTAAGCAAGGCAAATTCACCGCGCTTCTCTAATGTGTAATGCCGACGCTCGGAGAAGATTTCTTTATAGCCTTGTTCAGCAGTAGCTCGTAGAATGTAAATTTGCTTTTTTTTTTCTTTTTTTTTTTTTTTTTTTTTTTTTTTTTTTTTTTTTGGGGGGGGGGGGGGTGGGTTTTTTTATTTTTTGGGGTTTTTTTTGTTTAGAATTCGAATGCATAATACTTTCTCAAACTCTATTTTATAGAAAACACTTTAAATCGCGATTGAATTAATCGCGAGTTACTGCGCCTTGTCCATGGAAGAAGTCCTATATCACAGCGGTGTCGTGCAAGGTATTAAGCAAGGCAAATTGACCGCGCTTCTGAAGATATGTTTATTGCGTTGTTCATCAGTAGAGTGCCCAAAATTTGATTTTTGTTTAAGAAATCGAAATCAAAATGCTTCCTCAAAACTCTTGTTTTTATAATTTGTTCATACGACGAATAAAAAATACTTGAAAGTTACGCAAGTAAGATATTTTTATAAAAAAATCTTTAAATTGCTCACTTTCAAATACCGGGAAACATGTTTCATAGTAAAATCGTTACGGAAAATCGTTTCGTAATGTTTTGGAAACTAAAAGACTAAAAATAAGACAGTTTTGAACATTACGTAATTTTGAAAAAAACTTTAAATTGAAATAGAGGCCAAACTAAAAGAGATAGATAATATCGGCCGATGAAAGTTCTAAAGATATGAACCTAGAGAACATAACAGTGAAAATTTGAGAGATCTACCATTAAAACTAAAAGCTACATACGCGAAAATCGAAAAATATTAAATCTTACGTAATTCTCTTAAAACGTCGTATATTTCGAAAAATTTTTTCATTAAACGGAAGTATGTGTCTGTGAGAATGAATAGCCGAAAGATGAAATTTCAAAGTAAAGAGTCGGTAGATACCCTCATTCCCTATCATGCTACCAATTTTCACATCTCTACCTTCTTTAATAAGCGAGCTTTAGCTGAAACCATTTCAATAAACATTAATGAACTTTATGTGACGTTGAAAGCATCACTTTAAAGGGGGTTGTCGTGTTTAAACCTAAATAACTCGAAAACGGTAAGAGTTAGCGAAAATTTGATGGCAATGTTATGCATATAAATTTTTCGCGCAGAATCGATTGCAACAATCCCCGATTCGATAAGATGAAAATTAATGGAGTTATGACGTCATTTACAAAGTATGACGTCATTTTCAGAAATTTGGTACCATGCCAATTCCCTTTTGTCAGTCGGTAGATATTTGCATTCTCTTTTATGCTACCAAATTTCATACCTCTAGCTTTATCAAAAAGCGAGACACAGGTACCTGAAGTTTTAAATTGTATTTTCAGGAAAGGCCAAACACTGAACTTTGACCGCAAATATCTCGAAAACGGTAAGAGATATCGAAAATCTGAGACCAGACCTCTCTCCTTTAACTACTTTTTCACGCAGAATCGATTGCAACAATCCCCGATTCGATACGATGAAAAATAAGGGAGTTATGACGTCATTTAGAAAAGTATGACGTCATTTTCAGGAATTTGGCACCTTGCCAATTCCCTTTTGTCAGTCGGTAGATATTTGCATTCTCTTTTATGCTACCAAATTTCATACCTCTAGCTTTATCAATAAGCGAGACACAGGTACCTGAAGTTTTAAATTGTATTTTCAGGAAAGGCCAAACACTGAACTTTGACCGCAAATATCTCGAAAACGGTAAGAGATATCGAAATTCTGTTGCTGGTATAAACCATTTTACTTTTTCACGCAGAATCGATTCCAACCGTCCCCGCCTCGATCCGATGAAAAATAAGGGAGATATGACGTCATTTACAAAGTATGACGTCATTTTCAGGAATTTGGCTCCATGCCAAATTCCTCTTGTCAGTCGGTAGATATTCTCAATCTCTATCATGCTACCAAATTTCACACCTCTATCTTCCTCAATAAGCGAGCTATAGGCGAAAACATTTTATGAATAATTAATGAGTGTTGATGACGTCACAAACATCACTTTAAAGGGGGTTGTCGTGTTCAAACGCAAATAACTCGAGAACCGTAAGAGTTAGCGAAAATCTGAGAACATTTTACTGGTAGGTATTTGAACGCTCTATCGAATGGAAGAAACCCGATCAAAATCCGACTGCAAATAAAGTCGCTAGACCTTGCCAAAGATTTGATTCGAAAATTTTCAATAATTTCAAAAATATTGGCAGCATGCCATTTTCATTCTAGAGGTAGATTAAGAATGTGGAAACATGTTTAGATATAAAATTTCATGCCGATATCTCATTTAATAAGAGAGATATTAACGTATGAATATTTAATTAGCTTTGATGACGTCATAGCGAATTTTCCCACGCTCATTGTGACTTTATTTATGGTCCGATTTCAAAAATTTTTCATATTCCAAATCAGACCATTAAAATCTTTCATCCTACTGTCTAAAATCTAAGATTGAAATATTTTTTTTGAAATGAAAACAATCGGGTCAAGGTCAACTTTTTCGGGGTAGAGCTACGAAATTGACGCAGTGACATAAAATCTTGCATCTCCTTTTCTGAATCGAATGCTGAAAATTTCATTCCAATCGGACAAATAATAAGGAAGATATAGCGATTCAAAATTTTGGCGTCGTAGGTGGCGCTGCGCGCTTATAAGCGGTAATTTAGAAATTTAAAAAAATCAAATCTTGAAAATTTAATTTCGAATCGAACACTGAAAACAGAATAGTAATATCTTTAATAATGAGTGATTTCTGAGCCGTCACAAAAAAAAAACGGATGAAGAATAATAATAATAATAACTAGAAACGAGCTCGTTGCTAAAGCAACGAGTAGGTTTCACAAGTTAAAGTCGAAGCAGCGAAGCTGAGATCTCCTACTCTAATACAAAATTCTTTTTCACGATCCAGATATCTGATCTTTAGTGATGGTATCCACATTGCGCAATCTACTTGCAGAAATTGTAGGTAACGGCGACTTACATTATACACATTATACTGAAGCCTACATCGCACAATATCGACTACTCTTGACCAAGAAACAAGAAACATGTAGGACAATCACACTTAGTACAATCTGCACGTGTAACCTAGATCTTCAGTCCTTACTGCCCGCTTTATGTTGTTTATTTATTAACTTACGCAAGGTATTTCGCGTGTACAGATGTTTGACCTTGAATCGCTTCTCTGCTGGAATAAACAATTCTCCTCGCGATGAACTTACGCAAGTTATTTCGCGTGTACAGATGTTTGACCTTGAATCGCCACTCTGCTGGAATAAACAATTCTCCTCGCGATGGCCTATAGTAATGCCGCTTTCCCCAATATACAAAAGAAAGACTTGACAATGTCTCGTATTCCACAGGTAAAGCACTGTAACTGGCGATTAATTCACACACGTTTGAAGTCCTGTATAACAGCGGCGCAGTGCGAGGTATTAAGCAAGGCAAATTCACCGCGCTTCTCTAATGTGTAATGCCGACGCTCGGAGAAGATTTCTTTATAGCCTTGTTCAGCAGTAGCTCGTAGAATGTAAATTTGGTTTGATTTTTTTTTTTTTTTTTGTTGGTTGGGTGGGCGGGCGGGCCCCCCCCTGGGTTTTTTTATTTTTTGGTTTTTTTTTTTGTTTAAGAATTCGAATGCATAATACTTTCTCAAACTCTATTTTATAGAAAGCACTTTAAATCGCGATTGAATTAATCGCGAGTTACTGCGCCTTGTCCATGGAAGAAGTCCTATATCACAGCGGTGTCGTGCAAGGTATTAAGCAAGGCAAATTGACCGCGCTTCTGAAGATATGTTTATTGCGTTGTTCATCAGTAGAGTGCCCAAAATTTGATTTTTGTTTAAGAAATCGAAATCAAAATGCTTTCTCAAACTCTTGTTTTTATAATTTGTTCATACGACGAATAAAAAATACTTGAAAGTTACGCAAGTAAGATATTTTTATAAAAAAAATCTTTAAATTGCTCACTTTCAAATACCGGGAAACATGTTTCATAGTAAAATCGTTACGGAAAATCGTTTCGTAATGTTTTGGAAACTAAAAGACTAAAAATAAGACAGTTTTGAACATTACGTAATTTTTAAAAAACTTTAAATTGAAATAGAGGCCAAACTAAAAGAGATAGATAATATCGGCCGATGAAAGTTCTAAAGATATGAACCTAGAGAACATAACAGTGAAAATTTGAGAGATCTACCATTAAAACTAAAAGCTACATACGCGAAAATCGAAAAATATTAAATCTTACGTAATTCTCTTAAAACGTCGTATATTTCGAAAAATTTTTTCATTAAACGGGAGTATGTGTCTGTGAGAATGAATAGCCGAAAGATGAAATTTCAAAGTAAAGAGTCGGTAGATACCCTCATTCCCTATCATGCTACCAATTTTCACATCTCTACCTTCTTTAATAAGCGAGCTTTAGCTGAAACTATTTCATTAAACATTAATGAACTTTATGTGACGTTGAAAGCATCACTTTAAAGGGGGTTGTCGTGTTTAAACCTAAATAACTCGAAAACGGTAAGAGTTAGCGAAAATTTGATGGCAATGTTATGCATATAAATTTTCGCGCAGAATCGATTGCAACAATCCCCGATTCGATAAGATGAAAATCAATGGAGTTATGACGTCATTTACAAAGTATGACGTCATTTTCAGGAATTTGGTACCATGCCAATTCCCTTTTGTCAGTCGGTAGATATTTGCATTTTCTTTTATGCTACCAAATTTCATACCTCTAGCTTTATAAATAAGCGAGACACAGGTACCTGAAGTTTTAAATTGTATTTTCAGGAAAGGCCAAACACTGAACTTTGACCGCAAATATCTCGAAAACGGTAAGAGATATCGAAATTCTGTTGCTAGTATTTACCATTTTACTTTTTCACGCAGAATCGATTCCAACCGTCCCCGCCTCGATCCGATGAAAAATAAGGGAGATATGACGTCATTTACAAAGTATGACGTCATTTTCAGGAATTTGGTACCATGCCAATTCCCTTTTGTCAGTCGGTAGATATTTGCATTCTCTTTTATGCTACCAAATTTCATACCTCTAGCTTTATCAATAAGCGAGACACAGGTACCTGAAATTTTAAATTGTATTTTCAGGAAAGGCCAAACACTGAACTTTGACCGCAAATATCTCGAAAACGGTAAGAGATATCGAAAATCTGAGACCAGACCTTTCTCCTTTAACTACTTTTTCACGCAGAATCGATTGCAACAATCCCCGATTCGATACGATGAAAAATAAGGGAGATATGACGTCATTTAGAAAAGTATGACGTCATTTTCAGGAATTTGGCACCTTGCCAATTCCCTTTTGTCAGTCGGTAGATATTTGCATTCTCTTTTATGCTACCAAATTTCATACCTCTAGCTTTATCAATAAGCGAGACACAGGTACCTGAAGTTTTAAATTGTATTTTCAGGAAAGGCCAAACACTGAACTTTGACCGCAAATATCTCGAAAACGGTAAGAGATATCGAAATTCTGTTGCTGGTATTTACCATTTTACTTTTTCACGCAGAATCGATTCCAACCGTCCCCGCCTCGATCCGATGAAAAATAAGGGAGATATGACGTCATTTACAAAGTATGACGTCATTTTCAGGAATTTGGCTCCATGCCAAATTCCTCTTGTCAGTCGGTAGATATTCTCAATTTCTATCATGCTACCAAATTTCACACCTCTATCTTCCTCAATAAGCGAGCTATAGGCGAAAACATTTCATGAATAATTAATGAGTGTTGATGACGTCACAAACATCACTTTAAAGGGGGTTGTCGTGTTCAAACGCAAATAACTCGAGAACCGTAAGAGTTAGCGAAAATCTGAGAACACTTTACTGGTAGGTATTTGAACGCTCTATCGAATGGAAGAAACCCGATCAAAATCCGACTGCAAATAAAGTCGCTAGACCTTGACAAAGATTTGATTCGAAAATTTTCAATAATTTCAAAAATATTGGCAGCATGCCATTTTCATTCTAGAGGTAGATTAAGAATGTGGAAACATGTTTAGATATAAAATTTCATGCCGATATCTCATTTAATAAGAGAGATATTAACGTATGAATATTTAATTAGCTTTGATGACGTCATAGCGAATTTTCCCACGCTCATTGTGACTTTATTTATGGTCCGATTTCAAAAATTTTTCATATTCCAAATCAGACCATTAAAATCTTTCATTCTACTGTCTAAAATCTAAGATTGAAATATTTTTTTTGAAATGAAAACAATCGGGTCAAGGTCAACTTTTTCGGGGTAGAGCTACGAAATTGACGCAGTGACATAAAATCTTGCATCTCCTTTTCTGAATCGAATGCTGAAAATTTCATTCCAATCGGACAAATAATAAGGAAGATATAGCGATTCAAAATTTTGGCGTCGTAGGTGGCGCTGCGCGCTTATAAGCGGTAATTTAGAAAATTAAAAAAATCAAATCTTGAAAATTTAATTTCGAATCGAACACTGAAAACAGAATAGTAATATCTTTAATAATGAGTGATTTCTGAGCCGTCACAAAAAAAAAAACGGATGAAGAATAATAATAATAACTAGAAACGAGCTCGTTGCTAAAGCAACGAGTAGGTTTCACAAGTTAAAGTCGAAGCAGCGAAGCTGAGATCTCCTACTCTAATACAAAAATTCTTTTTCACGATCCAGATATCTGATCTTTAGTGATGGTATCCACATTGCGCAATCTACTTGCAGAAATTGTAGGTAACGGCGACTTACATTATACACATTATACTGAAGCCTACATCGCACAATATCGACTAACGTAAATGTGCCTAAAGTCGTCATAGTCCTTAAGTCGTCACTCTCAAATCTTGCGGTTATTTCTTAAAAACGAGAACTCAAAGAGGTTAAAGGGCGACGTGTTTTGAAAGAGGTAAGTATGTTCCATGTTTCTATATAAAATACCATTTTCATTTTATGCAAATCATAGTAAAGAATTCATGATATTTCAAGGAATATTAAATTTCACTTTGACATCGTACGGGCGATGCCCTTTTCAAGTTCCATATTCTCTTGGGCGAATGCAATTTACCGTTATTCAAAGACATGACATACGTATATCACGAGTGAAGCAAATGCTCAATAGAATCTTTTACATAAAAATACGCTTATTGGATCACCTCACCCCCGACATATCGCTACAGGGGTCAAAAAGAAAACTGACGATTTAAGGACAGGGGTGACGACTATAGGACTGTCATTTATAATGTTATAATTTTTCTAAAATAGGGATCAGCTGTCAATGATGAGTTTGATATAAATATATAGGGTATAATACTTGTAATAAATTTGCTTTTTAAATATATAAATATATAATGAATAAATAAATAAATATATAATGAATAAATAAAAATATATATTACACAAGAACAGTGCATGTATTAGTTGTACGGAATATAACCGTATACAGGGACTGGTGTTGATTGTACGGAATATATATATATTGTTTCGGCATATGCCCATTGTGTTATGAAATGATATCTTGATGAAGTATTGGTTTTCATTCATTAAATAATAAAAAAATATATCATACCTCTATTAAAATTCTATGACTGATTGGTTGATTATGAACCATTAAAAAGATTTATTATAGACTGGCATTGCTTGTCTAGATAGAGGGCAGACTTAGTGTTTTGGTTGGCACTTAGCTTCAGGGGCGGACGAACCGGGTTCGATTCCCGGATTGCGACACTATGTTTGAGGGGTTGGTAAGTTGGTAACCTCCTGCTTCCTTGTCGCGATATAACTGAAATATTGTTCAAAGCGACGTAAAACCCCATTCAACCAACCAACTTGTCTAGATACATATATCTTAGCAGCATTAGAACAAACAACTTCAATCTAGATTTATGACTTAAATAAACCACGTGATAACTATTGACCGGAAAATGATATAATGTCTGGGTCATTAATATGACCGCCAAATATGACAGATGTAGAATTCTTCAATAATAATAATTTGATAACTTGTTTGTTTACATGTACGTCAACTATACAAGGTACGAATGTTTTACTAAATGACGTTATTCTTGGTATATAAGACCTCTGACCTCAATTTAGGTCAGACCACCGCCAGTGTAAGGTTTATTGGGTCATAAATTTGCGATATTGACCTGATAGCGAGTAATTAATTGTATAATAACGACCATGCTGACTCAATGATCTCTATTCAATAGCAATGACGACTTTAGGACTTACGACATGACGACTTAAGGAATGCACCGTCCTAGAGTCGTCATACGGACACCTCCTTCATTTAACCCCTATTATCTTGCCCTATACTTACTACGTCGATGTAATAGAGAGTAAATCAGAAACTAGACTGATTTTTGAACCAGATGATACCAAACATTGATATATACAGGAACAAATTTTACGGGAGAATATCAAAGGCAGAAAAATAGTGACGACTTTAGGCACATTTACGTTACTCTTGACCATATATTTGAAACAAGAAACATGTAGGGACAATCACACTTAGTACAATCTGCACGTGTAACCTAGATCTTCAGTCCTTACTGCCCGCTTTATGTTGTTTATTTATTAACTTACGCAAGGTATTTCGCGTGTACAGATGTTTGACCTTGAATCGCCTCTCTGCTGGAATAAACAATTCTCCTCGCGATGAACTTACGCAAGTTATTTCGCGTGTACAGATGTTTGACCTTGAATCGCCACTCTGCTGGAATAAACAATTCTCCTCGCGATGGCCTTTAGTAATGCCGCTTTCCCCAATATACAAAAGAAAGACTTGACAATGTCTCGTATTCCACAGGTTAAAGCACTGTAAACTGGCGATTAATTCACACACGTTTGAAGTCCTGTATAACAGCGGCGCAGTGCGAGGTATTAAGCAAGGCAAATTCACCGCGCTTCTCTAATGTGTAATGCCGACGCTCGGAGAAGATTTCTTTATAGCCTTGTTCAGCAGTAGCTCGTAGAATGTAAATTTGCTTTTTCTTTTCCTTTTTTTTTTTTTTTTTGTTTTTTTTTGGGGGGGGGGGGTTGGTTTTTTTATTTTTTGGTTTTTTTTTTTTGTTTAAGAATTCGAATGCATAATACTTTCTCAAACTCTATTTTATAGAAAGCACTTTAAATCGCGATTGAATTAATCGCGAGTTACTGCGCCTTGTCCATGGAAGAAGTCCTATATCACAGCGGTGTCGTGCAAGGTATTAAGCAAGGCAAATTGACCGCGCTTCTGAAGATATGTTTATTGCGTTGTTCATCAGTAGAGTGCCCAAAATTTGATTTTTGTTTAAGAAATCGAAATCAAAATGCTTTCTCAAACTCTTGTTTTTATAATTTGTTCATACGACGAATAAAAAATACTTGAAAGTTACGCAAGTAAGATATTTTTATAAAAAAATCTTTAAATTGCTCACTTTCAAATACCGGGAAACATGTTTCATAGTAAAATCGTTACGGAAAATCGTTTCGTAATGTTTTGGAAACTAAAAGACTAAAAATAAGACAGTTTTGAACATTACGTAATTTTTAAAAAACTTTAAATTGAAATAGAGGCCAAACTAAAAGAGATAGATAATATCGGCCGATGAAAGTTCTAAAGATATGAACCTAGAGAACATAACAGTGAAAATTTGAGAGATCTACCATCAAAACTAAAAGCTACATACGCGAAAATCGAAAAATATTAAATCTTACGTAATTCTCTTAAAACGTCGTATATTTCGACAAATTTTTTCATTAAACGGGAGTATGTGTCTGTGAGAATGAATAGCCGAAAGATGAAATTTCAAAGTAAAGAGTCGGTAGATACCCTCATTCCCTATCATGCTACCAATTTTCACATCTCTATCTTCTTTAATAAGCGAGCTTTAGCTGAAACCATTTCATTAAACATTAATGAACTTTATGTGACGTTGAAAGCATCACTTTAAAGGGGGTTGTCGTGTTTAAACCTAAATAACTCGAAAACGGTAAGAGTTAGCGAAAATTTGATGGCAATGTTATGCATATAAATTTTCGCGCAGAATCGATTGCAACAATCCCCGATTCGATAAGATGAAAATTAATGGAGTTATGACGTCATTTTCAGGAATTTGGTACCATGCCAATTCCCTTTTGTCAGTCGGTAGATATTTGCATTCTCTTTTATGCTACCAAATTTCATACCTCTAGCTTTATCAATAAGCGAGACACAGGTACCTGAAGTTTTAAATTGTATTTTCAGGAAAGGCCAAAACACTGAACTTTGACCGCAAATATCTCGAAAACGGTAAGAGATATCGAAAATCTGAGACCAGACCTTTCACCTTTAACTACTTTTTCACGCAGAATCGATTGCAACAATCCCCGATTCGATACGATGAAAAATAAGGGAGTTATGACGTCATTTAGAAAAGTATGACGTCATTTTCAGGAATTTGGCACCTTGCCAATTCCCTTTTGTCAGTCGGTAGATATTTGCATTCTCTTTTATGCTACCAAATTTCATACCTCTAGCTTTATCAATAAGCGAGACACAGGTACCTGAAGTTTTAAATTGTATTTTCAGGAAAGGCCAAACACTGAACTTTGACCGCAAATATCTCGAAAACGGTAAGAGATATCGAAATTCTGTTGCTGCTATTTACCATTTTACTTTTTCACGCAGAATCGATTCCAACCGTCCCCGCCTCGATCCGATGAAAAATAAGGGAGATATGACGTCATTTACAAAGTATGACGTCATTTTCAGGAATTTGGCTCCATGCCAAATTCCTCTTGTCAGTCGGTAGATATTCTCAATCTCTATCATGCTACCAAATTTCACACCTCTATCTTCCTCAATAAGCGAGCTATAGGCGAAAACATTTCATGAATAATTAATGAGTGTTGATGACGTCACAAACATCACTTTAAAGGGGGTTGTCGTGTTCAAACGCAAATAACTCGAGAACCGTAAGAGTTAGCGAAAATCTGAGAACACTTTACAGGTAGGTATTTGAACGCTCTATCGAATGGAAGAAACCCGATCAAAATCCGACTGCAAATAAAGTCGCTAGACCTTGCCAAAGATTTGATTCGAAAATTTTCAATAATTTCAAAAATATTGGCAGCATGCCATTTTCATTCTAGAGGTAGATTAAGAATGTGGAAACATGTTTAGATATAAAATTTCATGCCGATATCTCATTTAATAAGAGAGATATTAACGTATGAATATTTAATTAGCTTTGATGACGTCATAGCGAATTTTCCCACGCTCATTGTGACTTTATTTATGGTCCGATTTCAAAAATTTTTCATATTCCAAATCAGACCATTAAAATCTTTCATCCTACTGTCTAAAATCTAAGATTGAAATATTTTTTTTGAAATGAAAACAATCGGGTCAAGGTCAACTTTTTCGGGGTTAGAGCTACGAAATTGACGCAGTGACATAAAATCTTGCATCTCCTTTTCTGAATCGAATGCTGAAAATTTCATTCCAATCGGACAAATAATAAGGAAGATATAGCGATTCAAAATTTTGGCGTCGTAGGTGGCGCTGCGCGCTTATAAGCGGTAATTTAGAAAATTAAAAAAATCAAATCTTGAAAATTTATTTTCGAATCGAACACTGAAAACAGAATAGTAATATCTTTAATAATGAGTGATTTCTGAGCGGTCACAAAAAAAAAAAACGGATGAAGAATAATAATAATAATAATAATAAGAAAAGACAGTAGAATAATAAAAGGTTTCACAAGTGAAACTTGTGAAACCTAATAAATAAGAAAAGACAGTAGAATAATAAAAGGTTTCACAAGTGAAACTTGTGAAACCTAATAAGAAAAGACAGTAGAATAATAAAAGGTTTCACAAGTGAAACTTGTGAAACCTAATAAGAAAAGACAGTAGAATAATAAAAGGTTTCACAAGTGAAACTTGTGAAACCTAATAACTAGAAACGAGCTCGTTGCTAAAGCAACGAGTAGGTTTCACAAGTTAAAGTCGAAGCAGCGAAGCTGAGATCTCCTACTCTAATACAAAATTCTTTTTCACGATCCAGATATCTGATCTTTAGTGATGGTATCCACATTGCGCAATCTACTTGCAGAAATTGTAGGTAACGGCGACTTACATTATACACATTATACTGAAGCCTACATCGCACAATATCGACTACTCTTGACCATATATTTGAAACAAGAAACATGTAGGACAATCACACTTAGTACAATCTGCACGTGTAACCTAGATCTTCAGTCCTTACTGCCCGCTTTATGTTGTTTATTTATTAACTTACGCAAGGTATTTCGCGTGTACAGATGTTTGACCTTGAATCGCTTCTCTGCTGGAATAAACAATTCTCCTCGCGATGAACTTACGCAAGTTATTTCGCGTGTACAGATGTTTGACCTTGAATCGCCACTCTGCTGGAATAAACAATTCTCCTCGCGATGGCCTTTAGTAATGCCGCTTTCCCCAATATACAAAAGAAAGACTTGACAATGTCTCGTATTCCACAGGTAAAGCACTGTAACTGGCGATTAATTCACACACGTTTGAAGTCCTGTATAACAGCGGCGCAGTGCGAGGTATTAAGCAAGGCAAATTCACCGCGCTTCTCTAATGTGTAATGCCGACGCTCGGAGAAGATTTCTTTATAGCCTTGTTCAGCAGTAGCTCGTAGAATGTAAATTTGCTTTTTTTTTTTCTTTTTTTTTTTTTTTTTCTTTTTTTTGGGGGGGGGGGGGGTTGGTTTTTTTATTTTTTGGGTTTTTTTTGTTTAAGAATTCGAATGCATAATACTTTCTCAAACTCTATTTTATAGAAAGCACTTTAAATCGCGATTGAATTAATCGCGAGTTACTGCGCCTTGTCCATGGAAGAAGTCCTATATCACAGCGGTGTCGTGCAAGGTATTAAGCAAGGCAAATTGACCGCGCTTCTGAAGATATGTTTATTGCGTTGTTCATCAGTAGAGTGCCCAAAATTTGATTTTTGTTTAAGAAATCGAAATCAAAATGCTTTCTCAAACTCTTGTTTTTATAATTTGTTCATACGACGAATAAAAAATACTTGAAAGTTACGCAAGTAAGATATTTTTATAAAAAAATCTTTAAATTGCTCACTTTCAAATACCGGGAAACATGTTTCATAGTAAAATCGTTACGGAAAATCGTTTCGTAATGTTTTGGAAACTAAAAGACTAAAAATAAGACAGTTTTGAACATTACGTAATTTTTAAAAAACTTTAAATTGAAATAGAGGCCAAACTAAAAGAGATAGATAATATCGGCCGATGAAAGTTCTAAAGATATGAAGCTAGAGAACATAACAGTGAAAATTTGAGAGATCTACCATTAAAACTAAAAGCTACATACGCGAAAATCGAAAAAATATTAAATCTTTACGTAATTCTCTTAAAACGTCGTATATTTCGAAAATTTTTTTCATTAAACGGGAGTATGTGTCTGTGAGAATGAATAGCCGAAAGATTAAAATTTCAAAGTAAAGAGTCGGTAGATACCCTCATTCCCTATCATGCTACCAATTTTCACATCTCTACCTTTTTTAATAAGCGAGCTTTAGCTAAAACCATTTCATTAAACATTAATGAACTTTATGTGACGTTGAAAGCATCACTTTAAAGGGGGTTGTCGTGTTTAAACCTAAATAACTCGAAAACGGTAAGAGTTAGCGAAAATTTGATGGCAATGTTATGCATATAAATTTTCGCGCAGAATCGATTGCAACAATCCCCGATTCGATAAGATGAAAATTAATGGAGTTATGACTTCTTTTACAAAGTATGACGTCATTTTCAGGAATTTGGTACCATGCCAATTCCCTTTTGTCAGTCGGTAGATATTTGCATTCTCTTTTATGCTACCAAATTTCATACCTCTAGCTTTATCAATAAGCGAGACACAGGTACCTGAAGTTTTAAATTGTATTTTCAGGAAAGGCCAAACACTGAACTTTGACCGCAAATATCTCGAAAACGGTAAGAGATATCGAAAATCTGAGACCAGACTTTTCTCCTTTAACTACTTTTTCACGCAGAATCGATTGCAACAATCCCCGATTCGATACGATGAAAAATAAGGGAGTTATGACGTCATTTAGAAAAGTATGACGTCATTTTCAGGAATTTGGCACCTTGCCAATTCCCTTTTGTCAGTCGGTAGATATTTGCATTCTCTTTTATGCTACCAAATTTCATACCTCTAGCTTTATCAATAAGCGAGACACAGGTACCTGAAGTTTTAAATTGTATTTTCAGGAAAGGCCAAACACTGAACTTTGACCGCAAATATCTCGAAAACGGTAAGAGATATCGAAAATCTGAGACCAGACTTTTCTCCTTTAACTACTTTTTCACGCAGAATCGATTGCAACAATCCCCGATTCGATACGATGAAAAATAAGGGAGTTATGACGTCATTTAGAAAAGTATGACGTCATTTTCAGGAATTTGGCACCTTGCCAATTCCCTTTTGTCAGTCGGTAGATATTTGCATTCTCTTTTATGCTACCAAATTTCATACCTCTAGCTTTATCAATAAGCGAGACACAGGTACCTGAAGTTTTAAATTGTATTTTCAGGAAAGGCCAAACACTGAACTTTGACCGCAAATATCTCGAAAACGGTAAGAGATATCGAAATTCTGTTGCTGGTATTTACCTTTTTACTTTTTCACGCAGAATCGATTCCAACCGTCCCCGCCTCGATCCGATGAAAAAAAAGGGAGATATGACGTCATTTACAAAGTATGACGTCATTTTCAGGAATTTGGCTCCATGCCAAATTCCTCTTGTCAGTCGGTAGATATTCTCAATCTCTATCATGCTACCAAATTTCACACCTCTATCTTCCTCAATAAGCGAGCTATAGGCGAAAACATTTTATGAATAATTAATGAGTGTTGATGACGTCACAAACATCACTTTAAAGGGGGTTGTCGTGTTCAAACGCAAATAACTCGAGAACCGTAAGAGTTAGCGAAAATCTGAGAACACTTTACTGGTAGGTATTTGAACGCTCTATCGAATGGAAGAAACCCGATCAAAATCCGACTGCAAATAAAGTCGCTAGACCTTGCCAAAGATTTGATTCGAAAATTTTCAATAATTTCAAAAATATTGGCAGCATGCCATTTTCATTCTAGAGGTAGATTAAGAATGTGGAACCATGTTTAGATATAAAATTTCATGCCGATATCTCATTTAATAAGAGAGATATTAACGTATGAATATTTAATTAGCTTTGATGACGTCATAGCGAATTTTCCCACGCTCATTGTGACTTTACTTATGGTCCGATTTCAAAAAATTTTTCATATTCCAAATCAGACCATTAAAATCTTTCATCCTACTGTCTAAAATCTAAGATTGAAATATTTTTTTTGAAATGAAAACAATCGGGTCAAGGTCAACTTTTTCGGGGTAGAGCTACGAAATTGACGCAGTGACATAAAATCTTGCATCTCCTTTTCTGAATCGAATGCTGAAAATTTCATTCCAATCGGACAAATAATAAGGAAGATATAGCGATTCAAAATTTTGGCGTCGTAGGTGGCGCTGCGCGCTTATAAGCGGTAATTTAGAAAATTAAAAAAATCAAATCTTGAAAATTTAATTTCGAATCGAACACTGAAAACAGAATAGTAATATCTTTAATAATGAGTGATTTCTGAGCCGTCACAAAAAAAAAAACGGATGAAGAATAATAATAATAATAATAATAAGAAAAGACAGTAGAATAATAAAAGGTTTCACAAGTGAAACTTGTGAAACCTAATAATAATAAGAAAAGACAGTAGAATAATAAAAGGTTTCACAAGTGAAACTTGTGAAACCTAATAACTAGAAACGAGCTCGTTGCTAAAGCAACGAGTAGGTTTCACAAGGTAAAGTCGAAGCAGCGAAGCTGAGATCTCCTACTCTAATACAAAATTCTTTTTCACGATCCAGATATCTGATCTTTAGTGATGGTATCCACATTGCGCAATCTACTTGCAGAAATTGTAGGTAACGGCGACTTACATTATACACATTATACTGAAGCCTACATCGCACAATATCGACTACTCTTGACCATATATTTGAAACAAGAAACATGTAGGACAATCACACTTAGTACAATCTGCACGTGTAACCTACATCTTCAGTCCTTACTGCCCGCTTTATGTTGTTTATTTATTAACTTACGCAAGGTATTTCGCGTGTACAGATGTTTGACCTTGAATCGCCTCTCTGCTGGAATAAACAATTCTCCTCGCGATGAACTTACGCAAGTTATTTCGCGTGTACAGATGTTTGACCTTGAATCGCCACTCTGCTGGAATAAACAATTCTCCTCGCGATGGCCTTTAGTAATGCCGCTTTCCCCAATATACAAAAGAAAGACTTGACAATGTGTCGTATTCCACAGGTAAAGCACTGTAACTGGCGATTAATTCACACACGTTTGAAGTCCTGTATAACAGCGGCGCAGTGCGAGGTATTAAGCAAGGCAAATTCACCGCGCTTCTCTAATGTGTAATGCCGACGCTCGGAGATTTCTTTATAGCCTTGTTCAGCAGCAGTAGCTCGTAGAATGTAAATTTGCTTTTTTTTTTTGTTTTTTTTTTTTTGTTTTTTTTTTTGTTTGTTTTGGGGGGGGGGGGTTTGTTTTTTTTATTTTTTTGTTTTTTTTTTGTTTAAGAATTCGAATGCATAATACTTTCTCAAACTCTATTTTATAGAAAGCACTTTAAATCGCGATTGAATTAATCGCGAGTTACTGCGCCTTGTCCATGGAAGAAGTCCTATATCACAGCGGTGTCGTGCAAGGTATTAAGCAAGGCAAATTGACCGCGCTTCTGAAGATATGTTTATTGCGTTGTTCATCAGTAGAGTGCCCAAAATTTGATTTTTGTTTAAGAAATCGAAATCAAAATGCTTTCTCAAACTCTTGTTTTTATAATTTGTTCATACGACGAATAAAAAATACTTGAAAGTTACGCAAGTAAGATATTTTTATAAAAAAATCTTTAAATTGCTCACTTTCAAATACCGGGAAACATGTTTCATAGTAAAATCGTTACGGAAAATCGTTTCGTAATGTTTTGGAAACTAAAAGACTAAAAATAAGACAGTTTTGAACATTACGTAATTTTTAAAAAACTTTAAATTGAAATAGAGGCCAAACTAAAAGAGATAGATAATATCGGCCGATGAAAGTTCTAAAGATATGAACCTAGAGAACATAACAGTGAAAATTTGAGAGATCTACCATTAAAACTAAAAGCTACATACGCGAAAATCGAAAAATATTAAATCTTACGTAATTCTCTTAAAACGTCGTATATTTCGAAAAATTTTTTCATTAAACGGGAGTATGTGTCTGTGAGAATGAATAGCCGAAAGATGAAATTTCAAAGTAAAGAGTCGGTAGATACCCTCATTCCCTATCATGCTACCAATTTTCACATCTCTACCTTCTTTAATAAGCGAGCTTTAGCTGAAACCATTTCATTAAACATTAATGAACTTTATGTGACGTTGAAAGCATCACTTTAAAGGGGGTTGTCGTGTTTAAACCTAAATAACTCGAAAACGGTAAGAGTTAGCGAAAATTTGATGGCAATGTTATGCATA
Source organism: Pteria penguin (assembly GCA_035048485.1). NCBI lineage: Eukaryota > Metazoa > Mollusca > Bivalvia > Pterioida > Pteriidae > Pteria > Pteria penguin. The sequence continues at coordinate 17,212,562 of CM068589.1, forward strand.
TAAATTTTCGCGCAGAATCGATTGCAACAATCCCCGATTCGATAAGATGAAAATTAATGGAGTTATGACGTCATTTACAAAGTATGACGTCATTTTCAGGAATTTGGTACCATGCCAATTCCCTTTTGTCAGTCGGTAGATATTTGCATTCTCTTTTATGCTACCAAATTTCATACCTCTAGCTTTATCAATAAGCGAGACACAGGTACCTGAAGTTTTAAATTGTATTTTCAGGAAAGGCCAAACACTGAACTTTGACCGCAAATATCTCGAAAACGGTAAGAGATATCGAAAATCTGAGACCAGACCTTTCTCCTTTAACTACTTTTTCACGCAGAATCGATTGCAACAATCCCCGATTCGATACGATGAAAAATAAGGGAGTTATGACGTCATTTACAAAGTATGACGTCATTTTCAGGAATTTGGCACCTTGCCAATTCCCTTTTGTCAGTCGGTAGATATTTGCATTCTCTTTTATGCTACCAAATTTCATACCTCTAGCTTTATCAATAAGCGAGACACAGGTACCTGAAGTTTTAAATTGTATTTTCAGGAAAGGCCAAACACTGAACTTTGACCGCAAATATCTCGAAAACGGTAAGAGATATCGAAATTCTGTTGCTGTATTTACCAATTTTACTTTTTCACGCAGAATCGATTCCAACCGTCCCCGCCTCGATCCGATGAAAAATAAGGGAGATATGACGTCATTTACAAAGTATGACGTCATTTTCAGGAATTTGGTACCATGCCAATTCCCTTTTGTCAGTCGGTAGATATTTGCATTCTCTTTTATGCTACCAAATTTCATACCTCTAGCTTAATCAATAAGCGAGACACAGGTACCTGAAGTTTTAAATTGTATTTTCAGGAAAGGCCAAACACTGAACTTTGACCGCAAATATCTCGAAAACGGTAAGAGATATCGAAATTCTGTTGCTGGTATTTACCATTTTACTTTTTCACGCAGAATCGATTCCAACCGTCCCCGCCTCGATCCGATGAAAAATAAGGGAGATATGACGTCATTTACAAAGTATGACGTCATTTTCAGGAATTTGGCTCCATGCCAAATTCCTCTTGTCAGTCGGTAGATATTCTCAATCTCTATCATGCTACCAAATTTCACACCTCTATCTTCCTCAATAAGCGAGCTATAGGCGAAAACATTTCATGAATAATTAATGAGTGTTGATGACGTCACAAACATCACTTTAAAGGGGGTTGTCGTGTTCAAACGCAAATAACTCGAGAACCGTAAGAGTTAGCGAAAATCTGAGAACACTTTACTGGTAGGTATTTGAACGCTCTATCGAATGGAAGAAACCCGATCAAAATCCGACTGCAAATAAAGTCGCTAGACCTTGCCAAAGATTTGATTCGAAAATTTTCAATAATTTCAAAAATATTGGCAGCATGCCATTTTCATTCTAGAGGTAGATTAAGAATGTGGAAACATGTTTAGATATAAAATTTCATGCCGATATCTCATTTAATAAGAGAGATATTAACGTATGAATATTTAATTAGCTTTGATGACGTCATAGCGAATTTTCCCACGCTCATTGTGACTTTATTTATGGTCCGATTTCAAAAATTTTTCATATTCCAAATCAGACCATTAAAATCTTTCATCCTACTGTCTAAAATCTAAGATTGAAATATTTTTTTTGAAATGAAAACAATCGGGTCAAGGTCAACTTTTTCGGGGTAGAGCTACGAAATTGACGCAGTGACATAAAATCTTGCATCTCCTTTTCTGAATCGAATGCTGAAAATTTCATTCCAATCAGACAAATAATAAGGAAGATATAGCGATTCAAAATTTTGGCGTCGTAGGTGGCGCTGCGCGCTTATAAGCGGTAATTTAGAAAATTAAAAAAATCAAATCTTAAAAATTTAATTTCGAATCGAACACTGAAAACAGAATAGTAATATCTTTAATAATAAGTGATTTCTGAGCCGTCACAAAAAAAAAAACGGATGAAGAATAATAATAATAATAATAACTAGAAACGAGCTCGTTGCTAAAGCAACGAGTAGGTTTCACAAGTTAAAGTCGAAGCAGCGAAGCTGGGATCTCCTACTCTAATACAAAATTCTTTTTCACGATCCAGATATCTGATCTTTAGTGATGGTATCCACATTGCGCAATCTACTTGCAGAAATTGTAGGTAACGGCGACTTACATTATACACATTATACTGAAGCCTACATCGCACAATATCGACTACTCTTGACCATATATTTGAAACAAGAAACATGTAGGACAATCACACTTAGTACAATCTGCACGTGTAACCTACATCTTCAGTCCTTACTGCCCGCTTTATGTTGTTTATTTATTAACTTACGCAAGGTATTTCGCGTGTACAGATGTTTGACCTTGAATCGCCTCTCTGCTGGAATAAACAATTCTCCTCGCGATGAACTTACGCAAGTTATTTCGCGTGTACAGATGTTTGACCTTGAATCGCCACTCTGCTGGAATAAACAATTCTCCTCGCGATGGCCTTTAGTAATGCCGCTTTCCCCAATATACAAAAGAAAGACTTGACAATGTCTCGTATTCCACAGGTTAAAGCACTGTAACTGGCGATTAATTCACACACGTTTGAAGTCCTGTATAACAGCGGCGCAGTGCGAGGTATTAAGCAAGGCAAATTCACCGCGCTTCTCTAATGTGTAATGCCGACGCTCGGAGAAGATTTCTTTATAGCCTTGTTCAGCAGTAGCTCGTAGAATGTAAATTTGCTTTTTTTTTTTCTTTTTGTTTTTTTTTTTTTGGGGGGGGGGGGTTGGTTTTTTTATTTTTTGTTTTTTTTTTTTTTTTTAATAATTAGAATGCAAAATAATTTATAAAAAAAAATTTTATAGAAAGCACTTTAAATCGCGATTGAATTAATCGCGAGTTACTGCGCCTTGTCCATGGAAGAAGTCCTATATCACAGCGGTGTCGTGCAAGGTATTAAGCAAGGCAAATTGACCGCGCTTCTGAAGATATGTTTATTGCGTTGTTCATCAGTAGAGTGCCCAAAATTTGATTTTTGTTTAAGAAATCGAAATCAAAATGCTTTCTCAAACTCTTGTTTTTATAATTTGTTCATACGACGAATAAAAAATACTTGAAAGTTACGCAAGTAAGATATTTTTATAAAAAAATCTTTAAATTGCTCACTTTCAAATACCGGGAAACATGTTTCATAGTAAAATCGTTACGGAAAATCGTTTCGTAATGTTTTGGAAACTAAAAGACTAAAAATAAGACAGTTTTGAACATTACGTAATTTTTAAAAAACTTTAAATTGAAATAGAGGACAAACTAAAAGAGATAGATAATATCGGCCGATGAAAGTTCTAAAGATATGAACCTAGAGAACATAACAGTGAAAATTTGAGAGATCTACCATTAAAACTAAAAGCTACATACGCGAAAATCGAAAAATATTAAATCTTACGTAATTCTCTTAAAACGTCGTATATTTCGAAAAATTTTTTCATTAAACGGGAGTATGTGTCTGTGAGAATGAATAGCCGAAAGATGAAATTTCAAAGTAAAGAGTCGGTAGATACCCTCATTCCCTATCATGCTACCAATTTTCACATCTCTACCTTCTTTAATAAACGAGCTTTAGCTGAAACCATTTCATTACTTTATGTGACGTTGAAAGCATCACTTTAAAGGGGGTTGTCGTGTTTAAACCTAAATAACTCGAAAACGGTAAGAGTTAGCGAAAATTTGATGGCAATGTTATGCATATAAATTTTCGCGCAGAATCGATTGCAACAATCCCCGATTCGATAAGATGAAAATTAATGGAGTTATGACGTCATTTACAAAGTATGACGTCATTTTCAGGAATTTGGTACCATGCCAATTCCCTTTTGTCAGTCGGTAGATATTTGCATTCTCTTTTATGCTACCAAATTTCATACTTCTAGCTTTATCAATAAGCGAGACACAGGTACCTGAAGTTTTAAATTGTATTTTCAGGAAAGGCCAAACACTGAACTTTGACCGCAAATATCTCGAAAACGGTAAGAGATATCGAAATTCTGTTGCTGGTATTTACCATTTTACTTTTTCACGCAGAATCGATTCCAACCGTCCCCGCCTCGATCCGATGAAAATTAATGGAGTTATGACGTCATTTACAAAGTATGACGTCATTTTCAGGAATTTGGTACCATGCCAATTCCCTTTTGTCAGTCGGTAGATATTTGCATTCTCTTTTATGCTACCAAATTTCATACCTCTAGCTTTATCAATAAGCGAGACACAGGTACCTGAAGTTTTAAATTGTATTTTCAGGAAAGGCCAAAACACTGAACTTTGACCGCAAATATCTCGAAAACGGTAAGAGATATCGAAAATCTGAGACCAGACCTTTCTCCTTTAACTACTTTTTCACGCAGAATCGATTGCAACAATCCCCGATTCGATACGATGAAAAATAAGGGAGTTATGACGTCATTTAGAAAAGTATGACGTCATTTTCAGGAATTTGGCACCTTGCCAATTCCCTTTTGTCAGTCGGTAGATATTTGCATTCTCTTTTATGCTACCAAATTTCATACCTCTAGCTTTATCAATAAGCGAGACACAGGTACCTGAAGTTTTAAATTGTATTTTCAGGAAAGGCCAAACACTGAACATTGACCGCAAATATCTCGAAAACGGTAAGAGATATCGAAATTCTGTTGCTGGTATTTACCATTTTACTTTTTCACGCAGAATCGATTCCAACCGTCCCCGCCTCGATCCGATGAAAAATAAGGGAGATATGACGTCATTTACAAAGTATGACGTCATTTTCAGGAATTTGGTACCATGCCAATTCTCTTTTGTCAGTCGGTAGATATTCTCAATCTCTATCATGCTACCAAATTTCACACCTCTATCTTCCTCAATAAGCGAGCTATAGGCGAAAACATTTCATGAATAATTAATGAGTGTTGATGACGTCACAAACATCACTTTAAAGGGGGTTGTCGTGTTCAAACGCAAATAACTCGAGAACCGTAAAGAGTTAGCGAAAATCTGAGATCACTTTCCTGGTAGGTATTTGAACGCACTATCGAATGGAAGAAACCCGATCAAAATCCGACTGCAAATAAAGTCGCTAGACCTTGCCAAAGATTTGATTCGAAAATTTTCAATAATTTCAAAAATATTGGCAGCATGCCATTTTCATTCTAGAGGTAGATTAAGAATGTAGAAACATGTTTAGATATAAAATTTCATGCCGATATCTCATTTAATAAGAGAGATATTAACGTATGAATATTTAATTAGCTTTGATGACGTCATAGCGAATTTTCCCACGCTCATTGTGACTTTATTTATGTTCCGATTTCAAAAATTTTTCATATTCCAAATCAGACCATTAAAATCTTTCATCCTACTGTCTAAAATCTAAGATTGAAATATTTTTTTTGAAATGAAAACAATCGGGTCAAGGTCAACTTTTTCGGGGTAGAGCTACGAAATTGACGCTGTGACATAAAATCTTGCATCTCCTTTTCTGAATCGAATGCTGAAAATTTCATTCCAATCGGACAAATAATATGGAAGATATAGCGATTCAAAATTTTGGCGGCGTAGGTGGCGCTGGGCGCTTATAAGCGGTAATTTAGAAAATTAAAAAAATCAAATCTTGAAAATTTAATTTCGAATCGAACACTGAAAACAGAATAGTAATATCTTTAATAATGAGTGATTTCTGAGCCGTCACAAAAAAAAAAACGGATGAAGAATAATAATAATAATAATAATAAGAAAAGACAGTAGAATAATAAAAGGTTTCACAAGTGAAACTTGTGAAACCTAATAAGAAAAGACAGTAGAATAATAAAAGGTTTCACAAGTGAAACTTGTGAAACCTAATAACTAGAAACGAGCTCGTTGCTAAAGCAACGAGTAGGTTTCACAAGTTAAAGTCGAAGCAGCGAAGCTGAGATCTCCTACTCTAATACAAAATTCTTTTTCACGATCCAGATATCTGATCTTTAGTGATGGTATCCACATTGCGCAATCTACTTGCAGAAATTGTAGATAACGGCGACTTACATTATACACATTATACTGAAGCCTACATCGCACAATATCGACTACTCTTGACCATATATTTGAAACAAGAAACATGTAGGACAATCACACTTAGTACAATCTGCACGTGTAACCTAGATCTTCAGTCCTTACTGCCCGCTTTATGTTGTTTATTTATTATCTTACGCAAGGTATTTCGCGTGTACAGATGTTTGACCTTGAATCGCTTCTCTGCTGGAATAAACAATTCTCCTCGCGATGAACTTACGCAAGTTATTTCGCGTGTACAGATGTTTGACCTTGAATCGCCACTCTGCTGGAATAAACAATTCTCCTCGCGATGGCCTTTAGTAATGCCGCTTTCCCCAATATACAAAAGAAAGACTTGACAATGTGTCGTATTCCACAGGTAAAGCACTGTAACTGGCGATTAATTCACACACGTTTGAAGTCCTGTATAACAGCGGCGCAGTGCGAGGTATTAAGCAAGGCAAATTCACCGCGCTTCTCTAATGTGTAATGCCGACGCTCGGAGAATATTTATTTTTAGCCTTGTTCAGCATTAGCTCGTATAATGTAAATTTTCTTTTTTTTTTTCTTTTTTTTTTTTTTTTTTTTTTTTTTGGGGGGGGGGGGGGGGGTTTTTTTTTATTTTTTGGGTTTTTTTTTTGTTTAAGAATTCGATGGCATAATACTTTCTCAAACTCTATTTTATAGAAAGCACTTTAAATCGCGATTGAATTAATCGCGAGTTACTGCGCCTTGTCCATGGAAGAAGTCCTATATCACAGCGGTGTCGTGCAAGGTATTAAGCAAGGCAAATTGACCGCGCTTCTGAAGATATGTTTATTGCGTTGTTCATCAGTAGAGTGCCCAAAATTTGATTTTTGTTTAAGAAATCGAAATCAAAATGCTTTCTCAAACTCTGTTTTTATAATTTGTTCATACGACGAATAAAAAATACTTGAAAGTTACGCAAGTAAGATATTTTTATAAAAAAATCTTTAAATTGCTCACTTTCAAATACCGGGAAACATGTTTCATAGTAAAATCGTTACGGAAAATCGTTTCGTAATGTTTTGGAAACTAAAAGACTAAAAATAAGACAGTTTTGAACATTACGTAATTTTTAAAAAACTTTAAATTGAAATAGAGGCCAAACTAAAAGAGATAGATAATATCGGCCGATGAAAGTTCTAAAGATATGAAGCTAGAGAACATAACAGTGAAAAATTTGAGGAGATCTAACCATTAAAACTAAAAGCTACATACGCGAAAATCGAAAAATATTAAATCTTACGTTAATTCTCTTAAAACGTCGTATATTTCGAAAATTTTTTCATTAAACGGGAGTATGTGTCTGTTGAGAATGAATAGCCGAACGATGAAATTTCTAAGTAAAGAGTCGGTAGATTCCCTCATTCCCTATCATGCTACCAATTTTCACATCTCTACCTTATTTAATAAGCGAGCTTTAGCTGAAACAATTTCATTAAACATTAATGAACTTTATGTGACGTTGAAAGCATCACTTTAAAGGGGGTTGTCGTGTTTAAACCTAAATAACTCGAAAACGGTAAGAGTTAGCGAAAATTTGATGGCAATGTTATGCATATAAATTTTCGCGCAGAATCGATTGCAACAATCCCCGATTCGATAAGATGAAAATTAAGGGAGTTATGACGTCATTTACAAAGTATGACGTCATTTTCAGGAATTTGGTACCATGCCAATTCCCTTTTGTCAGTCGGTAGATATTTGCATTCTCTTTTATGCTACCAAATTACATACCTCTAGCTTTATCAATAAGCGAGACACAGGTACCTGAAGTTTTAAATTGTATTTTCAGGAAAGGCCAAACACTGAACTTTGACCGCAAATATCTCGAAAACGGTAAGAGATATCGAAAATCTGAGACCAGACTTTTCTCCTTTAACTACTTTTTCACGCAGAATCGATTGCAACAATCCCCGATTCGATACGATGAAAAATAAGGGAGTTATGACGTCATTTAGAAAAGTATGACGTCATTTTCAGGAATTTGGCACCTTGCCAATTCCCTTTTGTCAGTCGGTAGATATTTGCATTCTCTTTTATGCTACCAAATTTCATACCTCTAGCTTTATCAATAAGCGAGACACAGGTACCTGAAGTTTTAAATTGTATTTTCAGGAAAGGCCAAACACTGAACTTTGACCGCAAATATCTCGAAAACGGTAAGAGATATCGAAAATCTGAGACCAGACTTTCCTCCGTTAACTACTTTTTCACGCAGAATCGATTGCAACAATCCCCGATTCGATACGATGAAAAATAAGGGAGTTATGACGTCATTTAGAAAAGTATGACGTCATTTTCAGGAATTTGGCACCTTGCCAATTCCCTTTTGTCAGTCGGTAGATATTTGCATTCTCTTTTATGCTACCAAATTTCATACCTCTAGCTTTATCAATAAGCGAGACACAGGTACCTGAAGTTTTAAATTGTATTTTCAGGAAAGGCCAAACACTGAACTTTGACCGCAAATATCTCGAAAACGGTAAGAGATATCGAAATTCTGTTGCTGGTATTTACCATTTTACTTTTTCACGCAGAATCGATTCCAACCGTCCCCGCCTCGATCCGATGAAAAATAAGGGAGATATGACGTCATTTACAAAGTATGACGTCATTTTCAGGAATTTGGCTCCATGCCAAATTCCTCTTGTCAGTCGGGAGATATTCTCAATCTCTATCATGCTACCAAATTTCACACCTCTATCTTCCTCAATAAGCGAGCTATAGGCGAAAACATTTCATGAATAATTAATGAGTGTTGATGACGTCACAAACATCACTTTAAAGGGGGTTGTCGTGTTCAAACGCAAATAACTCGAGAACCTTAAGAGTTAGCGAAAATCTGAGAACACTTTACTGGTAGGTATTTGAACGCTCTATCGAATGGAAGAAACCCGATCAAAATCCGACTGCAAATAAAGTCGCTAGACCTTGCCAAAGATTTGATTCGAAAATTTTCAATAATTTCAAAAATATTGGCAGCATGCCATTTTCATTCTAGAGGTAGATTAAGAATGTGGAAACATGTTTAGATATAAAATTTCATGCCGATATCTCATTTAATAAGAGAGATATTAACGTATGAATATTTAATTAGCTTTGATGACGTCATAGCGAATTTTCCCACGCTCATTGTGACTTTACTTATGGTCCGATTTCAAAAATTTTTCATATTCCAAATCAGACCATTAAAATCTTTCATCCTACTGTCTAAAATCTAAGATTGAAATATTTTTTTTGAAATGAAAACAATCGGGTCAAGGTCAACTTTTTCGGGGTAGAGCTACGAAATTGACGCAGTGACATAAAATCTTGCATCTCCTTTTCTGAATCGAATGCTGAAAATTTCATTCCAATCGGACAAATAATAAGGAAGATATAGCGATTCAAAATTTTGGCGTCGTAGGTGGCGCTGCGCGCTTATAAGCGGTAATTTAGAAAATTAAAAAAATCAAATCTTGAAAATTTAATTTCGAATCGAACACTGAAAACAGAATAGTAATATCTTTAATAATGAGTGATTTCTGAGCCGTCACAAAAAAAAAAACGGATGAAGAATAATAATAATAATAACTAGAAACGAGCTCGTTGCTAAAGCAACGAGTAGGTTTCACAAGTTAAAGTCGAAGCAGCGAAGCTGAGATCTCCTACTCTAATACAAAATTCTTTTTCACGATCCAGATATCTGATCTTTAGTGATGGTATCCACATTGCGCAATCTACTTGCAGAAATTGTAGGTAACGGCGACTTACATTATACACATTATACTGAAGCCTACATCGCACAATATCGACTACTCTTGACCATATATTTGAAACAAGAAACATGTAGGACAATCACACTTAGTACAATCTGCACGTGTAACCTACATCTTCAGTCCTTACTGCCCGCTTTATGTTGTTTAATTTATTAACTTACGCAAGGTATTTCGCGTGTACAGATGTTTGACCTTGAATCGCTTTCTTTGCTGGAATAAACAATTCTCCTCGCGATGAACTTACGCAAGTTATTTCGCGTGTACAGATGTTTGACCTTGAATCGCCACTCTGCTGGAATAAACAATTCTCCTCGCGATGGCCTTTAGTAATGCCGCTTTCCCCAATATACAAAAGAAAGACTTGACAATGTCTCGTATTCCACAGGTAAAGCACTGTAAACTGGCGATTAATTCACACACGTTTGAAGTCCTGTATAACTGCGGCGCAGTGGGTGGTATTAAGCAAGGCAAATTCACCGCGCTTCTCTAATGTGTAATGCCGACGCTCGGAGAAGATTTCTTTTTAGCCTTTTTCTGCAGTAGCTCGTTGAATGTAAATTTGGTTTTTTTTTTTTCTTTTTTTTATTGTTTTTTTTTTGGGGGGGGGGGGGTTAATTTTTTGTTTTTTTTTTTTTGTTTAAGAATTCGAATGCATAATACTTTCTCAAACTCTATTTTATAGAAAGCACTTTAAATCGCGATTGAATTAATCGCGGAGGTTTACTGCAGCCCTTTGGCCTTGTCCATGGAAGAAGTCCTATATCACAGCCGGTGTAGTTGCAAGGTATTAAAGCAAGGCAAATTGACCGCGCTTCTGAAGATATGTTTATTGCGTTGTTCATCAGTAGAGTGCCCAAAATTTGATTTTTGTTTAAGAAATCGAAATCAAAATGCTTTCTCAAACTCTTGTTATTATAATTTGTTCATACGACGAATAAAAAATACTTGAAAGTTACGCAAGTAAGATATTTTTATATAAAAATCTTTAAATTGCATCAACTTTCAAATACCGGGAAACATGTTTCATAGTAAAATCGTTTTACGGAAAATCGTTTCGTAATTTTTTGGAAACTAAAAAGACTAAAAAAAAGACAGTTTTGAACATTACGTAACTTTTTAAAAACTTTAAAAATAAAAAATGAAATCGAGGCCCATAACTAAAAGAGATAGATAATATCGGCCGATGAAAATTCTAAAGCTATGAACCTAGAGAACATAAACAGTGAAAATTTGAGAGATCTACCATTAAAAATTAAAAGCTACATACTCCGAAAATCGAAAAAATATTAAATCTTACGTAATTCTCTTAAAAAAGTCGTATATTTCGAAAATTTTTTTCATTTAAACGGGAGTATGTGTCTGTGAGAATGAATAGCCGAAAGATGAAATTTCAAAGTTAAAGAGTCGGTAGATACCCTTCATTCCCTATCATGCTACCACATTTTACACATTCTCTACCTTCTTTAATACGCGAGCTTTAGCTGAAACCCATTTCATTAAACATTAATCGACTTTATAGTGACGTTGAAAGCATCACTTTAAAGGGCATGTTGTCGTGTTTAAACCTAATAATAACTCGAAAACGGTAAGAGTTAGGGAAAATTTGATGGCAATGTTATGCATATAAATTTTCACGCAGAATCGATTGCAACAATCCCCGATTCGATACGATGAAAAATAAGGGAGTTATGACGTCATTTAGAAAAGTATGACGTCATTTTCAGGAATTTGGCACCTTGCCAATTCCCTTTTGTCAGTCAGTAGATATTTGCATTCTCTTTTATGCTACCAAATTTCATACCTCTAGCTTTATCAATAAGCGAGACACAGGTACCTGAAGTTTTAAATTGTATTTTCAGGAAAGGCCAAACACTGAACTTTGACCGCAAATATCTCGAAAACGGTAAGAGATATCGAAAATCTGAGACCAGACCGTTTTCCTTTAACTACTTTTTCACGCAGAATCGATTGCAACAATCCCCGATTCGATACGATGAAAAATAAGGGAGATATGACGTCATTTAGAAAAGTATGACGTCATTTTCAGGAATTTGGCACCTTGCCAATTCCCTTTTGTCAGTCGGTAGATATTTGCATTCTCTTTTATGCTACCAAATTTCATACCTCTAGCTTTATCAATAAGCGAGACACAGGTACCTGAAGTTTTAAATTGTATTTTCAGGAAAGGCCAAACACTGAACTTTGACCGCAAATATCTCGAAAACGGTAAGAGATATCGAAATTCTGTTGCGGTACCTACCATTTTACTTTTTCACGCAGAATCGATTCCAACCGTCCCCGCCTCGATCCGATGAAAAATAAGGGAGATATGACGTCATTTACAAAGTATGACGTCATTTTCAGGAATTTGGCTCCATGCCAAATTCCTCTTGTCAGTCGGTAGATATTCTCAATCTCTATCATGCTACCAAATTTCACACCTCTATCTTCCTCAATAAGCGAGCTATAGGCGAAAACATTTCATGAATAATTAATGAGTGTTGATGACGTCACAAACATCACTTTAAAGGGGGTTGTCGTGTTCAATCGCAAATAACTCGAGAACCGTAAGAGTTAGCGAAAATCTGAGAACACTTTACTGGTAGGTATTTGAACGCTCTATCGAATGGAAGAAACCAGATCAAAATCCGACTGCAAATAAAGTCGCTAGACCTTGCCAAAGATTTGATTCGAAAATTTTCAATAATTTCAAAAATATTGGCAGCATGCCATTTTCATTCTAGAGGTAGATTAAGAATGTGGAAACATGTTTAGATATAAAATTTCATGCCGATATCTCATTTAATAAGAGAGATATTAACGTATGAATATTTAATTAGCTTTGATGACGTCATAGCGAATTTTCCCACGCTCATTGTGACTTTATTTATGGTCAGATTTCAAAAATTTTTCATATTCCAAATCAGACCATTAAAATCTTTCATCCTACTGTCTAAAATCTAAGATTGAAATATTTTTTTTGAAATGAAAACAATCGGGTCAAGGTCAACTTTTTCGGGGTAGAGCTACGAAATTGACGCAGTGACATAAAATCTTGCATCTCCTTTTATGAATCGAATGCTGAAAATTTCATTCCAATCGGACAAATAATAAGGAAGATATAGCGATTCAAAATTTTGGCGTCGTAGGTGGCGCTGCGCGCTTATAAGCGGTAATTTAGAAAATTAAAAAAATCAAATCTTGGAAAATTTTAATTTCGAATCGAAACACTGAAAATCAGAATAGTATATATCTTTAATAATGAGTGATTTCTGAGCCGTCACATTAAAAAAAAACGGATGAAGAATAATAATAATAATAATTATAAGATAAAGACCAGTAGATTAATAAAAGGTTTTCACAAGTGGTAACTTGTGACAACCTAATAAGAAAAGGACAGTAGGAATAATAATAGGTTTCACAATGTGAAACTTGTGAAAACCTAATAACTAGAAACGAGCTCGTTGCTAAAGCAACGAGTAGGTTTCACAAGTTAAAGTCCGAAGCAGCGAAGCTGAGATCTCCTACTCTAATACAAAATTATTTTTTCACGATTTCCAGGGATATCTGATCTTTAGTGATGGTATCCAATCATTGCGCAATCTACTTGCAGACATTGTTGGTAACGGCGACTTACATTATACACATTATACTGAAGCCTACATCGCACAATATCGACTACTCTTGACCATATATTTGAAACAAGAAACATGTAGGACAATCTCACTTAGTACAATCTGCACGTGTAACCTAGATCTTCAGTCCTTACTGCCCTCTTTATGTTGTTTATTTATTAACTTACGAAAGGTATTTCGCGTGTGTCAGATGTTTTGACCTTGATTCGCCTCTCTGCTGGAATAAACTATTCTCCTCGCGATGTGACTTACGCATAGTTATTTCGCGTGTACAGATGTTTGACCTTGAATCGCCACTCTGCTGGATATAAACAATTCTCCTCGGCGATGGGCCTTTAGTTAATGGCCGCTTTCCCCAATATACAAAAGAAAGACTTGACAATGTCTCGTATTCCACAGGTTAATGCACTGTAACTGGCGATTAATTCACACACGTTTGAAGTCCTTGTATAACAGCGGCGCAGTGCGAGGTATTAAGCAAGGCAAATTCACCGCGCTTCTCTAATGTGTAATGCCGACGCTCGGAGAAGGATTTCTTTATATGCCTAGATTCAGCAGTAGCTCGTAGAATGTAAATTTGCTTTTTTTTTTCTTTTTTTTGTTTTGTTTTTTTGGGGGGTTTTTTTTTGGAGGGGGGGGGGGGGGCGGTTGGTTTTTTTATTTTTTGTGGTTTTTTTGTTTTAAGAATTCGAATGCATAAATACTTTCTCAAACTCTATTTTATAGAAAGCACTTTAAATTCGCGATTGCAATTAATCGCGAGTTACTGCGCCTTGTCCATGGAAGAAGAACTATATCACAGCGTAGTCGTGAAAGGTATAAAGCTATGCAAATTGACAGCGCTTCTGAAGATATGTTTATTGCGTTGTTCATCAGTAGAGTGCCCAAAATTTGATTTTTGTTTAATAAATCGAAATCAAAATGCTTTCTCAAACTCTTGTTTTTATATTTTGTTCATACGACGTATAAAAAATACTTGAAAGTTAATCAAGTAAGATTTTTTTATAAAAATATATTTAAATTGCTCATTTTCAAATACCGGGAGGGAAACTTTGTTTCATAGTTTAAAATCGTTACGGAAAAAATCGTTTCGTAATGTTTTGGAAACTTAAAAGGACTAAAAATAAGACAGTTTTGAACATTACGTAAATTTTTAAAAAAACTTTAAATTGAATTAACGGCCAAACTAAAAGAGATTGATAATATCGGCCGATTATGAAAGTTCTAAAGATATGAAACTATGAGAACATAACAGTGGATAATTTGATGAGATATACCATTAAAACTAAAAGCTACATACGCGTAAATCGAAAAAATATTTAAATCTTACGTAATTCTCTTAAATTAAGTCGTATATTTCGAACCAGCCCACCCCCCCCCCATTTCTCCCACCTCAAAACGTCGGTTATATTTCGAAAATTTTTTCTTTAAACGGGAGAGTATGTGTCTGTGAGAATGAATAGCCGAAAGATGAAATTTCAAAGGTAAAGAGTCGGTAGATACCCTCATTACCTATCATTGCTACCAATTTTCACATCTCTACCTGTCTTTAATAAGAGAGCTTTAGCCTGAAAACCATTTCATTATACATTAATGATCTTTATGTGACGTTGATAGCATCTCTTTAAATGGTGTTGTAGTGTTTAAACCTAAATAACTCGAATACGTTAAGAGTTAGCGTTAATTTGATGTCATTGTTATGCATATAAATTTTCGCGCAGAATCGATTGCAACAATCCCCGACTTCGATAAGATGAAAATTAATGGAGTTATGACGTCATTTACAAAGTATGGACGTCATTTTCAGGAATTTGGTATCCATGCCAATTCCCTTTTGTCCAGTCGGTAGGATATTTGCATTATTCTTTTTTGCTACCGTAATTTCTTACCTCTAGTCTTTATCAATAAAGCGAGACACAGGTACCTGATGTTTTATATTTGTTCTTTTCAGGAAAGACCAATCACTGAAACTTTGACCTCAAATATCTTTTTCGAAATACGGTAAGAGATATCGAAATTTCGTTGCTGGTCTTTACCATTTTTTTACTTTTTCACGCAGAATCGATTCCAACCGTCCCCGCCTCGATCCGATGAAAAATAAGGGAGATATGACGTCATTTACAAAGTATGACGTCATTTTCAGGAATTTGGTACCATGCCAATTCCCGTTTGTCAGTCGGTAGATATTTGCATTCTCTTTTATGCTACCAAATTTCATACCTCTAGCTTTATCAATAAGCGAGACACAGGTACCTGAAGGTTTACATTGTATTTTCAGGAAAGGCCAACCACTCAACGATGACCGCAAATATCTCGCAAACGGTAAAGAGATATCGAAAATCTGAGACCAGACCTTTTTCCTTTAACTACTTTTTCACGCAGAATCGATTGCAACAATCCCCGATTCGATACGATGAAAAATAAGGGAGTTATGACGTCATTTAGAAAAGTATGACGTCATTTTCAGGAATTTGGCACCTAGCCAATTCCCTTTTGTCAGTCGGTAGATATTTGCATTCTCTTTTATGCTACCAAATTTCATACCTCTAGCTTTATCAATAAGCGAGACACAGGTACCTGAAGTTTTAAATTGTATTTTCAGGAAAGGCCAAACACTGAACTTTGACCGCAAATATCTCGAAAACGGTAAGAGATATCGAAATTCTGTTGCTGGTCTGAACCATTTTACTTTTTCACGCAAGAGAAATCGATTCCAACCGTCCCCGCCTCGATCCGATGAGAAATAAGGGAGATATGACGTCATTTACAAAGTATGACGTCATTTTCAGGAATTTGGCTCCATGCCAAATTCCTCTTGTCAGTCGGTAGATATTCTCAATCTCTATCACGCTACCAAATTTCACACCTCTATCTTCCTCAATAAGCGAGCTATAGGCGAAAACATTTCATGAATAATTAATGAGTGTTGATGACGTCACAAACATCACTTTAAAGGGGGTTGTCGTGTTCAAACGCAAATAACTCGAGAACCGTAAGAGTTAGCGAAAATCTGAGAGCACTGTACTGGTAGGTATTTGAACGCTCTATCGAATGGAAGAAACCCGATCAAAATCCGACTGCAAATAAAGTCGCTAGACCTTGCAAAAGATTTGATTCGAAAATTTTCAATAATTTCAAAAATATTGGCAGCATGCCATTTTCATTCTAGAGGTAGATTAAGAATGTGGAAACATGTTTAGATATAAAATTTCATGCCGATATCTCATTTAATAAGAGAGATATTAACGTATGAATATTTAATTAGTTTTGATGACGTCATAGCGAATTTTCCCACGCTCATTGTGACTTTATTTATGGTCCGATTTCAAAAATTTTTCATATTTCAAATCAGACCATTAAAATCTTTCATCATACTGTCTAAAATCTAAGATTGAAATATTTTTTTTTAAATTAAAAAAATCGGTTCAAGGTCAACATTTTCGGTGTATAGCTAAGAAATTTACGCAGTGACATAAAAACTTTAATCTCCTTTTCTAAATCGAATGCTGAAAATTTCATTCCAATCGGACAAAATAATATGGAAGAATTATAGCGATTCAAAATTTTGGCCCGGTCGTAGGTGGCTCGCTCGCGCGCTTCTAAGCGGTTATTTAGAAAATTAAAAAAATCAAATCTTGTGATAATTTAATTTCGAATCGAACACTGAAAACAGAATAGTTAATATCTTTAATAATGAGGTGATTTCTGAGCCTGTAACAAAAAAAAAAAACGGATGAAGAATAATAAAAAATAAACTAGAGACGAGCTCGTTGCTAATGCAACCAGAAGGTTTCACAAGCTAAAGTTAAAGCAGTGAGATTAAACAAGAGTTTTGTAGCGGAAGTTGAATTTAATACTGGAAGCAAGAAGATGCTTTAAAGCTAAATATTAAGAGAGAAAAAACAGAAATGAGTCATGTATCATAACCGCTGAAAGTTTACGTTTAGGGGTCGAATCCAACGCAGATCAGGGAGTTAAAAATAAGTAATAATCGGGATGTGATTGTGAGCGGATGCGCTTGTGGGCGGGGAGGGGTGGAGATTGTTTGAATACTTTTCCAACGGAGGACGGAGTGCCCTTAAAGTGGTCAAGTTGTGACGGGTATACAAAAGTGTAGGGCTTTGGCAAGGTTCTATATTAAGGGTGTAGTACTTGTTCATTATGTCCGGTATTGAAATTCCGGCTTTATTTATTTTTTATGCGTTTTTTCCCTCATTCTATATTTTCTCAATTTAAATATTAAATAAAAGAGGAAAAAGGAATAAGCAATAATTGACTAACGGCATGGCAACTTGGGCAAGGCGGGAGTAGAAACATGAGTATGTTTCGAACCACCGAGGGATCTGGGAAGCTTTGTGCCGGTCTGCTCCAAGAGATCAAGGACAGCGTCTTGAAACGGGTTATCAGGGAGGCAGATAGGATTTAAAGCGTCCCCCTTCTCAAAAGAAAAATATTCTAAACGTTTAAATCATAAAAATTTGTTGCAAACCAAAACAAAAGCAGGATTCTGTATAATTATATATGCAATCTAGAATAATATACAACTAACCTATTCTTTCTCTGACGGCATCTTGTGAGAGCTCGGACGGGGTATAGATTAATTTATTGCAAGAGGCTTGACTTGCCCAAAACTTTCAGTTTGTTTGTAAAGGTAGACATATTTTAGAAAGCTGAGTCTGATATTTCGCTATTTGTCACTTTATTCTTTTAGACTTGCTAAGTTTCTCTATTTTATTTCAGTAATTGTGTACGCATGAAAGATGAGAGGGGTTGAAATTTAAAGGGAGTAAGTGGAATATTGCTCAAAAATCTTTAAAGACATTTTTGTATTGAATGAAATGAAACAAAAATATATTAATAATAACAACAGAAGTATATGAGCAAATCTTGATTCCTTTTAACCTATACGGTTTCGCGGTATTTAAAAGTATTAGGAAGGAGCAATTTGGATATGGAATAATTATCTAACGAAAAACATATCATGGAGACTAGAGCAAATCTAGCTGGGATCGTGAGTATTTACAAAGACACGAGGGGTTTGGGAGCCCCGCAGACATAACATATCATGGGGGCTTGCGTTAAATGTAAAATAGCTGGGGTCGTGAGTATTTACCAAAAGACGAGGGATTCGGACGCCGCACAGGTTCCCAGTGGGGTCTTGGCGCGTGACCTGCGCAGGTTCCCCGCGAATCTTATCATCATCTATTGTCATATCGTCTTTGTTCGTTAGAATTTTTTGGAACGGGAAGAAAATTAGAAATTTCTGTTCTCTAATTCAAAGACCGAATCTCGTTCAAGGTGCTGACATAGGTAAGAGGAATTTAATAATAATCTTTAACTCCCCAACCCTCTCAAACATTACATCAGCCTATATATCTACGTTATTCAATGACCGCTTAAATGATTTATTATTTGTTAACCATTGTTTTTCTAAACGGGGAAATAAATTTATGTATTTTTCTCAATCACACTTTAAACTATTGAATACTGCGCAGTGTATCGTGTCTGTTGTTAAATCCGTGTAAAGCCCTGTTTATGATCGGCTAAACCCTAACTACTCCACATACTTGGGCCTTAGCTTAACCTCCTGTTAGAATTACCAATTCCGTGGATCGCGATTTCTCGCAGAGATATTACACCAGGTGGTATAACATATCAGCGGGCCATACAGCCGCGAGTAGAAAGAACCAAGAGTTGTCGCTCTCTTTGTCTTGTCCGCTTATCAAAACAGTTAGTGACATTATTTATATTCCGATTGCTCATGCCAAAATCCATGTGTCAGTCCGGTAGATTACCCTCATTTCCTATCATGCTACCAATATTTCACTTCTCTACCTTTCTCTTAATAAGCGAGCTTTAGGCTGATAACCATTTCATTAAACATCAATGAACTTTATGTGACGTTGAAAGCATCACTTTAAAAGGGGGTTGTCATGTTTTAAACCTAAATAACTCGAAAACGGTAAGTGTTT